>JARQSV010000262.1:115830-225796 GCA_030142285.1 Calameuta idolon | reverse complement strand
AGAGAGAGACAGAGAGAGAGAGAGAGAGAGAGAGAGAGAGAGAGAGAGAGAGAGAGAGAGAGAGAGAGAGAGAGAGATAGAGAGAGAGACAGAGAGAGAGAGAGAGAGAGAGAGAGAGAGAGAGACAGAGAGAGACAGAGAGAGAGAGAGAGAGAGATGTCACCAAATAAAACAAAATAAGTAAGTTCATTAAATTTGATATGGCACGCAACACGAAGCGCAGAAGTATCTACTTATTATTAATTTTATTTGTCAAAATGCTCAAACGCAAAAATGGACTGGAAAAGGAAAGCATATAGATCTTTGGTGCCTCTCAAACACGGCTATTATATCCCCGAGGTGCATGAATTTTAGGACACTCTGTAATCTCATTCAGGACTATTGCACCGCCTGAAGATAGATTTAGAATGGGTATTAATGGAAATGAAATAGGCAGAACTATCTTCAGGTGGTGCAATAGTCTTGAATAATCGTGTGTATGTATTAGATTGAAAATTTCAATAATACTAACTCTGTGCTGTAGAGCTGAACGAACATCCTGAATTCATCAATATACGTCTTGTGAAATTTTATATTTTTCTGATATTATTTATGATGCTATATTGAAACACAATACAAAGGGCATGTTATATGTTCGATTCTTAGAAAGAACGTGTATGAGAATGGTGGATGCTCTTAGGAAAAGATAGTGTATACCAAAAAGTATTGCAGAATGCTAGTGCAACGGGACGTATTCCCAGCGGTGCGGATAAACAATACAACTAAAAACTGTGTGTGATGTGAAGAAGGAAAGCTGTAAAATCAATTGGTTTTTTCTTGTCTGCGGAATTATCCAGTTGTTAGGATAATGAAAAACTGAACTTAAGATGATTGTACGGGAAAGAAAGAAGACACTGTCAATAGGCAAGAGCAATGTATTTGAGCACCTTTCATTGTCAGATATAGACTATAGAATAGTCTGCTATTAATAAGGACAAACAAATTGAAGTTTACTTATTTCAATGTGAACGAATTTCTATAGATTTCTGTGAGTAACTATCGTAAAAAATTGTAAAAGATATGAAAGGTACAAATATATTCGTTGCCTCATCAAGCCTTCTACTCTATTAAGTATATATGTATACCTTATGTCGTATCCCAAGTAGGACAACTGAAGTTGCCGCAATCGAAAACGAGTAATAATAATCAAATCTGCCGAACAAATTATCCTTCTGTATGGTAAAAAGTTTTAACTCGTTTTCGATCGCGGAAACTTAAGGTGTCCTATCTGGGATGGGATAAAGAGTAACGGATTTATGATTTTTCAATAAAAATTTTATATTTATCACATAGTTTGTTGAAGCTTTAAAAACTTAATTTATTTTATACTAACTATTAAATATAATATCTTATCTATGGGGTTACGACATTACCCATACACATACACATATGACCAGCGCGTCAAATGAAGAGCTATTAATAATTTAACGAAACATCTATTTTCCCAAGAATCGTATGGATTATTAATTCAGAATGACAATAAATATTTCAAGAGTCCATGCTTCATAATCATTAATCAAGAATAATATATAAAATTATAAACTTTTTTTTTCTTAAGTGGCCGTTATTATTCCGTTTCACTCTATTGTTCTTCATACTCCAATTTTCTATGTATTTGAATTGATTAATAAAATGTTGATTAATTTAAAGAAAGACTGATCATTTTCATTCTGGTGTTACATGTGTATTATATACGTTTAATTAACGTTATTATCATACAACTTCCATATATTGGTAAAAAATATCTAAAACTGATTGTGAAATTGATTATTTATACATTAAATAACGGTAAAAAAATATATCCTTATTTAGAATTCAGAATAAAAAAAAATATTCTACAATAATCTGACTTCTTGAGAATCCATCGAAAGTTTTATCATCCACTGTACTACATGTAAGGTATTTCAACGTATAATAAAAGGTGTATGAGTTAAAAGATGTAATAAGAATAAATAGAAATATGGAACCGTCCTTAGAAAGGGACGTGTGGAAAGCTGTTGTAAGGTGATACGGGCTGGTTGAGTCCTTCAGTGCTCTAGTGCTTGTCCTCTTTCCACGAGAAACTCGCAAAGAGGATCGGATTTGTTATGACGTGAAACTATTCGAAACTTGATCCGCGCTGGGGAAGGGCTTAATATTTTGACAGGCGTCTTCCGCGCTGGCTGCCGAACCATTGCATGAACTTCCGCTTCGAATCGTTCCATGCAATCGAGCCGACAGCTGTCATTCTGAACAATATCTCCTGTGATTACACGAGAACTCTCAATTGCATTTTTCGTAAAGAAAATTCTATATCCATTGGATCCATCAACCGAACATAAAATCCAGTAACATCCCCCGTGCTTCGCGTTGATCTTCATACATCGTAATGTGAAAAAAAAGGTCGATGGATTTGCATTAGCGTGCACAAGGTGTTAGTTCTGAAACGTTGGTGTACACGTAAGCGAATCCCGTTAAAGTGCTTGGTAAGATCAAATGGGATTTATGGGATGCAGAAGGTGAGGAAAGGGTTGGAGAAGGACCCTTATAGGAGCATGCTGAGGGTTGAAGGATGTCTTGCGGGACGATGAGGGGTCACGTGGGGTATGCAGAGGTCTGGCAATTGGTGAGAGGGGGGTGGGAGGGGGTAGGGTAGGTGTATACCTAGTCAAGGTGTTGGTTCACACATTACTCCATAATCCAGGCACAATACAGTAACACCCGCTGGCATCGGGAGCTGCTGGTGTGTGGTTGTGCTGTGCCCAGCAACCCCTAAGCTTCCGACAGCTGGATGTTTCGTGGGGTTTGAAATACCTACCCCTTGGTGTTCAACCCTCTAGGCCGCCACGAAACACGTTTATTCATTCGGCGTTCACTGTGTGCGGCCATGTCGAATAACTTGTCGGAGGTGTTAGCCTTCTCGTCGACCTTCAATGATTAATTAAACGAGACGAAGATCGATGAGCGCAACACTAGCTGGATCATCTTGTTGAACATTTGTAGTGCAACGTGAATATCTTATTAGGATCACGTGATAAACCGATATCATTACAGAAGTACGTATAGTAACACACCAGGAGGAGGCAGGAGATACTTACGGATTTTTCATCTTATTGCGAACGAATATGGGCGACCATTCTGCAGAACCATTATATGTCGAGATTAGGAACGAGCGAAATCCACGTTGATGGAAAACGTGAATAAATTCGAGTGAAATTGAATTTTCATTTTATCAGAATACAATGACGAACGAAAATTTTAAATAATTGCAAGATAAATTTTACTGGTTTAATTTTTGTAGAAATGGTTGCCTTTTCTGTTCGATCAAGAATAATTCCAAGATCCGAATGAGGCAGTAGGAAATAAAAAAGAACGAAAAGGGATGGGTAAGGATGAAGAAAGAAGGTATGGAGGCGAACCTCAAGGCTCCCGCCTTGAGGGGTGAGCGGAAGTGACTAAAGAAGAAAGGGGGAAATGACGAGGGTGGAAGGGTAAGAAGATGAGCAAACGAGGACAGAGGTAGATGTGCCTGGTGGCCTGAAGTCTTTCCTGGCTCAATTGAGCTTCAATAATTTGTGACCCCGCGCCAGTAGAAACGTGGAGGACCGAAAAAGGGAATACGAGAAAGAGCAGTAGAAAGAAAATCCCGTAGAATAGGTTAGTCCGGTAGTTGGTAGGAGGATATGCGAGGGAGTTGAAAAGTTTACACGCTCGGACGGTGATGTATGGAGATTGCGCGTGCGTGACTTGCTTAGATCCTAGCTCTCTAGGTCGGCCTGCGATTCTCTTCTTTCTTGCCCTAACCTTCCTTCGTTTTCTCCATCCCCGGCGCCTACTTCACCTCCTTCAGAGTTCACTTCGCTCTCGTTCAATATACCCAGTCCTTTTCTGGTTTACTGCCTTCAGGAATATCCGTGCTATTGGCAAAAGTCAACGTTCATAGGGTTGGTCCTGTTGGCAAAGGGATTATGGAAATTCATCATCTTGTCCAAGAGATAGAACATTTTATTTAAAACAATCTATCAGCGCTTATGCATCTTCATTGACTGAAAGAATTAAGAGCAATATCGAGGAGATCGTTTGGATTTTGGGTTACAGTGTTGAAGTATTAGATAATTGTAGGTATCTACTGGGAGATGAGCACAACATTTTTTAAATGATTTGGATACCTAGTTGGTTTTCAAACAACCGAAAACAACAATTAATTTACAAACGTTGAAACGACGAAGAACTGAGTTGGAGGGGAAAAATCTGTGATAAATAAGGATAAAATGGGGCGAAGGACCCACAAATGGTGAAATATAAGTTGGTGGTCCGGGGACGAGGGTCAAAGTTAAGCTCCACGACTAGCAAACCTTGCCGCATCCTTGCCTCAAATTAGTTGCGCCGGATTTACTCGTCAGCGGATCAGATTTTTAATCTCCAAGGGAAGCCTCGAATAATTTTGTTCCTCGTAAAACGTAAGACTCGAGATGGAGGTTGTGCGCTGTAGATCGCTCGGGGAATAAAAAAATAGAAAAAAAACGAAGAAAAAAAAGGTGGATTTTTCACGAGTCGTTGATTCCCAAGGCGGGACCGTCACAAACGAACCGAACGAATCGAAACGTGTGCAAACCCCGTAAAAGAAATTTTTCGTTCCAATGCAAACTTCAGGCTCAGAAACTAAATCAATAGTCATGCACGCATCATTGTGTCTGAGATCGTATGCGTATTCGAATGAATATTTCGTACAAATCTGTTATAATGCAAGACTGTTATTATTAACTATTCTTCATACTATGCAATTGCATTTATTCGTTTTGGATATTAATTCTTTCTTATTATTAAAAAAAAAAATCTATCCCAAATTATCCCTGACTCTCCGACTCACCCTTTCAATAAAAATAACCGTCATTCTAATACGATTTTAAGATACGGCGAATTCTATCGAAACCCCAGCAATTTTCATTCAGTAGAGACAAGCCTGTTATCGATTCAATTTACCGTGACTTGGTCGAGGGGTTAGTACTATTCTTGGGTTGGTCTGACAAACACTACGTACTAACCATCAGAGTCGGAATTAATCGAGCTTGTGAAGTTGCCAGCTATTTTTGCATCCTTTGTCGTTACGTACTGGGTCACACCAGCCACCTAGGAACGTCATTAAACCCCTACATAATGGCTTCCGTGTGAAATAAAGACCAATTGGATGGGGAAGCTCTGTGGTGAGGGGTCTATGGTCTGTCCAATGTCCATTCAGGACTTTAGAAAATCAATTGTATTATAGAGCATTTCATTCGAAGGGAACACGCGACGCTATTTCAAATTCTAACGCAAATACCCGTGTCATTACTCCTGCTACTACAGGACGTGGATAATTCGTCGATTTCTAGGTACATCTTTGTGTTGGAGGACCCAGGGTGGTCCAAGGGATGGTGTGAATGCTGGTTGCAGAGAATCTGCGATGGCGCGGTGAACATTAATAGTGAGGGAAACCGTTGTGGAATTCACGACGGGAGCTCTGACTCCCAGGCTCGTTTCAACGACTCACGCCTGCTTAATGATGTGTTCTAATCTTTAATATTCGCCCGCAATCGCTGTCGAGCCATTTACCACATTTGCCCGGCCAAAATAAATCACCGGTATAACGTACCGTTTCCGCTCACTCTCCTACCCTTGTTCAGCAGCCACCCTTATTTCCTTTTAGACTTCCGTGGAGCCGGGACACCTAAAATCCTAGCATCCTATGTCTACGCACCATATTTAGTCTGCTACCCTTCACGATCTCACACTTTTACGTTTCCACTCGCAAACATCGACTTTTATCGCTTTCATGAAATACGACCATATTGACTGTAATATAGCTTGCATGTCGCTGCGATAAGATATCAAGACTGTTTTCTCACGCTTTTTCGATAATCGATAGATTTTACATAATTCTTTAAGAAGAATGCATTTTTTATGTTTTACGAATCATAAAACTGATACGATCTTCGCTGAGATCATTTTGATTAAGATACAAGCGAGTTTCGCTGATTTGGAAATGCTTTCGAAATATCGAGCACATTCACGTGGTGCCGATTTGGCGTTGCGTGATACCAGTATGAAATATGGTTTTACGCTTTTTAGTAAATCGATGGATTCTTCTAGTCTATACGGAGATGCATTTCCCCAGAAATATTCTGAGACATTGTTTTCGTGTCGTTTGAAAAAGTGACGTAGGTACAACGTATGAAGCGAATCATATATTTTCTTCTGTGTAACGTATCATTCTACGATTCCGTGTGCCGATTTTTTGTTCGTCAACCTACATATGAAAACGTATCAAAGCTCCTGAGAATTCGTTGCTTTAATCAATGTCAGAAACTATACATATATGCTAGAGAAGAGAGATTACTGTTCCTATAACCTTTCGGGTAAATTTTCTTTTAAATCGTATGTGAATTTGAGGAGAACATATATGGAAATTTCAGGGAAAAATCAAAGTAGTGGCTTAATGGTATCGAATCGTTGCGAATGGTGGGTCAATTTAATCAATAAGTACTAGAAATAATCGGAAATTGATCGCGATCATATGATTGAAGATCATATAATGTATTCGCTCTATGATTATCCTCATAGTATTTTCTGAATACGCTTGCCTCATATTGTGAATGGCATTGAAGCATATTACGTGGGCTTCGTTATAAATTGAAATTCAATAATCGTATAGGGTGACGTAAGTGACGCTCATCGATAATCTGCTTATGATAAATTATTTAATTGGAAATTATGTCATTTCGCACTTGATCTATTCGTATTTTTAGTAGGCTTGTAAAGTAATTGTGATGTTAATTAAATATAAAACGATCAGTAGTATTCATATTCTTCCCCTTGAAAGTGTTTTCCTCTCGTAATAATTGATGTTGTGAAATGATTTTAATCTGATTGAAACAAGAGGGTCGAGTCATGATGTTATTCGAGTATCGTTAAAACAAATTTTCTTGTTGGCACGTTAATTAGAGTCCTAATATACGAAAATAATTGTAAAATTATCAATAAATGAGGAAATTTTTTTCAAAATTTAATTAGCCAGAAAAATTATTTGCGGAAAGGATGTATCGATCAACGAATCTTACTATATGGTCAATTGCGAGTAATTTTTGTAATATCTAGAAATATTAAATCTAGGAATATTTCTTTTTTGAAGATTACTATTATAAGGAATCACAGACACGCAAGAAATAATAAAAATTGAAAAATCTTAAGTATGTAATCCTTGGGAATTTTTATTTTTCTTAAAACTGTGCCCGTTGTCTTTTACGTCAAAATGTAAGTCATTTTTTAATGATAAATATAGTCTGCACTATTCCAATTATTGTTGACGTAGGCACATTTTATTTACAATTATAGAAAATATGAGGAAGCATATACAATGCTCCAGGGTATCATGTATTAATCAAATTATATCACATACCTATAAATACCTATGTCACGCGAATTTTACTTCATTAAAATGACGCCATTTACACAAAATTGTTGTCACATAACTTATTCCTACTTATATCCGTAGTTGTATATCCATGCTATATTAAATATCGGCAATTTTATCCGCGTAGCACATCCGCTATTAAACTCGATGCCCTATATAAACAGGAGAATTAGTCGACAGAAACAATAGCAGACTATACCTATATCGTTAAGAACTGAAACTGATAAAACCTGAAAAAAGTACATATGTATGGAAATATACGCGAGTCATATAGCCGCTTAAACTAATCAATAGTATTACTCGAGAGTCGTATTTTTTATCGATAAACAAAAAACCACACGTAAATAACCAACAATTATATTACACTATGCTCGCAATTTAAGCATTAAACATAGAAACACACATTCAGTTTCAATTTTTAATGCATGTCCTGCCGTAATCAAAGTTCAGCGATAAATAAGTAATGCAACCAACGTATAGTTAAACTATGGTACACATTAAAGTGGCCAATCGATTTTGTTGACAAAGATAAACCGAACAGATAGGCAGGTCAACGTCACACAAATTTTTGATCGATTCGCAATACTGCTGATATAGTACTGAAGAAAATTTTACGTGAAAGCAACAGTGAAAATGAAAGCGAGTTTACTATATATATTGACCGTATAGGAATAATAGGAATATTGGCAATATTGAACAATATCCCACATTGTCACGGACGCCTATATTGTTGGACTCATTTTCGTGGAGGTTGTAATATGCTTAATATTCCACGGCATGTTTCGCTGGAAACGCTTGGAAAGTCCTTTTGAAACGCTCCATCGGCAAACAGTTTCCCCACACACGTGTGAATGTATCTCCGTTACGCTCAATGGAATCACATGAGCGCGAAGGTAACGCATTGGATACTTTTCTGTTAGCCACAAAAAAAGGACCGGAACGACATCGTGGTTAGGGTGTAAAAAGTGAAAATGGTAATATTATGGGTTTAAAGAACTTTATATAAGTATTTGAATATTTTTTAGGATCATCTATTTATATTTTGATTCAAAGATATGGTGTATCCGTTGAATGCCTTATCGATCTCTATTTATGATCATTGATCAATAATACACATAAAATCATGCGGATTGGACTGAGCAGTATATTACACATGAATATAGTGGGGCATTAAGGTAATCGTATCGAGGAAATTGGGATATTCAGCTTAAATTATATGTGGGTGATTGAATCGCACAGTATTCATTTGATGGTCAATTCATCTGCAACGATGATCGAGCACGATCGAGATTAATCGCATCGGGATTTTAATTCTTTGATTAATTCGAATAATCAAGTTTGATACTATTGGTAAAAAATTAGTGTTCGGCGAAGAGTGTATTCGATAATTTTTCAAGTATGAAAAGTATTTTTAATGGTAAAAATGTGTTACGTTTCCTAACTGGAGTCTCTGTCAGTAAAGAGGGGATTCACTGAACAAAGTACCTACTTTACATGAGACAATGAGAGCCCCATTAAATTCTTACAGTAAATTAAGATCTGTGAATAAAACGTCTGGTCCTATGAGCCTACGTACTGGGACGCATAACTTTTCTATTATACTCTCCAGACGCAACGACCATCTCGGTTACATCGTCTCCCGCTTGAGTTCCAACTTTTTAAACAAGTCTTGCAATAAAGTAGCAATATTTATGCCGCATTGTTCGGAGCCGTCGCTGCTCTGAGCCCAGTTCTGCATATCAAGTGCATTCTCAAGGAACCATAGACTTTCTGACAATCGTCCCGTGCTCCGTGAAAGTGTCAAACTCAACTGTTAATATTAGCGCATGCCTATTAATCGGACAAAGGATCATGCGACTATGCGAATCTATGGGTAATTACAATTGATTAAATTTTTCATAAGAATACATGACCATAACTTTGAACGTTTAGGTCATCCATTAGTGAATGTAGTATAAGTATGACATATTGTGTAAACATAATTTCGATCCAAAACTAATGTGTTCAGCATGTTCTACGTAATAAAATTTGAATTACATTCAATGTGGCTTATACTACCAAAGTTATCAGAACCGTAACTGGAACTTACAAATAGTGAATTTTCCATGTGAGAAAACCCATGAGAAATTTAATGAAAATAGAAATCTGTATTAAAACGTTAGAAAATGTTTATCTCAAAAGTAAATAAAATGTCTAAATACACAAGTACGTCCTCATATGTTTACATAATCGTGCTGTGCAATAACGTCACGTTTGCTTGGCTCAAGTTTTGGACAATTTCGTACGTGCATCATGCACGAAATGTGCTACGATGAATTTCGGTAGAAAACCAAGCGTCATCTGCGCGACATGCTCTTCCTTCATTCTGCCCTTTCATGCAGCCACTTACGTACATACCTAACTTAGCTACTCGGCATTATCATCCACGCATGCTATCCACAGCTTTCACACAGCTTTCCTTAGGTGGCTGAAATATTCTATGCTGCCGTTTATACACGCACGCAGTATCGCATTTCCATGGGTATATAAAAAAGAGCATGGCTTGAATTCCACAGAGGTTATTCTAGCTCGACGGTGCCGTGAAAGTCTGAATAGGATATCGAGTTCGGAAAGTACCAAAAAGTAATCTTAAATTCGGGCCAGTAGTAGGGTCGTCAGATCGTCGCGATATCCAACACTCTAGGTAGCTGTGGGCCAACGGAGAAGGTCTTTCTCTTGGATCTGAGAGAAAGATAAAAATAAAATGAAAGCTCGGCAGCGTCTGGATACCATGTCATCAACTAGTTACTAAATGAACGTGGCGTTTCCGTTTCTGTCGCATCAGTCGTAGAGGTAGGTACCCGGCGGTCCAAGGAACACGATACGGCTTGATCATCAATGCTTGAATAAATTTAACCTCAGCGCACAGTAAACACACCGAGTTACATTCTAATATCGCGATCAACTGCGGTGGGTTAAGTACATGTCGCACTCGACCGTTCACAGTATTCTGCCGTTGCGGAGATACACAACTTTACATTATGACTTGAGCCGCGGTTGGTCGCCGTGCTTTTCAATTATAAAAGCTCTTTCCTTGAAATCTACTTGGGGAAATCTATGGCGAGTATATACTCTAACCCTCAATGTAGAATACGTTACTGCACGTATATATAAAGGATGGATGTATCTTCGGTTTTTGGATATTGACATTTTGTTTCCCATTACCTTTTTAACTCATATGGAATTTTCGTACTAGGAAATATTCAATAGATCGTATAGGTTAGGTATGCTTTGTCGAATGGCTGCAAGAGCGTGTTACTTTGGAATATTAAATTTCTTTACAAGGTTCGTCGGAATTTGGAATTTTGATGGGAAAACATACAGATATCTGAGTGTCAAAATAAATATATAACCGCCGCAGGAATTTTGCTTTTGGATGTGTATTAAATCATGTTGGATCAAGGGAATTCTATATTCACATTTTATCGAACCGGATGTGTGTAGCTCTTGAGATATGAGTTTCCCTTTCGCGTGAAAGCATACGCAACAAAAAATATCTTTCTACCGAAGAGATCTATATAATATCACGGTAAAACACGAATGGTAAGCATTGCGAAAGACGGAAGTACAGATATGTTAAGTTACACCGGATGTACGTTCCGTTCCGATGTCGAGATGTAGGTCAACAACTCGCACCTGCCACACGAGATTAGACGAGCTTGTAGTTTTATCACGATGATAAAATGCAAAAGCACTGGAAAACATTACAGCGGGATTAAAACACTCGTTAAAAAATGATCTCGTGCAATCACATTTATTTCGCTTAATCCAAATGTCGAGGATCCATTCGTCAACTGGATATAAAATGATCTCAGTTATTTATCACTTCACGGCATAATTACTACCGTTAAGCTATCTCCCCTTGTACGTATAGCGACCTCCATTAAATACATAGATAAGTTTTCTTTATCTTGATAGATCATTCCAAAGTACAATAACTTGGGCTTCCGTCGATTTCGATCTTGACGAATTTTTCAACATACCACGATCACCGTTTGCACCTGCAAAGTAATAGGTGGAAATAATTTTGACAAAGTATTTCCGCCCGGCAAATACGTAACAGCTGTAAATCAAGTGCAGGATATATTATTTTTAATATCATACAAATTCGCGCACTCGTGCACGTAGCAAAGAATGATACACCCTGCATTTTGGTAAAATCTTTATATTCGACGAGAAAATGGTCTTCTCTGTATTCCACTGTGAGAATGATATAAATTCTTGAAGATACACAGCCGTGTTGCGAATAAACGATGAAAAATGCAATAGTCTAGTTTTTTATTTTCCCAACGTCCGAAGCGAGTGCGAATATTTCCATAAGCGTCGCTGCAAATTACGAAACAGGTTACAGGTATTATGTAAGACGGTTTGAACGATAGAATTGTATTAAATTATTACCTCGCGACAGAAGAAGTATTTGTGGTTTTATTATGTTTATCGTTGTATTACGAGCTACGTGTACGATATTTATGTACAAAAAAAAAATTGGTCGTGATGCTGTTGCTTTCATCTTTGTGTAGTTCATACGTATTGATCGAAGACTGAAATCGATATGAGCGATCAAGCAGACAAACTGTAACGAGTCAATGCTCAGAAGAGTATCCTAGAAGGCAAAAAGGGTTGTGAAATCCTAAGGGTGGGAGTAAGGTTGATGGGAGTAGGATGCTGAAGCCAGTCCCTTTATAACGGGATATACCTTTGAAGCCTATGGAAATATCTACGGTCTATTGTGAATCAACGTTCAGATACAAAATACATACCCGAGATAGGTAAAATCGCGAAGATAGCATGCGCCAAGTCTTTTGAACTGTATATAGGGTGTCTGAAAAAAAGGTTATACCAGAGACAGTAATATAGTACCTTATGAGAAAATAAATTAAGAAATCCTTTACTAATATCTTATATGCGTATTGAATATAGTTTTTGGGGTATTCCAGCTTTGTAACGTCATTTCCGTGGACTTATATAGTACTTGGTTTAAACGTCTCGCTCGTTTCGTGATACGAGTCATTAACAGAGCATTCTATGACGTAATAGAGAAATGGATTATAAATTATATTATTAGAAATAATTATTGTACTTTTATACATTGTTTAATAATGAGTGTTCAGTAGCTCCTTCAAATACAATTTTTTTAATAATCATTTTTATTGTATTTTATTTCACATTTCATATAGTGTTCGTGGTTGCTACATATGTTACTTCTAATGACTTACGTCGCGCTAAGTAACTGTAGCAGGGGTCGTACATATACATATTATACATAGGAAGTGACGTTTCGAAAGTTTAAGAAATTGCTTCCGAAGTGCAGAACCTAAAGTTAAATTTACGTAGATTTATTAACTTGTTTTTTTCACGTGAGGAGTCGTGCTTGCTTGCGTCACGAACCCTTTTAATACAACCTGTTCACCTCACGTAATGTGACATAATGAAACTGGGTAGACGTGCTATAAAATTTGCCTTATGGACTCGTAAGTCTAAAATTATAATAGATAAAATAAATGTTAAATATTCGAACTATTAGTATAGATATAGAACAGATAGAAAGAAACTGTATTCGAGATACATCATTTACTCCGATGTTATGACGAATTTTTAAGAAGCTTCTTCCCAAGATTTTTCATAGAAGATAATAAAAAGATAATTTCAATAATAACAATTTATAGTATACGTCGTGTCGAAAGGTTAGGATATACTGGCCATTTGTGTTGACCATGTTTCTAAAGGTTAGGTCATGCAAGTGTCTATTGGGTGGGTGGATTTAAGTGTTGGCTGCATGCCTAAGGCACAGTCAATGAACGCAAGAGCGTGCTGTATACCACCAATCAAAAATAAACGTGGAGAAAAAGTGATGCCTTCGACTCCTCCACTTACGGTGAGTTGCGTCTATACGACCTTGTTTGGACTTTGGGTTCTGGTAAAAAAAAACATACATTTTGCCAGCCACTTCTCTTCCTTTCTCACGTATATTACATATGAAAGTATTGGCCACAGGACTTTCGTACCCTGTAGTTCTTTTCGGCATGATTGGACCGACTCATGCGAGTCTTACGCGTTTAGCAGCCTTGTCTTCGCAGATAAATGCTCATCTTTATGAACGCTGACTTGTGCGTACGAAAGGATTTGTTTTCAATTCAGACGCTAATAAGACATATTAGCACGACATCTCACATTAGCAAGTAATAATATATTTTGACAATAAGTTAATTTAGCATTGGCTTCGGTTAAAGCCGAATTCTTCGTTTATGAATTACGATGAATATAAGGTTCTGGAGAAAAAAGGGGTAAATGAAATGAACGAAATTATTTTGGTGTTAAAAGACTTGGTTGAAATGGATTTAAATCCGATCTCATTTATTCATTAATACTGTCTTCAATTAGGTTGCCATGGTTCAGTGCTTTGTCTTAATAATGGAAATTTTATTAACGCCTGTATATTTAATTTTGAACTAATGAAGATTTCTCTCTATCGGTTCATTCAAAGTTCTAGAAGCTTAAATCCTCATCTCATTACGATACACAGGCAGCTTGTTAGCCTCGCAGTGGGATTCTATTCTGCTTACACGATACTTGAAGGACTACTACAAAATCGATATACATATACGTATGTACGTCAAAGGATCAAACAGATCGGAATTTCATTCCAGTCTGTACCTACAGATTCCTTTAATCATTGTCAAATATCCGAGGTGACTTAGTGAGGATATCGGCGATGCTAGTCGTACCAAGAAATGGATTTTCCAAAAATCAAACTACTCCGAAAGTGATCTAAGCCCAGCAGCCTTTAGAAAAAGCATCGTTCCTCTCGACCGTCAGCGACGCCATTAGTTCTCGGCCGAAGGTAAGTTTCTAAAAACAGATAAGAGGTTACTGGAAGCGTAGAGGGTGGGTCTCAGGCGAAGAAAGAAAAGGAATAAAAAAACGAAATGAAGTAAAGAAAAAAGAAAGGGAGAACTTGTGAGATGCGAAAACGGTCGGCAACTTCGGAGAACTTCATTTCCCCAAGAGTTTTCGTCGACGATTAAAAACTCAGAACTTTCGAGTTCAACTCGACATGAATGTCAGGAACGCTATTGACCCCGCACCAAACCGCTTTGAAAACCGTTCGGAACCGAGGTCGGAAATACCTACGATACCCAGTAGAGATCCCAGGCACGAATTTATGTGTATTCTGTTCAATCGTCGTTGAATGTGCTCAGTGGGCAGCATCGAATTCCAATACATGATCATACGTTCCACCATTATGCGTATTGGAAGGTAATTTTGCCTTCGGTACGCTTAAGAATTTGTGTTCGTGAGAGGATTTCGTTTTCTTGGCTGGCTTTACATCCGTCTCTCTCTTTCTTTAATTTTCTCTCTCTCAATCCGTCTAATTATACGGCTCGCACGCAGCCCAAGTAAATACGTAATACATCATGATTTCGTTATGGTCGGAAACCTTGTCCCAAGGCGCATAATTATCTGGATTGTTCTTCTATTTCCTTTTCCCTTTTCTCCTATTTTCTGCATTCCCATCCACGATGGGATACCCGAAGAAAAGAAATGACGCACCAACTATGCCAGACGCTATGCTATCGGAACGCGATATATGAATGTCAATGAGTGACGGTTTCGCGGTATGTGTAATTAAGAAGTTATGAAATTCTTCCCAGCGCGGAAAACATCTTTCCATTGCGTGTCGAGCGGGCCACGTATTCCAGTCGTTGATTAATGGACCATGGGTGGCCTGAAGGCTGTTCCGTGGGAGTCGCGCGCGATAGGGGTTACGCAGCGACACCGTTCAAGAGAAGTGACACCAAATAAAATAAGGCTGAAAAAATTGCCTCTCCTCTTTGATGCCCTTGGCTTTTACTCTTGCGAGCACGCTGGGCCCATCGCCGAGCCTTGGCGGATACAACCTCTTATAAATTCATAAGCCCTTGCAATATGTTCTTGAACTATCTGCCTATGCCGAAACACGATCCCATTTACTTTTATCCTATCTACGTACCACACTGTGCTTTCCTCCCTGACTGGAATACATGAGGACCAGAACAACAAGGTTTTTATCCTTTGAATAGGGCTTTAAACTACATCCGCATGTTCAATGTCGTCAAAGTTTTTATCAGCCACCAAAGACAATATGTTCCAAGAATTTTAAGCCGTAGATACATTTATGGGTCTTGTCCTGTCGGCGGCAAATAAATAACACAAATTTGCACATTTATACTGTATTACTACGAAGAAATATCTTATCTCTATACCTTAGTCATTAATGATGTACGATAATACATATATATATATATATATATATATGTATTTTTTCTTAAAAAAGATATCCTCAGTAAGGGATCATTTAATGTTACCCATATATGGATCCTTCTTGAATTTCATTTTTGATTTATTTCAAGCTACGTATCATTGTTTCAATGTTACGATTGTTTTATATATATGTATATATGGAATTGCTTCAATAATGATACGTATATAATCTGAATCTACCTTTTAGGATTGTTTCTATAAATAGCAATAATCCTTTAGGCGGACAGCACGGAGTATGCGTATGTTAATCGTTTTAATTTGCAATGTAAAGGTGCACTTAGTGCAAGTAATTGGAAGGGTTCAGGAGTGTCAATGCATAATACCTAAAAAAGGTTAAAGGATAATATCAGTAATTAGAATAGAGATTAGCGGGTTTAGGATTTTGGGAATTGAACGAGGGACTTAATATCCCCAATCCTTATCTCAAGGTAATCCTTGCTTCTAGCAAGATTTGTGTGAAATATTTTAACGATGTAATCAACAAGGATATCGTTAAGAAATAAACGCAAACAACGATAAAATACGATTCGCTAAAATTTAATCCAACCCACGTCAATTACACCAGGCATTTTATTTAAGCGGAAAAGAAACCTTTCAAAGGATTTTTCTTTTTGCCAGTAAAAACCGTCCTTTTTTCTCTGCGGTACATTTCATTTTGTTCGGCGGATTTTGAGGGTTAAGCGGGTGAATTAAGCTCGACCAGTGGCTTGCGCTAGTTCCACAAAGCCTACGAACAAATTAAATGAAATCCGAGAGAACCAACCTCAACCGAAATTCTTTCAAGTTCTTTCTCAGGGCGATTCTATATCTTTCTTCTTCTTTCTATAGGGAAAAACATCGAAAAATGGAAACAGCTATCTTACAATTAATGAGAACAATGTAACGAAACTTTTCAACTACACGTCACCCGATAGCAATAACTTGTGTGGCGCGTATAAAGCTCAAGTCTGGTTAACATCTTTGCAATATTTATTCCAAGTAGAGGAGGACGGTTAAAAGCGAAATCGAAAATACGGATATGTAGAAAAAAATGTACTGACTGTCGTCTGCCAATTTGAAATTTATTTACATGGTTGTATCATTACGAAAATCCAGACGAGGTTAATGCTGATACAAAGCTTTGTGAACATAGTTTACATGACGTCATCTACGTTGACAAACTGGCAGTAGTGCGCCAATTGTCCCGCATGTAGGTATTCGCCTATTTAGGAGATTGTATTATCGCGAAATTTCGGCGAACGACATTGCAAAGTGACAAGGCCTTGCGGCTAATTTACATTGTGTGTCTACCCTTAACAACGTCACCGCTTTGTTCCACCCTACGGAAAATATTCGAGCCGCAATTAAAGGCGTACCGTCACTCGGCGACTCGGTGTATCGTATGTACACGCTAATTATACTAATGAATATTTATTCAATTATTGCGCGAAACCACGACTAACCACAGGACAAAGGGATTGAAGCCCGCGGTCACATAGAGCTGACAGGAATAATATAATATGTTGTTTTCGCTCATATAACTTTACAGTGCCATTTCATTTGATTTATCTCGCAGATTTTGCTCAAATCATTTCGCACCTTTTGTCAAATTCCATGCCGATTGGTCGACCAACAGTAGAATCGACCATATTAAGTGCAATTATGCGTGACTCAAGATCAAACTCTTTTTTTTCGCGAGATCAAAAGTTAATTATTTGCGGAGTTCAATGAAACGAAAGGATAGTTACAAATACTTGTACAACTTTTTACTCTTGGTGCTTGCAAAAATTATGACAATCGATTTATAATACGAATTAACGAATAAACCGTTCGAAAATATTAAAAGATATATCCTAAAGGTTTATGCACAGTTCATAATCGTGCATTCATTTGAATGCTTGTAGTATGGAAGATAATAAACAGATGCCATACGTTCACAAAGCTCCATATTTTCCTTCTATCTTCCCCTTATGTACTCTACATGTACTTTCTACACTTTTTCGAAGTCGTAAAGCGCGTTTTCGCTATCCAGCTTAAACAACATGCAGCACGAAAAGTCTCCTTGGTTTAAGGGAGGGCAACTTTTACGAGCCGCTGGCATCTGGTTAGTTTGCGGAAGAGATTTCATGGGTGCCTAAGTACTGCACACAGTATTCTCATTACGGCGGGATTGCTGTGCGACACTTTATGTTCGTGGAAAATATTAAAAATTGTTACTGAATTCAATGAGACAATATCATAGCTGGTTACAAGATGTGCATGTAAGGTTCCTATTGTGCATGGGAACACAGTATAAAACAGCGATGATATTTTTCTTTGAGGTTTTCTTTTACTCGTGCTGGCTTGGCTTTCAACGAAATTTGGTAGCCAGCGTAAGAGAATTTCACGTGCGCTTTGAGAATCTCTTTGCGGGACATGCTCAACTAGCTTTTGAACGTTGGAAAACCGCAATATTGTGCTGACGTTGCCTTCGATGCTGGAAACATCAGTATGGCTGTGCGTTTTGAAGCTTTTTCGGAGATAGATGGATATGTAGAAATATTCACATTTAGAGATGGGTCGCTGATATAGGTTAAAGGTTGGTAGGTAGACAGGATTAGATGGGTTGGTGGGTAGATATAAAGTTCGCACTGCAATTAAAAATATCCCCATTACCAACCTGTCCTGCAAGACTTTAATGGGTCTTACGTGGGAAGGGTCGCTTCCTGGCATTTCATGCGGTAAATAAACGCGGTAACAGTTGAAAAATGACTTAGTGAGGTAAAATGGGCAGAGCGTTAAAAGGGGGTTCGGACTAAAAACAGTTATGTAAAATATGACGTGGAGAGGCCTCATCGAGTTATTTTAATGTTTGCAATTATATTTTAAAATGTGATCGTACCCGCTTTAATGCTCTTCGCAAAAAGCGGTATTTTGAGGAACGTTTACGGTGACAAATTAGATTTGTATCCCTAGGGAGTTTTATGAGGGTGGATAACGGTGCTTATCAATACCTCCTAGTGTGGCACGTGTCACTCGATTAATTTTATATTCATGAACAATGTCGCGCATTTAATAATATTCATATATATTTATGTATTCTTCCGTTAGATGAAATATAAATTAATTTTTGTCAAACGCAAATAATCGTGGATGACTCATTTGCATCTTTTATAAATTGTAACTTGAAACGGTGGCCTTGAATAGTATTTCTATTAACATAACAATCATTGACTTTGGAAATTTATTATTCTCATACAAAACGATATGTTTCTACCATTCTTAGGAATTTTGACAAGTTTAAATGTACTGCAGTAGTTCTAGTAGTGCAAATTTTGATGAATCTAAAAAATTCAAAAAATTACGTCATGTGAAATTTTTACGCTTCAACTTGAATCATAAAAGTAATATTGCGAGAGCGGCTTATCATATTAGTTTTTTAAGCAGGGTGTACCTAAAAAAATGTTTTATGCAAAAATATTTACAATGAAAAGTTAATTCTCAGGTACAACGACATAGGGCAAGTTTTACATATTACTTTTGTGGTTTTCACAATAATAATAAAATTACAAAAATTGTATTAATTATTAAAAAATAAAGTTGGCGTATGAAAAACTTAAAAAATTTCTATACAATTTTATTCAATCAAATTCTTTAAAAATTGAACTGTATCGATTTTTTCATCAGCACGCGAACAAAACAGTATTTCATAATGTTACATTATTTAACGACAAACTGAAGCATTCCATACGTTAAATTATTTCTTATAAACTAATAATAGCAACCAATATCTCGAGAGCAAAACTGATATAAGTGCATATAATATGCAGTCTAGAGGAAGGTAGCTTAGCGTATGGGTTCCGGGTAACCAGACGAAGTTCTAACTCCGGTCTCACATTATGCAGTACTTGTATCCCGTAAGGAGCAATGTCGAGACTTACTACTGCTGGCTGCAGCAACATAGCAGAGTCTGACACGCATTCACGAGGTCTTCGGTTCTTCATCATACAGACAATGTAAGTATACACCTACCATAAGATCTCTACTATAGTCTAATCATTTCTCATAAGCGTAATATACTGTAGCGAACTTGGGTAACGTTTCTACGAATGTCAAGGGTCAATATCATTAGCGAGATGCAGATATAACAGTTATCAAAGTATCTTTCGTTATTGTTCCTCGACCATTTGGCACGACCCCTAATTCTGTTCGTTGACAAAATTACTATCCGTAACAAGGAATTATTTTTACGAGCATTGGGCACTCTCGTACGTTCTCAGGAAATGACTCGTTTAGACGAGCGCAAGTCCAGGAGACAGCATAATGCATATTCAGAACAATAGAGAAAAACTGTTATTAAGTAATACGTTTCAACTGCTTATCATCAACATGCTATGCAGATTTGCCTGATGTGAACGGATTTTTTTCAGCTCGTTTCCCATGCGTGGAATGAGATTTCATAAACTTCGTCCCGATAATAATAAACATGCTGCTCCGTTTGACGATCTCACTGAGATATCGCGTAGTGCCAGCTAATGCGTATCCGCCAAGGAAACAAATTACCTCACAATTTAACTGTTGGGAATTAAATAGTCAACTGGTTTTGCGTGTTGGATTTCTCGCAGTCTCTTATATCAGTATTTCAGAACGATCTGTCATTCGTACAAATAATCCAATCCAATACATTTACCTAGTATTATTCGAAAATAATATACTAAATATACAGCACACTCTAACGTTATACAGCTCGAGGATAATATATGGTCCTAATCAATCCTCCCTTATGAAATATACAATTTGGATCGAGTTCAGATATTAATATACGAAATTGATCCAAATTATAGTAAGATTGGTATATCGCTGATGAGACAATCTTATGAAATGCTATACATATAAGCGTGCTTGGGCGTAAGCGACTGAGCGAGTGATACGAATCTTGAAGAGTGATCGACGAAACTATATATAAAGTAGCCCATCGTCCATAAATGGCTAATAGAAATAGTATAGAAGGCTTTCCGGAGAAAGATACAGAAATAGATATTCGCTGGTCATTCGCCATCACGAAGGAAATTGTCCCATCAGGAGATTGAAGGAGCTGCGGAGGGTTGAAAGGACCGAAGGCTGGTTGTGTGCTCGGCTGCAATGACGTTCGCCTAAAAGGAGAATGGGATGGCCAATAAAAACAGATAATATTTCACCTTCAATTGTAAGAAAATTTTTTACCCACATCTCCCACCTCGCTTCCTTCGCCGACCACTTGGTTTGTAGTGTGTATAAGCTAAAAATCTATCCAGTCGGACGTTTTCTTTCGTAGGATCACAACTACATTAAATCGCGACATTTTGCCGCAGGGGAAATCGTTTTTACCAAGGAAATTATTTAACTTCTATCCCACTGCTGAGAATTTTATCGAATTATCCCCGCTTAAAGACACTCGCTCGATCGTCCTCATCGACCAATGGGAACTCTGCCCTTTCGCCTTTTGTCGGTCCTCGTTCGTGCTCTTTTTTTTCAATTTTTACGCAAACAATTCTCCGCGCACTTTTTCCCTTCTTTTCCACATCCCGCTTCACGCTATGTTGATTCTACCGATTAGATACGACCTCAGTATAATTTAAGAAAGAAGTTATTTCACTGTTTTTTTTTTTTTTTTCTTAAATTTACATCGCTGCCACATTTACGTAGCTTTGGTTATCAGCCCTAATATCAATATTGTAACCATGCATCTGACTTTCAATAGTACATCGTTTGATACAGATTTTGTCAAGATCATTTAAAATGCATCTACTTAGGTTAAAGATCTGAACATCTATGATGCCATTGTTTGATTTATGATTGATTAGATATTTCAATTGTTATGTATATATCTTCAAATAATACATCTGTCATCATGGCTTGGACAACAATGGGAACGATAGTAGTTTTGGTAGCAATCGCATGGTAGTACCAGTGATATCAAGTGGAGGGATATCCCCATTGCATTCATGAAGCAATATGCATGCTCGCTAGAACAGTTTCCTCCGCCACTCATCGCCGTATTCTCTGCCAGGCATCACTTTGGGGACTCGTATACCGTACACGCTATCCATAAGCTTCCGGTTACCCACTGGACAAGGTAAAGGAGAAACGTCCTCAAACAGTACAGGGGGAATCATAATGCATTCAAATTGGTTGATGTTTGGCTGAATCGCATTGCAGATGACGTAGTAGTTATTTATCTCGTAGTCAATGCAAGGATAAGATATTTCCGCTGTCGAGTAGTGTAGCAGTTGCGATTTTTCGTTTGAAATATACGGTAAATATGCTAACAATAGGACACGAATAGTATACGAGTTTTCTTACAGTGCGTTAGGGTTAGGTTAGGTTCCATGTCCACACGTAGGTCAAGGGGTTATAAAGGATTCTCCACAGCGTCTGGAGAACGAAGAACACGCAAATACCACTGCTTTCATTTTCTGCACTGTTGAACAATCCGGTGAGGAATGCGTGTATACAAAAACTTGTTGAATTATTATAATTATTAAGATGGATTAAAAGTAGCTGTTACGCAAAAAGATTCTAACATGTCTCCCTGTAGAAGTAGTATACGTGCTTAATCTATTAGGTACAACCTTGAAAATGGTTTGTAGTATGGTATACCTATACAGCTTTTAGTAAAAATAACATGGTTTATGACCTTGAGTCTAAAGTGGTAAGGCGTCATGGTAGAACAGTCACGAAACACAAATCATATCATCATTATCATCGGTGGTATTTGTGCGCCACAAGAATACATTTCGTAGGTGTATTTCTTCTCGAGATAAGAATGGATGGAAGATAAGGGTTTATACGAGAGTAGAAATAATGATAAATACTGGGGGAACGAAGCACCTTGAAGACGTTGGCTAGGATGTTGGATAGAAGTACCTGCTGTTGGCGTTCCTCCTACTGTGAGTGTAACAGGGTTGAAGGTAGGTTGAGGATGTTAGAGAATATGTCATCTGAACACCGCGGTAATGTCCACAAAATGCCGGAAATATAAGCAAACGTGCGCCTGCAACACTCCTGGGAACCGTCGTTTACATAAATAGCTTGTCCTGTAGGATTCTATGTAGTATCCAGTGGTTGTACGTACAGGTGGCACTATACGTGTCTCAATATTTGACGGCACAGTTTCCAAGCATTTGCCTACCAAATGCTACTGGCTGGTCCACATACTTTATCAGAAGCCGGTAGGCCGCACGTTATAGGAAGGTGATACATTGTGGAAATGATGGAAGTAAAGTTAAGACCAGTCCCAATCAATAATCCTAACTTGCCCGGTCGATGTGTAGACGAATCGCTGTGAATTCACAATTCATAAATTATTTATAAAATTCAATTTAAACGTCATTTAAGTTTAACTAAGTAGCTCAATATTTATCTGTAATATTTTTAGGTATTTACAGTTTTATGGATAACAGCCTGGTTCGGCATCAATCGGATCATTACATCCGATGGCAAATGGTTCATTATTTGAGATAGCTGGTGATTTACTATGTATACAAGATTAACGGTGTGCTTTGAAATACTTTTTTTTTTTAATGACGTTTACGCGTGCCAGTTAAAGAGGTAGCGCGCAAATATTTACCGTGTTTATAGAGGAAAACGGTGAATCAGTAGGTGGAGTGGGTTAGAACGTGGCGCAGCCCCTCGCTACAACGAAGATGAGGAGGACGTAGACGAGCACGAGGACGGCGGTGTCAGGCAGAGGATGGAACAAGTGGACGGAAGCCGAAGTGACGAGGGAGAACACTCGACAACGTCGTCTTCGTCGACCCGAGCAGCAACGCCACCGGACTCTCCAGGCCACTCGTATCCGCACAAAAACAACCCCTTCGCTTAGTTAATTCCCCCGTGTTCTTATACCCCTGCTAATAATGGTATCATTTATCGCACAGCCCTTCTTGCCTGTCTTACTTTCTACGGATCTTGCGGCATGGCCCAGAACCGTTTTGACCCTTTCAAAGGCAATTCGTGTTGGGATAGCTGTTTGGGTAAGCCTCCTTCCACCAACATTTCTCGGCACTACCACCGCTATATGAGTACTTATCCACCCTCTGCCAGTACCCTCGCCCTACGATCACTACGGAGGGAAACTTTTTATCGCCACCTACCGAGGCCACGTGGGAGGCCAGTTGAATTAATTCGGTTTTTAAGTCGAATTGGTATTAGGTATTCTTTGTAACGGAAGAATTCGATAATCTATCGTTAATAATTTTCTACCACAATTCAATATCTTTTACTTCATCCTTTAATTCTGGCACAAAGAAACGACAATTTATTGATTATCTCTTGCGACGACGTCTATCTTTCTGGCTGCAACAGTCTTTTTGTGTTATCCTCTCTCGTTACTTTATCATCGCTATCCTCTTGCCAAGCGCGTAACTTGGCTACTAGTTTGAATGCCTGCATGCTGCACAAACTAGGTACCTGATAACTAGGTACTCATGGGTATTCAAGCAATATCGTTGGTATTTTATAATATCGAATAATAATCACAGCAACGCGGAAGATTCTGCAGGTTGTCGACTAAGGTGCAAGGAGAAAGGTCAGCGACATCAACGGTACCAGGAGCGCGTGATACTCCGACTCATGATTCTCATAGCTTACGGAATTTCCTGCCTTTCATATCCTCGCCTCGGTTCAGGAATAGCATCCATTTGGCTAATCCTCCGGAACGTCGACTCCGCTCATCCACTCGGAATATCCAAAGATAAAGACCATGACGCTCCTCCAATTACCAAAAGGGATCCCAGGATTAGCCACATACCTATCTACGTACCTAGTATATTCGTCCCTTCCACATCGTCCTTCCTGTTCCACTTTCAAAGTTGTTCGTGAAATAGCAAAACCATCCTGCAACTTAGGCCAAGTTTCCACATCCCAACGGTCGCTGACATGAACGCATAAGCCATGATGCAACTTTCCCTGGAGTAAGACAGCTGCGACGGACATTTTGCCGTTTCCCAGTACAAGCCAACTTTGCCACGCTGATAGTCTACAAAATTTCCTAGGGAACAGAGCTACATTTGTCCTCTGCATAATTTCATAACGTTTATCGTGTATATCTATAATTAAAGTTACATACACGTATACACTGCACCATGGACATAACCTTCGACCAGAGAATGTCATCCAGCCACGTTTCACATCCTTCCGCAAAGTTCTTCCTGTTCTGGCACTTGCAGCCTTCCCTTCAGTATACCCATCCTGACGGCACTGCCACGCATATTCGCATCCCCAACAACGTGAACGAGAATGGAACTAAACAAACGTACTAACCTAAATCGCGTACCTAAATGGCGAGTGTTTACGCAAGCAGTTGGTATCACTGCGGGACGTTACACTATGTATTGCTATGTATCTAGCCACTCGCGTTAGGTATTCCGCTGTAACGCATTGTGCATTGCACGAAGCTCTTGGGAACAACGTGCATATATATTTATACATATAAGAGAAATTGCATTTGTCCCTTGTGGCACCGTTAAAAAGATTGAACGTGATCTAGTATAGAAGAAAAATTTTAAACAGTGATAATAGTTACAATGGAATTTATTACAGTTTTTCTATTATGTATTAATATTACTTTGAATAACAAGAAGACTGCCTTCCTCTGTGTATCGATCTTTTTCGTAAACAGTGTCAATAATATCATTTCCCATATATTATTATACTAAATGGATAAGAGTATCATCGATAACAGATCAAAGGGTTTCCCCACGTTTCTCATGTGACGTGTGTATAGGCGATAGATCACGTACTGGGGATACCTGAAGGCGTGGGTATGTAACTAAAATAATATCACCGTGCATATCAAATAACGGTATTGCAGCATTGTATTGTTACACAATCTCCGGCCACATGATTCTAAGGGACACATGTCATTGCTAACATTGTTATCATTAGATACAATGGTTGAAAAGACTTGGATCATAATTTAATGGATTGGTATCACTATGGACCAAATTTATAATTACTATTAGAAAAATAGGCCGTACTGATAATTTGAAAGGAAATCCATCTAGTTATCGCGGTATACGTTATCGCTATAAGCATCCGTTATATAATGCTTCTGTTAACCATTTATTTCCGGTCGCCACGTGGCTTAACTCAATTTCAACGTTTCGCATCCGACGCCCCCTTTAATTATCTTTGCACGCAAAGGTCTACGTTAGGATGGTCTGCAATCTAACGATCAGCTGTACTGACCGTCAGTCACCTGTCCGATTGAACCCTCGACCTCGAGGAAATCGGGATACTTAACTGGATCAAAGTAAAATTTACATTGGGTGCCAGAGTTTCTACCACTTTTATTCGTTTATTATATTTCGATGTTCCCTTAACTGCTAGGTCTGATCGATTTCAATCCGTGTTACGGGAAATTGCCTGTCCGGTATTGAAGGATTGATCTTTTCCATTCGTTCAGAGCAAATGTTTGGTTCGCTGATGAATCATTTTTAATTGGTTATAATGTTAATTGTCGATTCCCGGACAGAAATAAATAATTGATTATTTTCAGAGTATAACGCTGCCCCAGAGGTAATACTTCTTTCAGTCGCTTTAAACGGTTTAGACGCCTAGACATGATTCTTCGATATTTTTATTCAAATACTTTTAGGTAATTATATATAAAAATAATATAAAGAGTAAGTTAAAGTTACTGAATTATCGTAGGTACAATTCTTATTGTCCATGCGAAATTCATGCGAATTTTCTGTATGAACAAATATCGAAATTAAAATTGACGTTATCAAGCAACGTCAGTATTATCAATTGAAACTTTCGCCAATTTTGTATCTTAAACAGTATACATATATATATTGGATGAAATAATATAATAATCTGATGAAATTTTAATTTCTGTCTGGTGCCGATATATCGGATTATTAGCTAAAAAAAATTGTATAATCCTTCTATTATTTTGTATAAATATAATAAAAAATCCGAATTTATAGAAACATTATGAATTTTATAGATGAAATTGATAATAGATAGGTACACGTATATTTTATTAATTGACTGAGTTTTTAATCTGCATGTCATTGCCACTTTATGATGTAATTAAATTTATTATTGTATTTGTATATGATGTATCAATGCTAAATTTCCAATAAAATGGTAACGATGCCTTGTATAAGCTATTAATTATGTAATATTATTACCGATAAGAGTAATAACAATAAATTTTCTGTTTCCCCTTGGAGTACTTAATGTTGAGATATAATAAAATTGCTGTAGTTATACTGCAGCGATATCCAGTAGCTGAAAGCCAAGGGTGATGAAATCGTAGGAAATATTTAAATGGATATTGAATAAATGAAATAATAATTATTCGTATGATTTCGATTTCAGCCATGCTAAAATTTTAATTGAAAACACCTCATTGATCACTGGGACAAACAATGTTTCCACTTGACTAAAAGCACAACCGGAAGAGATTTTACTGTTAATTCGATTCAGTGAATTATTTATTGTTACTGGAAATGCTTGAATTTTACCATTGATTAATCGAAGTATGCAAATCAGTTGTTATTACATAACAAAATTCTTTGAATGTAAACTAATTCTCAACAATTATATTAATCGAGGATTAAATATGATTGGAACATATTTCTCAACAGTATCTTATGTTATAGTTATATAAAAAATCTAATTTGTTTATTGGACAGAGATTCCTGCGAACCTTGCCTCAGGGGATTCATACAGTATCCCAAGAACATATGTGGAGGGCCAGTCGTAATTGTCGAAACAATATGGAAATCTAACGTAATAACCTCATTAAGTACTTAAAGTAATTCCTCGTGACTCGAGGGTTACGCAGTCGAACGATACTGGGTGGTAAAAGAAAAAAAAAAAAAAATAAGAAAAGAAAACTGGCAGGCAGATGTGTACCACGTTTATGCTAATCAAAGTAACTTCATGAAAAGTGGTAGTTAATTTTATTCCACCACGTGTATAGTGAAACGGTTGGAAATTTGACAGAAGTGCTCTACGGAAATAACATAAAGCCACGTGTTGGATATACCTAATTTTGTTGTGCGTTTCGAAAGTATTATGCTTCATTCGAAGAGCCGGAAAGATTCAAATCTTTCGTAGCACCTACATTCCGTTCGCAAAGTGTTGACGATATTTCTCGAGCATTGTGTAGAATTTCCGTATTTTACCCTAAAGCCAGGTGGAAATGAAACTCCTGGGAATTTCAATCACAAATATATTATTCTAATATGGTTTTAGCATTTTAATCCGAATGTACCTTAGGTATCCACTACACATATTTATGAAATTTAATAAAATACTTAAACGATACTGAAATTACGTAAAAATGACTTCAATCTATACCATAATGCGAAATTAGATTACATAACGATAGATCAATTTTTTTATTTCTGATCGACGTCATAGTCTAGGATTACTTAATTTATAAGTGTATTTTTCAAGAAGTAATTGAACGTGGCATGAGATTGTTGATTATGCGCGAGTTAGTATACTATGTCTTTTTAAAGCAAAGATCTAAGCCTCAGGTATAGTTGTAAATCTTTCTACTGACCTCGAATAACTTAAGAGAGCTGGCAGTTAATTTAATACGCGAAAGAAAGGCAAGTAAGGGAGTTTCGTAGAATGAGAGTGACTGAGTGAATGATAGCTACGAGCTGCGCCAGATATCTACTAATTAATGGGAGCATCCATCTGACGCCATCTTGCTACTCACAGGGTCCGCCTTCCTTCCACCTGCTTGGCGCAAACCTTAACAACCCCGTGTTGAAGCTACATAAACTGCCTCAGCGTGCCTACATTACTAACCAAAACTATTTGTATCTTGCTAAACCGTGCCCAAAGATTGAGAGTGTGGCTCTTTACGGCTGGAGATATAAATTACGTTTCGGGATGCAACCCTTTACGATACACCAAAATTCACCTACTCCTCGAACCATTACCAACTAACCAGACCGCATCGAGTCGCGTGCAAATGTCCAGCAACGCTGTATCATGATCTTCTTGCATAATTTACACAAATTTCATAGATATTTCCATTATATAATAAGAATTATTTTTTACCTTTTATCATTTTATTATATTACTAATTAACAATTAGGCATTCTATATCCATGCATTGTGTGCGACATAGAATAATATGTATACAAATTTGTAACTTTTATTAACAATATTTACGTTTGTTTGTTGATATATCTGTGAAAGTAATATTTTCACTGAGATATAACATAGTACGGATCTTTCCACGTTTTAAGATTTTTTAATTTATTCCGGGCTTGGATTTTTAATTAAATTTCTTGAGTTTAGTAGCGTATCGTGGCCCGAAATCGTGTCCTTTCTACTTTACACGCATTTAATAAAATTTCTTGAGTTTTCGCCGTCTGTGAAAGGGGCTTAATGAGAAGCACTTTTTGGTCCTTCGTTAAATCGTTCATCTCGTGGGAGGCGTTGCAGCACAAAATAAGTGGCGGATAAAAATGGTGTACGCGTATTCACCCACTATTATATATACTGAAGGGTTAAACAGTTTCAAACGTAATGACATCTGCAATTTTATCTCTGTAACACTGTGGCTTACACTTTGAATAAAGCAATTAGACATGAAAAAATTCAGGCCGAATCTCAATGAAAATTGATAATGGTGACATACCAATATGAATGGCATCTACTTGTCATTAACTAAACGCATAGCTCTTAAAAATAATTTTTTTAATCCTTATCTTCAAACACTCTGGCATAATATTATAATGTTTCCAATATAACTAAAAATACAAGAACTGTAGCCAATGCGCAGGGGCTTTGCTGGTAGCAAGCAATGTGACAGGAATTTCCACGGCGAGCACTACGTTAGTATTATGAGAGGTCACAAGTTCTGGGGTGCATATAGGAGAAAGGGGTTAGGGAAAGAACGTGTCAGGTTACTCCGATGGGAGTTATGCCTGTACAACGTTATCGGGATAATCCCCCTTTATGTCAGGTGCACAGGCGATAATATGTTAATGAGGTGGGAGGCCGCACGCTGCGACTAACGTTGCTTTCATGTTTTCTATACGTTCATTCGAGGTTTTATTTTCGGCTTTGCCCCAGACAGCACGTCGATTAGTCTGGCGATAAACAGGTATCGTCCAGTACATTACATAAGTGATAAGCCGACGATATTGCTGCGGTTTACGAATTACGGCTTGACGTAAAATATTTTTAAAAAAGTGCCACTAGGTATATTGCTTTTATATATAACTAGAATTACTAAAGATAGATATGACACATAAGATTCATTACATAAATGCGAAGGAATCGATTCGACTCGAGGGAGATTGTACATATTACGTGATGGGGCTGTTATGTGGATTTAAATTCAGTAAATTTAAAAAAGATGAGTTTTTTTATGTATTTTATTCCATCTATAGATTTCTTGTCGATAACATGGGTTCGCGCTTTTCACTTCGAATGTCTGAACTATATTTAATGTATGAGTCGAAGCTTCTACGACTGTAATGACCGTCTTGTGAAATTATTGGAGATTCTTATTTTTGGGGACAGCAGGAACCAAACATGTTTTCGTAAAAATCAACGTGTTTTTCTCGCGAAAGTTTCAACTGAGTTTTGTCAAATGAGCCTCTTCTTAGTGTCTAAGAAATTTTCGAATCACCAGAGTCTAAATATGTTTCTGTTTTCAATCCGAAGAAAGAAGACATGCGCACGCTAAAAACAATTCGGATGGTAGCAATTCTCTATAGCGGATGTGATTCAAATGCTTTTGTTCCTTCGGGTTTAATGGCTATTTGATATAGGCTTTCTCGAACACTATGTATCAAAGTGAATACTTTTTGAAAGTGATACAATTACGCGAAGTTAATGGTTTTATTTGGAAATAAACACGGGATATATCAAGTGAGTTGATATGGGTTTCGTCAATGATAAACTTTGAGAATTTATGGCAAACTCCTGATGGCGTAAACATGCTTTTTAGGGATAAACTTTTTCCTTATGAAATTCGGAAGTTATTTCCAGTCTTATGAATTTACCAAAAATTAATGTCAATTACGAAATACGTCTCTTAAAGTGGTGACACGCAATTATTGGATTAAGTAACGAAATATCCCTAGTAGAAATTGCTCCAAAGTTGCCTTAATTCAATCAAGACACCGTAAAGGCAAAAACAAGTGATCACCAGAGATTTTGCCATCTTGAATCACGTAATTATAAAAGGTCGTGTAAGTGACAGATTAGCATTTTATCTATTAAAAGTGTATTAGTAACTCTACTATAACTTATATATTTATGTGTCGACAAAAAATTGTACGAAAGAAAATATTTACCAGGGATGTGCATTAAAAATACAAACTTTACAGATTTTACATAGTCTTTCAAATAATTTTTTATTAAGGCTTAAGTGACTACGAGAATTTAATTTATAAAATTGATACAGTCCTTTTGAATTTCCATTTAAAAAAAAATATAAATTCAATTGATATGCAATAGAAAATAGTTTTTTTAGACAGATATATAAAGTCAGTCTGATAAAACTAAAAAATATATTTATTTGTTGATACAACTCCTCGTATTAGTTTGACCAATTATAATTACAGGTGTTTGTCAAGATAAAACCATTTTCCCTATAGTTACACACTACTGTATTAATCAACATGGTCATGTCACGTAACAGGTGTCTGAACGATGAACAAATAACAACGTTAAATGCAAGGACGACAAGCGTGGGAAATAATTACACATATAGGCAGGTAACGCGAAATATAACCAGGAGAACAGGACAGTATAATAAAAAGTAGCTAATTCGTTAGGAGAGCCAGCTATTTCGCTTGATAATTTTACTTAAGCTTTTATAAAGTTGCTCCACTGTATCCAATCCCTCACAACGCCTTACCCCGTTCCTCGCATCATCCGACTTTGCCCAGCGAGTAGCTTGGTACATAGTCTCGAAGTTTATATTGGCTTAATTGGTTTTAAAGGTAGAACTTTACTTGGAACTTTTACCCAAAATTTCATTATACCGATGTAGCAGCACAAGGTTATGCATGAATTTATATCTGTATATATAAAAATTGTTAAGGATGACGAAACTTGGAGACAATTTTCTTTAGTTATTTGTTACGGTAGTAACACGACTTGGTATGCCAAATACTCGATTACAGTCAGCATAATATGAGAAGTGCACATTGATCTTTGTTACAAAAAGGATGGATCCCATTTCAATTTCGTGAATATAACTTCTAGTTTATATAACTCGAAATGACGTATCGTGCAAGTTCCTATTGTATACTGGATGCATTCTTGGCAACAATATATTCTTCAATCGTATGTGCAACATACTCGTATCCCTTTTCGTTTCGAAAACATGCGTATAAAGTTAAATAACTCCTGTAATAAATATTGAATGATACATTATAGGTTGATCATAATGTTCATACGATAAGAAAAGATAATACACCGTATTAGTGATTTTCTTTTGAAAATATTTATAAACATTAATGCACTGCACAAAATATATGTAATTTTATTAATTTAAAGCAAGTAAAATGTATAACCTCATTAATTATATCAAAGAGGTAAAATAAAAAAAAATGAGCTAAAATGGCTTCCCGAAATAAAATTCAAATATTATTTCTAATACTTTTTTTAATGTAAACATCATCTCAAACGCTTGCATTTTCTTGGATAATTACAAGTTCGTATCCTTTAAGAAATTCAGACGTAGCTAATTAAAAAATTAACAAGCACGTCGCTATAGGCTGGAAATTGATTGAGTTAATACAGAGGAGCAGTAGTAATATAGTATAACCACGTACTATAAAACGTATGGTACTAGATAATGCAACACGCATAGTAGCACGAATCCTGTACGCCAGACTCGCATATGAACGACATAGTCTAATCTATATTCTGATAACAAGTTTTTTCTCCATAAACCAGTTCACGAAGACAATGCATTTAAATGGGATTATTCCGAAGATTTCAATGACTCTCTCATAAAACCCCTGTCATAAAATATTATTAGCTACGCTATACTAACACTCTCGAGAGTCTAATGGCTACAAGAGAGGCATTTCAAAATTATCTACGAGAGGTTAATATATTAGTTAAGCCATTACTTTCTTGTAGATCAAAGTGCTGTTATTACATCGTATTAACTAAAGCAGTACGCTGAAATTGCCTATAAAACTGTTGAGTCTATAAGCATTAATTGTACTTAGCTCAATGTTCGTTAAATTTACGTCGGGACGAGTGAAGAAAAACATCGGATCGATGAGACAGTTTGTTTGCAAATATTCTCTGATAAATAAAAACGAAAAAAATTAGTAAATTTTAATAAATAACGTCGCGATAGAAATTTTCTAATTTTGTTTCGTAAGTTGCGAGAGACGAATGTCCCCCTTTAAAGAATCGGTGGTTGCTCGTAAATTTGTGAGTCTAAAAAAAATCGGTGTCATAAAACATGCCGGATACTCAATGGAAAGTAGTTACGTCGCTTGATGGTTTTGAGTAAAGTTTAAGGATCGTGAAAATTCTTTTTGCAATTTTTTCAAGTTCCATAATGCAGAAGCGAGTTGGCTTTATTATATTTTTAATCCTAAGATGAAAATGAGTGGATTGACGCGTTTTCAAAGTTACGGCTAAAGCTAAGCGAGAAAACGCTTTCATGCATATCGACCGACTATATAGTATATTGCTTATGAAGCCGAGGATGATCGTAGTATATGTCTGTGGTGGGGTCATTGACAACCACCCTCTACACCGAGACCATCGGTACTATTTTAAGTATCTACCTACCCCTTATAAAACGCTCTGGTTCATTAATTATTAAAAAACCACGGGTTATACCGCCACGTCAATCTTTCCTATAATGAGAAAGGGTATTCAAGGTAGACGTGGGACACGTACGTGGTTGTGCTGCTTATTTTGAATTATATCAATCGGGAAATATATTAGATTAAACAGAATTAATTTAATATCATTTTGCCTGATAATAAATTCTTTAAACTTCCAAATGCTCACATAATGCACCAGGAACATTTAATAAATTCATGTTGATATATAGAAATATTTTATTTTCCTTTACGACAGGTGCTTACGTCTACATTATACATATATGATTATATGCAAACCATTCACTTAAAGCTGTCTCGTCACGTATATTAGGTGCGTCCAATGGGTAACCTAACGTTACTAATCAAACATGCAATGGGATAATTCCGTGATAAGGCGCCAATTGTATAGGAGTTGACAACGCCAAATATTGAATGTCGGCACGAAACATGCGGATTGACGTGCAAGGCTTAACTCTACTATGAAGTAGATACCCACGTGTGTAAAAGGGTGCGGCAGGGACACCGTTATAGACCGTTAAGCTTGATCTACGTATAAATGTATTTACTAATGGGGTTGAGTTAATTGAATGAGTTCATTGAGTGACAAAGAAAAAAAAAATTGAATTCTTGTGTATCTTGAGAATTTTTAATCCTTAAAGGAGCACGAGGATTGTATTGATCTACCACTTATAGAAAATATATTTCTGTATCAAAGTAGAATTGCATCGATCCTTGAATTCTATTGCGTCTGAAAATAATTATATTTGCCATATAGATTAAAACATTCAATAATTTTCAACATGTTGTGTTAATGCATGTTGCGACATTAATAGTAAATATGAACCATGAATATTCGAATATGAATACCAAATACACGATATTATAAGACACCTTCGTTAACGTTTTGTAAAAAAGAAGAAGATTTGAACAGCTCGAATGATGTTTAAAATCATATCAAGATACCCTCAAATAATATATGGATCTTGTGAAGTGAACATTTGGTATATATGTATATGTTTCTCGCGAGAGAAGCTGTATCTCTGTACGTAATGAGTTTTTCGTATTTATATCTTATTTATGTTTATACATATATTTAACGTGTGTATTAAATATGAGCGCGTGGCAAGTAGATTCGCGTTAATACAAGGAGGAAAAGTAATGCTGTTCCGTTTTGTAGAAAACTGGCGAATAATACCCACGTAGAAAGTTTCTTTTTCCACCCAGCTATACGCGCATTCGTACTGTATCCGGTGCCGGTGGTGCATTCAACTCGTTAATATTTTGCAAGCGCAGGTTACATATACATTTACCCAACCAACGTTACGGAGCTTACCGTGTAGTTTACGACTGATATTTTCTCGAATATCATTGTGTAACGAGAAAGAGACTACTCGTAGACAGGGACGAGTCGGGGGACGAAGAACGTAGTTCCTGTGCACGGAAGGAACGTAAGCGTAAGAGAATGGGACACGGAAAGGCTTGGCATAAAGAAAATGAAATATCCCTAGCAAAGTGACCGCGGAATGCGAATGCTGTTGCACGTTGCAATCCCGCATACTGCCGTATCTTTCCAGTAGTAATGGTCGCGTTAGACACGTGGCTCTTAAGGCAGCTGGAGAGCTTAATTTGTCGGAGATGGTAAAGTCCGCGGATTTGATGCATATTTATAAAGTAAATTAATGTGGGCTAAAGAATATTCATGAAAATATTTCTGAGAGCATACCACTCGAATACCTGCCTTCCAATGTACCTTACCTACTATATTCCCCGTGGAAATTGAAATAAAAAAAGAACAAGAAATGACGCAATGCCCTACAGCCAATATAACTTCGACTCTCCTTTGCCGTGGTTGCCGTTTTATATTAAAATATTTAAATAAAGTGAAATACCCCGCAAATGTATCACTCGGCGCTCCAATATTGTTCAAAGATATACCCTTCACAGTCCATTAACTTTGCGTGGCTTTTTTATGACTTGGAATCGACGAACAGATCGCTAATTCCGAAATAAAAGAACGAGCTGATATAGAGCATTATATTCGGATACTTCGTATTTTTATGTATTAAATCAAAATCCTTCTCACTCCGTACATCAAAGATTATGGTTTGATTTTGTTACAGATATTAGTTCATACTGTATAAATTTTCGAAATTGAATTTTTTTGCCACATAATACTGACGTAAAGTCATTTTTCTCTTATACTACTACTTTGTTATCCGTTACGTTTATAAATTATATATATATATATAAACGTGAGCAAGGGATACTTTGGAGACACGAAAAATTAAGGGGCGTTCATAATAGAAAGCTAATGTTTAAAAAAAAACTAAACCTTGGAACATCACAGCATTGGAATTCTTACCTATCCTAACGAAACATTTAGAGCCCATCACAAATACTGGATGTCTAGCATTGGAAAGATATTAAAGAATTTGGTGTGACAGTCCGCTTTATGGTCCTCAAAACAGTCATTAGGCTGGAAAATCTTTGAAGACGGTCCCCAAAACAGCCGCTTGTCCTCAAAGTAGCCACTGCGTAAATGAAATGGTCCCCAAAGTATCCCTTGTATATACATATACATATATACATATATTAGTTATCCCCTTTTAATCTTTCCTATATTCTACTTGAACAATATTATCGGTGCAGGGTATCTGTATCACATAGTATTAAATGGTATTAAATATGTGAATTTATTGCTGCATCCGGTGCATATTTATGCCGGATTTAAACCCTTTTTTTACAATTGATGATATATATTTACGTAAGGCTATTGGCTATAAGGCTGTATATATATATGTATATACATATCGAAATTGACCAATGGGAAACATTTATTAGAAATAAAATTGTCCGTGACTCATGAACTCCTTTAAATCAACAGCAACCCTACAGGTTTGAAGGCAGTGTGTAAATGTAGCTATTGATCGTTAATACCTATTAACAAAACACTTTCGATTAATGAATTCGCACCGGAGCTGACAAGTACAAATTTTTCAGTGAGTTAATTCAATTACGAATAACTGATTAGTTATGATCAAGTTAACTGAATCAGAAGCATAACGGTACAGCCAACTCGTCCCTCCTTATTTCAGATAATAAAAAAACTCCAATTAAAAGTGCTCATTAAAGAAAATAAAACTGCGTTTTATTCACCGCCAAAGCGTATATCAAAGCTATTAAACTTTTCCGCAGTTCAACAACACAGTTCTTTACAAACTTTTTTATTCTTCTGGAATTCCAATACGTTAAGCAAGAAATTCTTAATCGTTGTCACCAAAATAATAGTAATCGTTCATATAATCACCATGGCATACCATTCTGAAAATGATTCAGTTATTAAGTATTCATTTATTAATTAAAACTTTCGAACTTCTACATATGGATCGCGATATACACTACTTAATTCCAATTCAGATGAGGGGTTCACTAAAGTATCATTATGTGATGAAGACAATGTTATTTGAACAATATGTTAACATACCACGTTAACGAGCCCATAGTCGAAAATAGCTACTAGTATCTATGCCTTCCTGGTATAATAGGGTGATGATATAATAGGATATAGCCCCTAGCCAGTAAACTGAACTTTGGTCAACATCGAGCACATCAATGTATAGATATCTAGCTAGTAGGTATACGAGTATTGCATCATGTGACTGTAGCAGCATTGTGGCTACACAAACGATACAATCTAAGGGAGGCAATGCATTGTAGTCACATGTAATATCACGCAAAGGATTCACGCGAACTCGTATCATTCAACGAGATATGTTTTTACTTGAAATTCTTTCTACTGTTGACTATTTTCAGTAATATAGATATGTATTAGTGGTTTAGAAATTTTTTTAATTTGTCCGCTGCTTTTTTTTATGAGTTCCGAGGAATTGTTGCATGCTGCATGAAATATTGCATTTGGACATAAATATTGCATAAACTAGGTGGGAACGGTAGGTGTAAGTATATGTTACATACATGGCTCGATGTGGTTTCTTTATGCTTGGTATTTTTTGTACGATTAGTACACGTTCGTTAATACACGAAAACGTGTTACGCAGAATGCTTGTAATATTTTGCCATCAATCTTGAGAATTTATTCAATGTTGTTTCTTGTGGGTTTTCTCGTTATTTATTATTACTTAAGAATGTATTCTCAGTTCTGTGTCACTAACTTGATTAAGGGGAATTTATATACCGTGATCGAAAATGACATTAATTATTCATAAAGTCTTTGCTAGTCGCAAATTACTTACTGTAAATCGCAAACATGATGTGAATTTTGGATCGATATACATATAGAGCTTCTCCGGAATTTGTAGCGTATTTTAAAATTCGACTTCGAGGGCCTTTTGCAGTTTATCGAATAATGATCAAGAACAAAACTTTTTTTTTAATACAACACAAATCTGCAATAAAAAATAGGGGTTCTCATTAAAAAAATACACTTGAGCCTCACAGAGTTCAACACATGCCCCAGGCCAAAAAGTCAGGTATCTCACTGGATAGCCCTCTTCGAGGCCGACATTCTGTTTCTCAAACATTTTTTCCGAATATTTTTTGTTTTCGAGATATTGCAGTGTCAAAATGGGACACCCTGTATATAGGGCTTTATGACTTTTATCAATAATCGAAGTAACTACTCGTCGATTAATTAATTAATTAATTATAGTAAAAACTGGCATGAAATAAATTTCTGATTAACAAATTATGGTTTCTATAGAATTAAAACGAAAAGTCATCACAGGATAATAATCATTGATGACTAATAAAATATATCAAAAAATTGAAAATAGGTTGCAGAAATTTTGAAGTTAATATTAACGGAAAATATTAATATGGCGTACCGAACTGATATGAGAATATCAATTTTTTTTATATCATCGCGACGGGACACGATACGTTCCATATAGTTGCTTATCAGCATCAGGGTCATTACGTATCGTCAAATCATTCGCTCTGCGGTATCATGCCAGATTCGACATTCGGCATCGACAGACAAAGAATACATAAAGGCTAGAGATAATAATCCGGATGGGAACGACGAGTTTCCCATGGTCGCAATCGTAATACCGCGTATTATTAAGTATTCAGATCTCGTATGCAACATTAATGGATCTACATTCAATTCCATAGTTTCGTACGTTCGCAACGCGAATACGCAAAATGAATTTCCAATGGTAATTTCAAAATGTCATGCGTTACGAATCGCGGTAAATATATTAAAAATTTTCGTGTTTTTATAGTATATGCACTTTCAAGAAATAATAAACGGTGCGCCAATTACACTAACTTTTATGAGAGATGAATTCGAAATAACTTTTTTTTAAAATAACACGCTAAATATCTTAACGATTTACTGCATTTATATCTGTAACGGAACAAATGACAGGAAGATTGAAATACCGTTACGATTACAAAAATCCAGGATAAGTTTACAAGATTTGGCATCTTGATATACTTACATATAAAAGCTTTAATATAACTAAATTGCACGATGCATTCTCGACGGATTTCAGAAATATGAGCAAGACTCTTTCTCTTTTAATAGCGAGACGCGCAAGAACGTCGTATAACTTACATTTCTCTACCTGCTTCTCCCTGACAAATTATCTCTTAAGCATCTAAGTAGTTTGTCGTCCCCGTAAAACAGGAAACAACATCCCGAGTTTCAACAAGTTTACACTCGGCTGCGCCATCCCGTCGTAGAAAAGACGCAATAGCGTTCCTGTATTTGTAGCGTATTCCACCAGGCTTAACCGAACCAGTTTCATGTATCATATCTATACCTATGTAGATCATCAAACATACCGTCCTAATTACATTAATAAACGTTACCGGGTCGCAGTTGTCGATCCACTTCGATCCTAACGATGCAAATAAGTCGCACTTTAAGGTTAGGTAAAAAAATCTGTCGCCGCAAGTATGAAAACGTCTAAGAAAGTCGCACGAGTCGACGATCGTATGAGAGTTCATTAAAGTAATGCAAATTTTTCAAGTTGAAAATTATTTTCTTACGTTATACAGTCTATGACATAAATATTACGGAGACTATAGTATTTACTGTATTAATATCTGTATATCTTATATTAAATAACTATGACGAGAACGATTAATTGTTATTGCGTTGCATCAAAATTTTAGTATTATACAATGCAGTATCTATTTAATATTTATTATTATAAAATATATATTAACTGTTTATATATACCATCTTCCAATATTTTTGTCTCTCGTTACGGACATAATTACTTAATATGTAGGGCAAACAATTCAAGAATACTGATCTTCGAATATTTTTGTGATAGACTGTACGTAAGCATCTAGAATCGATACGTTCGTTACATATATATATGTAACAGTTATATACAGTATTAACACAATATTGTTTTTATATGATAGCGTAATTAAAGGCTATGATTAATAATAACGCTTACGTCATCGTACGTGAATTTAGTACGTACACCAGCGTGAGAGTTTCTTCGAATCCCAGTGAAAACTGCTATCCGCGAATTCTTCGCTATTCCGCACACTATTTCCTACTTGTACAAACTACCTGAAACGTCGGAGATTATCGCGTGTGGAAAATGGAGTTGGGCTTTTCCGTAATAAGAAAAATTGCTCCGATGCCAACGCGACTGGCAATTGTTCGCAGCGTGCGAGAACCGGACCGTAACTCTACGTTTACCCATCATGAAACACATAATCGCTTGGAGAGCTGTTGCTACGAGGTCGCAAGAGCCGTTTGAAGGTGACGCAGCTACCATTTCGTAGATATATGACTCCCAGCTACCCTCAGAAATGTGAACTCCCGGTGCTGCCCGACATCTGACAGGATTTTCTGCTTTCCTTTGACGCACAAAAAACTTTTACATCCATTTCTTGCTGAATTTGTTACGAGGAAATAAATTTCTTTAGAATTTGTAAAACTTACAGTGTTATACACTGTGGTGGATTAATATTCAAAATTAGGGGTTTCAGCTTCTATACTAGTTTTACCATTATGAGTTTTGTAGGGATTCGAAAAAACACAGCTTAAGGTTTACATATTGACGTATCGTACTTCTACTCTTAGATATGATGGTTTGAGAATATTTCACGTGACGTCATGAAACCGGCAAGTAAACATATTAGAAACACACTACACGAACCGTATATCACCGAGAAACTGAGCGCATAGTACGGACAGTTATGTAACATGGTACCAGAAATTATTTATGGTTCAAATCCGGGTTCACGAGCCATTTCACGAAATCCATATTTCTTTAGAATAAAACTACCGGCCGAATTGTTCCCCGGAGCATTCGGCTTTTGTGAGTTACTAGTTCGAGCTCACACGTACACCGCGTGCCTATTGTGGATACCGACTAAGTTGTTGAGTTTATACACGTTATAGGATGGAGTCGCCTGGGATGCTATTTTAAACCCATTAATGAGAACAATGCGGTCAACTTGCGGGAATCGTTATGAAATATATTTCCAATAAATACTGTCGATTCATTGATATATCATTGAAATTGCTTTAATTATATATTATAGATTGACTTGTGATTGTCTTATTATATAAAAAAATTTGCAGATTATAGTAACATATACAGTTGTAATATTATACCCTTATCGTAACATGAATATGTAAAGGAAAAATTGTCGCATGTGAAAAATACGTGTTTAGTATGTGCTCCATAATCTACGTTAAACGTCGACAATAAATAGTCAATGTTGCATATGAGTACCACATGTGTACCAAGAAATGTAGAGAGAATATCGTGGAACTTATTAAAATTTGGACATAAGCGGGAAAGCATCTAACATAGGTAACGTAGAACTAGTGGCAGGTGGACTTAATGTGTTTTAATACTGGAGAGGGTTACTTTTTTTATGAGAAAACTCCCGAGAGAAAGCGTAAAATTCCGCGGGACTCTTAAATTCTGGACTTAAATTATCGTAATAACAGGGCTTTCCGCCATAATAATTTAAGTCCTCAAACTTAAGCAGTCGTTTGCAGTCAACGCGTCGGAGTCCTGATTTGCCCGGAGCGAGGCTCATGTAAATTTTGTTCCTTTTAAAACCAGCCGAAAGCCAGCCAAATCATCGGTAGCTTAACATATCCACTAAATCTCGATTTTTTCCCAAGCAATAAACACTTTCGCGAGGCTCATAAAATCACGTGGAACGCGTAATAAATTTATTTGCGAATTTTTTTGAAGTATTTAAAATTGTATGAATCGTCTCCATTTCTTCGTCTCATCGTGCCTTTTGTTAAATTCCTTCGAATTGGATTAGGTTACTTCGATCAATCCATAATCCACTATCCGTCGTTATTCCTAGTCAGAGTGTCGTGATTTTGCGAATATTCAACCCCACCGCGTAATTGCACGGCATATGCTTCGCGGCACATTTCACACTTAAGAATTACAGTCGGAACTTTCCGGCATAAACCATCTTCCTTAAACATGCATCACCTCGCTGCGCCGTGTATATTAGGCAGCGATTTCCGGATTAGAAACTTTGCTCCTCGAAGTTATAGAGACACGGCGACAGACTCCGTAACTAAGCAACGGCTAAGGAGTCACCGAACTTCAAGCAGCGTACCCTTGTGCATTTATTAACCAAGGATTTCCTACGGTTAGAGTTGTCGATTTACGAAATGCTCTCATCGACTTTCCCGCCGCGGACTTTGTCAAACTGAACACTCACGCTATACAGTATTCCATAATATCCTTAAAAGTTTATAGGAATTTTTAATAGGTCATATCAGCAGTAAACCATTATGTGATTGATATTTAATTAATTAAACGGTACTGGGTATCCAATGATTGGTAATAGTACATGAATAATTATTATTTTTAACTGTACATGAAATTTCATAAAATTTATTTTAACCGTGCCGTGTGATTAAGATTGTCAAATCTTATTCAGTGCCACATAAATGCAATTGCCGAAGTGCATCTATTACATACGAATGAAATTGTATCATTTATTGAAATAAATCGAATTATTTGTAAAGGAAGCAAATGCCAAATAGAATTTGATGCATCATTAACTCCGTATTCACAACTCATTACATTTTTAGGGTCAGGATTGGTTCCCATAATTGATTAAATAATTCTGTTTGGTCATTTCCCGAGTCGTTAAAATACGTTCGAATTGATCAAGTGCAACGGTATATTCTATACTGGGATCTATATCGTGTAGACGTAGAGAAACAATGCAAACAAGCAAGATCGTTTTTTACCTTCGAACAATTTTGGACATCTGATAATCACAAATTTATATTGCGTCTCTAGAAATCAACACACGTATCCAATATATGCAAAATTAAGCATGCACCTAGAAACTGATTATTTGATCAAAGTTTCCTACTTGAACAATATTAACTAGGTTAATAAGACAATTAAAGCTGATCTAAGCTGTAAGACACTTCCTGTTTTGCAATTTTGCAATACTAATGCAAGGAGATTCATACGTTCCAGACATTGTATAACTGTAAGTAGTGTACAGGCATAGTATTTATTACAACATTAAATTCAAGTTTGTTCAAAGAAATTAATCCTTGTTATATACAGTATTAACCCAATTTCAACTATTGATATAGCGTACGGGAATTATTATGACGCATATATCATAGACATGGATGTACTGGCAGCAGTGTTATACAGTACGTCTAATAAATTTGATAAATTCATAAATTTCGTAATTACTTCAATTTAAATTGCTTATTATTATATTTTTCTCGTTACTATTAATACCATTTTTATTTTTCTAGAACACTTACAAATAAAGCTGGATTTACCTATAAATAAATATTTTGCATTGACAATATCAGGGTTACTAATTGGTCTGAAACTATGCACTTTTGATTGTATGTAAAAAGACTTAATTATAAGATAATATACATTTTATTTATTTAATTATTCTTAGAATTTTTTTTATGGCAATATTCAAGGTGTTTGTTTTAATAGCCATAAATTAGCCGAAGCTGCTATCTCGCTCATCGCCCCATAGCCATTCGCTTTTATTAGAGTGATTTACCTAGGAATTCGAATGATGTGCTCTTTGATGTTACTTAGGGCAGGCATTTCCATTATAAAAATGTCTCTATTACAAAAAACCTAAAACAGACTCCGAACGGTCGATTTAAATGGTCAACAATGTAAATGTGCCATCTTTAGTGTGATACACGAACAGGACATCAGTAAAATGTTTATTTCCTAGCAATTAATAGATTTTATCACATACCTACAATCAAGCCACAATTATATTGCTGGAAAAGTTGATTGAATACAAATGCCATTTATAATTAGATAATTACAATTCAATTAAATTGTTGGCAATGGGACATTTTGCTATGAGCTATATCACACTTTTAGTAAACATTGCGTTATGAGTGATCCGCCTAAAAATAATTGATAATTTTATACTAATAAAATTAATTCAACAAATATATACGTATGTCTCAACAGAAACATCTGTTATTTCTATATGAAAGCCTGATCTAATTCAAGGCGCGACAGTTGTAAAAATAAAGGGAGCAGGCGTCTTTGATCAATCGAATCTAGTTCCAGAAGGAAGAGACAAGAGAATGGTTGATGATTATTTCGAATAAATTCACTTTCGGACAGTTCATGCACAATGAAAATAAATCATTCGGTTAACTGTCTGCGATTCTAGAGAGGAACAAATTTATCACTCTTCCCATAACAAGATATAGTCACGCATAAGAGTCACGCTGGCGACGATCTAATATGAATGACCGACCGATTATTTTACGACTCTTAAGAACTTGACTTTATTTACGTCTCGATGACAGCACGTTGGGCGGCGAACGTGTCGCCCATCTTCAAAGGATATCAAAAGCGTCCTAAAAATAGCACGTTCTTATACCAGCTGACATACGTATACATATAAATATATATAATGGAAATGCCACTGCTTTCGGCAGATTAAAGTAGTATTCACTTACAACAATTGATTTCGCGTACAGGACGTGGTTCGATTGTACTGCGTCATAAAAACCCGCATAGAAGTGAAAAGGTTTTGTGACTTAACCTAACCTCAAAATTTTCCATTTTACGTTTTCCATGATTACGGCGATGGTTAGCGCAGCGTTTGAAAGAAGTTTTACAATTGAACTTTTCCTTTAATCTTTAACCCAGGAATGTTCGATTTTGTTCTATATTTGAAAAGCATTGAATTAGTGTCTCAGACACCCTGCGTCTTTACTCCTGGTCATATGAATTTTTTAATTTACTTTCATATCTTTAATTTCTAGTGACGCTTGAAAATACTGGAACGATTCCCTATTTCAGCTTGGAAATTCATAGGTGCACAAGAGCGTATCGGATGAGATTGAAAACAGAAAGGGAATACAGAATCTGTCTCATCCTGCACAGACTTCGACTACTCCGCTTTCGGTATAACGTATTCCATTCCGGTGTGGTATGCCGCAAATCCGTCTAGCTCAAATCCTAGGAAGTCCTCGAGGATTTGCCGAGGCCGTGGGACAGGCGTTAGAGAAATGTGAAAAAGGGGAGTGGGCTTCTAGACATCCCAATTGAAACTAAAATCCCAATGAACAACGAACTGCTTCACAAAGTTGTTTAAACATTTGCGAAATATCTTATCAAGTTATTCGCAAGTGATGGGCACGTGCTTATTACATGGTTTGCATGAATTTTAAGTTTTATTAATGCAATGAGCTTTTAAATATTCATCTCATCAAAAAATATTACTGAAAAGAGTAAAAGATTAAGCACTTCCTTTGAAACGGCAAATCTACCAACTTTCTGACCTCTACAAGATTTCTCTACTTACTTTCAACTTGCTCCACAATGACGGTCTTACATTACTATATACATATATATATATCGATCGTACTTTCCAGAAGGGGTATTAAAATGGCGCCCCGTTCTGCGGCTCGAATAGAAATTACACGTAAGACTTTTTCGAAGTGAAATTTGTTTTCATGAGGTGCGAATTAAATTTTCAAGAGTGTCTTTTATTTTTATAACGTCATAACGGAAATTAAATTTACTATGTTTGAGATGGATTATGCGTATAACGATAAACAAAGCTGTATATTGTACCTATACAGATACCTGGTATACTTTCACGCCATATATTTACAATTGATTGGTGAAAATAGAATATTGTATAATCAATTTTGTTAGTTTGACGCAATGCAAATGTATAGCCTGCATTGCTAATTAAATGCAAATAAGAGTGCAGAATGTTGATGTGTTTTATAGTGCGCTAAAATATATGTTTAACTTTATTAATATGACTCCTACAGGAAATAAAATAATGGTTCACGAAGGACTGTATTATATTAAAATTAATTCTGCATATCAATTACGCGATACTTGCATTGTATTTTGTATAGACGAAGAATGGCAGATACGATATTGATTTATTTGAAATAGCTCAACCATGTTCTGTATAGCCTTTAAATAATACCATCATCGATACAGTATTGCTCTATTATTAATATGCAGAATCAATAGTTTTCTAATCAGAACAATTGGAAATATTTCAAATTTATTTATCCACAACGATGACAATATATACTTTGCTTCAACATAATATCTTGAAAAGAACTTCACATCTGACTCTTCTTTCCCCTGATATTATATAAATTACACCTACACACTGTATTACGTAAGTTCAGTATCAAATCATAAGATACTAAGAAGATCCAGGATTAAGTTTACACAAATTGTTAACAAAATTTCCAAAAATACAGTTATAATACACAGTGTTATATTTCCACGAAGTGTAATATTGTATTCGTCTCACGCTGTTAGAATCTCCCTAGTTAACCAAGAAGAAGTTGCGTGGAGTGTGCGAAATACCCTAACTTAATGCTTTTCAAAAGGAAAATAAAATCGCGCGACAATTCATGGCTTAATCAGCATAAATATTAGGCCATAAACACTCCAACGTAGTTTGCGCTACTGAACTGAACTTGAGAGTAAATTTGATCACGACACTCGAGAAGAGTCATAGAGCAAAGTAGATTCCACATGGAATATTTTCGTCACGTTAGTCGGAGACTCTTTGAGAGGTTGGAAACAGGGAGTGACAATTCCCCTGCGAAGTCGAGGGTTCGTTCTTTCAGTGCGGTGAGTTCAGAAAGACGAGTGAGAGAATAAAGTAAGGTAAAGATGCAAAATTATGCATAATATTCAACTCGAGGACGGAACGGTATCCAAGTCGTGGTCGAAGAAAACTCCACAAGCAGAAGAGGGTGCACGGATAAATTTAAACTTTCCGGAAGTTATTTTTTCAATCAACGCCTTCTCAGAATTCCGTTGACTCCTTGGTCGACTTCTGATTCCACTTTTACTCCATCCTGTTATTCCCATTGGGAATAATGAACTTGCCGATTCCAAAATCTTCCTGATAACCATAGCGGTTATATCCGTATATATATTGCTTTTATATGGGAAGATATGGGATATTCTGAAAATCCGAATTATTCCAATTGAATTATGGTGACGAGTGTCATCGCACTCTTTATGGAATTCAACAATAATAAAATCCCTACCAGCCATTTTTATCCTACGGATCGATATTTCTCAAGTGGCTTTTTTATTATGAGGGTGAGAAGACTTTCCTTCGTAACCCCTCGAATAATCGCCACAGCGCACTCGCACGCGTTAAACGTCGCGATAACCGGCACCGAAGATAAGCGGGAGTTTACGGAAGGGATGGAGAACGAAAGAAATCCGACTGGCGAGTGAGGGAAGGGAGAGAGAAGTGTGAGACGAGTGAGAGAAAGTGAGAAAGCTTTTGCTAAAGATTCATTTAAGCTTTATAAAGAAGAAGCCTTCTTCGAGGTCGACTATCGCCAAGGATAATGGAGCAGCCTGGGGTTGGGTTGCAAGTAGAAACTTTTGATATTTTATTCGGCGTCGGAATATCTTTTAATATCCAGTCCCACTTACAAAAAGCCCCAGCACTCGACCTTTTTTTAACTTTTTACCTCCTCCGAACCTCTTCCTTCTCTTTCTACCTCTATACTTTGACCTCTGTGGAGTTTTAATGAAGAGTTCAGGTTCTTATTGGTTTTACTGTGGACTGACAATGAGTACAAGGGTGTCCCATCCTTAGTCTTTGCGTGCTGTATTATACCTATATCTACACTCGTGTATATTTTGTTGAAGATTTACGAAACTCGCGAAATCATTCTTTGTCCCTTTCAACACTTGTTAGTGTTACACAGTTGGTATCCGTGAATATAGTACCAACCTACAACCCGATGGAATATTATACAAATGAAATGTAAACTAGTTAACAACTCTGCTGGAGGCGCCACTTGCGCAAAGTTCACGGAACCGGTAAATTGTACGCGATCTGCCGTTCCCGTCCTCTCGCAGTTCTACGCGATTATGTTTCTCAGTTTTCAACTTGGCAGTAAAATCTATTAATCCGTCCGCTGAGCTTTCTTCTGGGCCCCAACCGTCTTTCCATTGAATTTTGCGAATTATTATATCGGACGTTCTTCGCGATACCGTTGTACGGCGCTTTACATACTTGAGAAAATTCATTAGTGGTGGTTCGTGGTTTTCTAAGAAAATTACATTTTCTAGAAATATACGAATCGTGGAACATTGTGCCGTCGCTCAATGGTCGGAATAATCCATTCTGAAGGTCTGTGTAAAATCCGGGGTGGCCAACCTGCAATGATCGTAAAAAAAAATTTACTTCATCTCCTCTGCAACAGAAACTACTATGCACAGCAGGTCTGCGTACATATATATCCTACATACGTTTCTAGCTGCGTTCACCTTATGAAAAACTTTCTGGCAAACGGCCGATATTCAAGCTCTCTGTACGTATATGGTAGAGTATATATATGATAATATACATATATACACACAGCCATGTGAATGTATACATACAGAAACAGTAAGATCGGTTTATGTAGAAGCGACAGGAAAAATATTTCTGTATTTCAGTACGTATTTTGTTTCTTTTGCTTTCAACATGTTACCCATCTACAGAAAAACCCATTTTCTTCTCGACTCGATAACTTCCTTGGCAGTGCGAACGACTGACTTTACCTTCAATGCCATCTCCTTTTACAAATATCGTTTCATAAGATTTTTTTCATCGAATCGGAAGAACCAAAAATTATTGTTAGCCATTCATCAAACGAGAAGTGTTTACTCCAGCTTTAGGCAAGGTTTTTAAAAATATTTTTTTTCGATCCAGAAAGATATGTCACTGTCTAATGAAAAGTCCTATTTTTAATCCCTTCAAAGTCGTCACTTCTCTTTTTACATATCAAAGTAATAATAAATCGTAATATTCTCTCGGTTTGATGAAGTCTACGTTGCGAACCGGATGGATCCCGGGAAGAAGTGCTGACTCGAGTATCACTTGACAGAAGTTGCGTTACCCTCGAAATTCTACGCAATCATCCGCCTCTTAGCACGACGAGGTTGCTAGGCAGATAGGTCTTATAAAAACGGCTTATTGGCGTCTTATTTGAATATTGTACGAGTCATCGGAAAACTCAGGTAGGTTGGTATCACGTGAATAGATAGTACTCTTCGAATGAGTACTTTACCCTCTGCGCTTATACTTTTGCAGTGGCATAGGACACATAGCGAATAGAATGCTATGTGCTGACTATGCAATACACAACGTAGGTGGATGGATAGGACATTGAAAATATTTTATATTGAGATAACATTTGAAGAAAAGACAAGTTTACAATTCTGGTTCATATTTCACATCGATATTTCGTGAGGTCCTATAGAAATCAGAATAGTTTTTTAAGTCAATCTCGAAGAATGTGTTATGTCCGTGAAAAGATAAATATTGGAGGCGACAGAAAGGTAAACAAGTGATATGAAAAGGTGAAGTAAATTTTATCGGATTATGGATCGAACTTTATTTATTAATTGCAAATCGGATTTATCGTATTAATCTGATGCGCTGTTGATATCGTATAAAATGCATTCTGCGATAAAAGTTTTATTAACTAATTACGTTGAGTTGTATTTTCGTATGTTCGATAATGGCGGTCGTAGTTTCGGGAGGGTGTAATTATTTTTTAATTAATTGCTAGTAAATGCTGCTTTAATTTCCCATTGTTGCGCCACCCTCGACAGCCGTAAATGCGATGGAATATTTACAATTCGGTTATTTATTGCATTAATATACATTGCGATGTATTTAACCTGTCGAACGTATCTACGCTTAATTTCCGTAAAAATTATAAAGCGTAAATTATTCAGTTTTCGATATAAAATATTGGACGGCATATCGTAAAGTAAATAGAGGAACATCCATTAGGAATAATGGGTTACTATAAATCACGTATAAATTTATTACCAAGACTCGTCGACGTTTATAGTTACAGTTAAAAAATTCCTAGTATATTTCAATTAAGTAATTCTAGAAAAAGAAGGTAATACAAAAGCCCTTAATAAATGTCCCGGTCGTCTAATTACCGAAACAAGACAGAGAGGCACGTTGGTCATTTGATTAATAATTATAACTAAGGAAGAAAAAAAGAAGTTAATTAATTGTAGTTGAGAAGTATATTTCACAAAAACTCTGTGACACTTGTATTGTATGAAATACTACCTTGCATCGGAGAACCGTTTCTGAGGCGAGTCATGACAGAATGAAATATGATATTCCGTGATTAATGATTTGCGCGCCGACCCTCGGATGCTGTGTTGACTACAACTTTACGAAGCAACAATTTAGATACAAGAAAAAGCGGGAAGATTTGAATAGTCTTTATTTTTTCCACAAATAACTTTCTCCGCGACTTTGTTCCCCCATCCACGCCGCTATCAGTCATAGACAAATACTAATATGCGAATTCCATGAAAAAATCAATAAGCCATTCGGACCGATTCAATTTGAATTTCTTTGACCTATAATAACATAATCCTATATGGATTAACTTTCCCCAAGGGTGATTCGTTGGCTTTGTGACTGGCGAATAACATTTGCACGAAAAGGTTAATCAATTAATCGAATTCGTTTGATGATTTTGCATTGGAGTTATTTGTTACTTCGCATTAGTGCGAATATAATAAGTCTCATTTTTTAGAATGACAGTGAATCGGAAATCACAAAATCCTGAACATTCACCCATATTCTTGATAGCCAGGGTTGGTAACCGTGAAAGCATTGAATTTCGATTTGCTGAACTTGTGCGAAGTTTAGAGCATAACAAGGTTAACTAACCTGATTCCCCTATGCGGTCTTGCTTTGTCGAATGGCATGCAATGCGCGCATTAGGATGAACCCGTGCACCGAGTTCTGTGACACTTTAATATTAATCGATGCCTTTCCCTTCATGCTTCGTGCATATACAGGCTCTGCTAGAAGCCAATCAGTTTTAACTGCCTAGCTATAAAGTCAATTTTATAGGGTAAAGTTAATGGTAATTATTCATATGGCACTTTATGTATATGAAGATAGTATTATGGTGAACGATGCTTCAACAAAACATATTGCAACTGCAGACTTTGAATTGGAAATAATTTCAATTTAATCTACGGGATTAATTTTAATGATAATTAGTCCGGCAATTTACATAGAATGGCTGTATTGCAAATATGTAGTATTTCATTTGAAATAAATTATTTTCTCCTATAGTGGATACTTGTATGCTGAAAAATCATGCTCGTCCAATTTTGATAATAGGACGACATCGGTTATTTAAAGTAAAATGTTCAGTTGTACGATATAAATTAATAACTGTTGTATCTCCATGTTAGTTTTCTTTTAAATCGTCCTATATGCTAATTCCGGCTACATACCTGCAACGGCATCAAGTAATAAAGGTCATGCGAGGTTCAACGATAACACTTTCACTAATTAAACACAAATGTAACCATTTGCAAGAAACAGTAATTAAATTGCTCTCGTACACAGGTCAATCATTCACAAAACTTCAGTCTCGCGTATGAATAATGAAAGGTTTGCGCTCTAAGCCAGTTCATTGAAAGACTTTTTTTTATCAATCCTCTGATTTGATCTACCATAGCCACTTTTGTGTGAAATTTACTATATATATATATTATACACACACTTCTATTTGTATCATCCCTGTATATTATTGAATACGTCATTTTTCACGAATATTTAATATCCATGAATCTCATCTACTCACAATTTTCCTATTGTAATTATTAAAATCCGCCGTTACTGATTCTAGTGTTTTATCATGAAATTTCCGTCGATGGGTTTGGGAAATGATTCCTTGATATAATATTTTAAAAAATTATTCATTATATAACCTTGTGCGAGCTTGCGTATCCTATGATTTTCTATAATGACAATCTATTGTACATTTACCATTTCAAATTTCCCGCGCAGTACGGTATACAGTATTATCGTATGTAGGCTGGCTGACTTTTAAATTACGGCTGAGGTATTTTACGAGGCTTGGTATTCACGCTCTAATAAACACATGGTTAAGGTAAGTAAAGACAAGCAGCAGCTCCGCTTTCCCGGTTGATAATTGGTTTTATGGTGACTCGAAGCAAAGCTGGAATGTCTTTGGAAAATTATCATGGGCATAACAATATCTTTTTCGTGATCAAATTGAACAGGTTCATGTTCGATATCCAAGATACAGAAGCCCAATATATAATAATTCAAAATTGCACCCCATGTGGGCATAATTAAATTAGTACGAACCCCGTTGGCATCGGTTTGGTTTGATGTTGGGCACGCGGGGCACGCTCTTGTCGAGTTTCTCATTGGCGCGTCCAGCGAATCGGTATCGCTGAAATCCGATAGCGTGCTCCAGCGATTATACATCAAGAGCCACAGGGAGCCACAGGGAGTATTGCGAGGGAGATCAGCTGATTCCCCGGGAGGCTTCCAGGTCGACTACCACGAGAGCAGATATCTAACCCCTAACTTCCACCCAGTTTCTCGTCCCTATATCCACTCCAAGACCTATTCCTATCCAGGCTTGTGCCATGCACGCCACACGTCCGGAATTTACCGCTCTGCAGATTGTGGAAAACAAACGGCTTTTCTGCTCACTTCCAAGACTCCAGAGAGCTTCTGTGATAGACCAAAGTAGCTGCTTACTTAGTTGCGTTTTAAAAATGCCAACTGCCACCCATCCACTGTTATTTCGATTCTAGGTGAGATGAGTCTTTTTTTTGGAAATTCGAACTCCGAAATTTAATAAATATTGACTTTTTATTTTGTAATTATAACGATAAATATTCTTGTATTTATCAGCATGTGAGGTTTATGAATATTTTTAATTTATAGAAAAATTCCAAATGGCACCTAAATAGATCAAGGGAGCCGTGAATGTTTATCTTATTTACGGATGAGTATTTTTTGAAGCAAGTGGTTCGATTCTTTTTCGCTAGTTAACCATATCGCGTTACCCATCTTCTGTTTGTTTAGTACTTAATTGCATTTAGTGAGCTTATATGGTTGAGCAATCGAAGCTGTTTCGTCGATAAGAGTTTTAACCGAGGAACGGATGGGTATTAAAGTATTTGATTTCAAAGGGTTCTCCGAAAAGTTTTGAACCCTCCGCTTGAGTCACCTAATCTCACTTTCGGGTTCGCAGTTCTTACGACTCATCCAAATCCTTTTCGGTCGATGAGAACTCATCAGCTTCCAAAATTATTTAGTGATTAAAATCAAACGTACACTCGATTTACAGATTATTTGTCATAAATAATATCGTATTTTCGACACATAAATTTCTAAGCAAAATTGCGGTTTTGGAGATTACTCTTGAAAATGAATATTTAACCCAATGTTACGAATTTAATTACTCATTGAAGACTAGCAAACGAGCGTGCCTGATTAAACATTGATAATCGTACGTTAAATCGTTGAATAGTGCGAAGTAGAAAATAAAACCGTCATGGCACCATTTAATTTATTCTACCACAGAGCTTTGTCGATTGCAACATCATCAGCAATTAATTCCTCCGAAATCATACATAATTAATTCGGAACAATAGTTCGACAAATGACAAGGATGTAATTACTCAATGGCTAATTGCAGCTAGCTGCTGCTACGATTCAGTCGTTAAAACTTTTCTGTCGCTACGTTCAATCAGAGCGTAGAGTCGTAATACATTCACGTATTAATTTTAACGCTATAGTACCCATTTCGCAATATGCCTTAATAACAATTTTCTATTACAAATCTACGACCTCCGTTAGGCTCAACTAAACCCATCAAGGATGGAAAATTACAAAATTAAAAGTTCGACTACGGATTTAATTTACCAGCCGTACTTTTATCCTCTAATACACAGAGTTCACGAGGAATAATTCACCAATCGAAGTTAATCGGCCCAGTTTATTCATATGGCAGAATCACATACAGGTGATGCAATACTCCTGAATAGCCTGGTATACATATTTTAATATTATCTGCAGCACAGCTTCATTCAATCCATTAACCTAACTATAGTTGTAAACCATAAATTTAATAGTACATTGGACCAAGAATAATAATACATTTTATATCATTGATGCTGTAATCATATCAAGAGCGCAAATACATAAGAAATGAAATAAATTAAATCAGCAACCCTTTAGTGTTTATTAACAATATAAGATATAATTATAAAATTCTAATTGCCTAAGTGAGTTAAAAGTATACTGAGTTGCACTCAATAGGGTCGCCATCTTAATTCCTCCGTAATTTGCAGAAATCACAGTTATAACTACCGAAATAATATTTCCATCTAACTTGAATATAGTTTCCAGTACAGTAATTACATTACAACAACGTACAGTCCAATTTGAAATAATTGCTTTAGATCTGTTAAGTTTTACGATCTTCAAGGAAGTCCCTGATAAGAATACGAAATTAAAGTGCACGACTATTCTACGCCAATAATCATTGTTGTATCTCATCACTGGCTCATACTTGCTTGCGCATCATTTCGCTAATGACCTGTACGTAATTAGAATATTACCATTGTGGTCTCGTATACTAGTTACGACTGCACAGCACGCTGCTACTGCCACATGCACCGCTACTATTTCTATTAAATGTGCCATCTTATCAACCGAAGTTAAATTAGCCAGCAGCAACAATCCTTCCATTTTATAACTTCCCTAAAATATTTCATGCAAGTTCACGTACGTCCCTTACATATCCGTGCAGTTTTATCCGTAAGATCTGACGTCGGGACACGCGTTACACCTGGCTCCGCACATGTAAACCCGGTACCTGAGGAAATAATAGCTCTTACGTGTGTATCCCTGATCCAGGTCAAAGGGGACGAGCGAATCGATGCCACACGGTTTGCGCTGGTCTCTCGCGAAGTCTTTTGTGAAGGGAAAGAAAAAAGCGAGTAAAATAAAATATAATTAAGCAAAAAGGACGAAGTGTGAGTCAACGAATTTCTACGGAATTACAAGGATGCACGCGCAGGACGTAGTGCTCACTGGAATAAACTTTCATTCCGCTATAATTGTTTTCCAAGAATGAAGTCATACTGTTTGTTTCTGAATTATTAAGAGGACGCAGCTACCGCGAGAACGATTCCGAATCAATTTCCAGAGTTTCCGTCTTTGCTGGCTCGGGGAAGCTTCTACCTACCAACGTTTACCATTGATCCTATCTGTCAATTCTTTGTAAGAACACCAATCACCAGTGGCGAAGCCATGCTTAATGTCTTTTTAACGCTGTAAAAAAAAAATAACAACAGATGATGTATCAACTGTCTGAAATACGAGATCGACCTCACAGTCATACGTTATTGCTTAACAAAGCACAGAATTAAAACGAAACCTGGCAATTATTGATGTAATAAATAACAGGTTTGGCATTGTAGAAAATATAATCAGATTTCAGTAGACGTACCGTAGGTGAGTCATATAGATTATCGTCAGCGCATGCTCGCCACTCGTGTTTGTTATTTATGAATTCGCTGTACATGGCAATTAGGGAAATTGAATAACGTCAGTTCACGACCCGTTCCCATAGTGTCGAGCTGGCTGAGAATTAGACAGTACCAATCCGAATAAGCAAGTCACGTTTGCCATTAACCATCGCTGCGTTAGACTTCTTGCACGATGGGCAATTACTGCTCGCCGCACTAACGAACAACTAAATTCCAGACAAGCGTCTCTATCCCTTTGCACATTGAGTGCAACAGCCGGAGGAATTGGGTCAGTCAGTACGTAGTACTACAGAAGGAAGAGGAGTACAAGGTAGGTAGGTAGTAGGCAGGTATAGTAGGTAGTAGGTTGTACGTAGCTTGCAGGGTTTAGCTCAACAGCTAGTGCGCAAAATAAAAAGACTTGAGAGTCTGACTCGAGTGGCGAAAAAGCCGCCTCGGGTGTTGGGCTTGGGTACTCGCGGTGTCTCCTCGGGTCAGGTTCTTCTTGACGTATGTATAGTGTAACAAGTATTATGAGATAGATGCCAACATAGCACAGCATACGGTGCATCTATGTATATACATATAGTTTAGGTAGCTATAACCTGGGGGAGTAACCCTTTATTCGTGTTAACTTATTTTCAAAACTGAAACTTTTCATGAATAGACTTACCTAAGTATGCATTTGAATATAGATATTTTTAGTGGAATTAGACTGGAGTGTTTTTTGGTGTTTTGTTCGTTTCCTAGTTATTTTTGTTCGTTTAGTAAATATTATATTATGAGTTTACTTCATTTGATTTGGTTTCATTTGCTTAGTATTGGCATGGAAGTAGATGAAGAGCTTATATTGGATCATTTACAATCCGAAGGATTATAACGTGAAATTAAAATCAGATGCGATGAGCATCGCACAGTGGGATTGCTGTTGGTTTATCCTCAAAATGGAATAGCTAGGAAGTTTGAGGTTTACAATGCGAAATGGGAGTTTTAACAGGATGTTATTGGCAAACAGTCTATCGCGCATTACTGTAGGCCTTAAACGAGTGCTTATAGTTAATTTCGTTGCTGTATACAATAATAGGTACTTGATAAGTACTTTGATATATCTGTCGTTGATTCTGAAAGTAACCTCAGTCAAATTTTTGGAAATAATTACACTTTTAGAATTAGCGTGCATTAAACAACATGTTTTATTTATTAGCACAATTTTTGTAATACTTGTGACTTAGGACACCTTTTTAATAATGGGCACGTGTACATGACCCAAGATCTCTATTAGATCATGAAATCAGTTTCACAGGATGATATATCTACGTTACCAGAATATATTAGCTGTATTACCTTTCGAAGCTTACTTCGTGGTTTAAGTGACTAACTAAGCTGGATCAAAAGTTCCAGTGAAATTACTTTGAAACTAAGCAGTGCACCCGCCACTGCAACCGACGAGTGAGTTACCAAGATTGTAAAAATGGTCCACTCTGGAATCATCACTCTATGGGATATCGTCTTGCGATGTACGCGAAATACACCCCCCTAGTTCATGAAGAGCTCTTCATTCTCGGTAACGTATAAAATGAGGGAGCATGGAATTTGCAAATGAGTCTGCACTTGGGCTCTCTCCCTTGGTCTGGCGTTCATCCTCATTTTCATCCTCGTCTTCATCCTCCCTCCCTGCTTTATCCTTAGTTTAAGCGAGCCAAGTCACGCGGCACTTCGGCCCCTTCGCCATCGTACATGCGGACTCTTGTTAACCTCACCAGGTTTAATAAAAAGTTGAAGAGCATCCCTCGTACTCCAACCCTCAGCATCCATCCACTAGAATGTCTGTTAAACCCCAATGTTTCGTCCCCAGGAAACTTGTACACGCGCCGTTGTCGCGCGAAAATACACGTTTCCTTGAACCGCTTACGACAATGATTTTCTCATTTGCCAAAGTCTCCAAAAAAGCCCTGTCGAGCTTTCTCACCATCTTTACTTAAACTGGCAATTTTTTCCACATTTCTCGCAGATAACAGAAGCGATTTTAAATAGAGAAGCCTGATACACTTTTTTTTATCCCTTTATACAGCTTGTAAACCGTATTTTTACAAAAAATTACCGAACCATTCCGGTATTAAATGACGATCGATCGCAATAGAATTCAAAAACATTCGATACTCGTACACGAATTGATAATTGATTACGTTTAAAAATAGGTTGAGCAAGGTCTTTAAAGCCTAGTAATGACGGTGCCTTCGCTGTATCTGAATTGGTGAAAAAAAAATATGCTTAAAGAATTAAAGGTCGTTTTTTACGACTAAGCAAAGAAAAAAAAGGATTGAATGAACTATAGAAGAACTTCGTAAAGTAAAGTATTCACGATCGGTGAATCGACTATTAATCACAGAATTGTCCCGAATATACGTAAAGCGAAGGTAACTAGTTACTAGTTGGTATGCAAGTCGATAGCCAGTCAACCAGGGCGTTCATTTCAAAGGGGCATCGTGATTGTAAGGCGTCGAGGTAATCCAGTGCTAACAACCCATTCACTTGGTCTGCTTCTGGCAATACGATTTTCGCCATGCGAATGTGGTTGCTCCGGTCCAGTACCGTAGAAAACGTTATGTTATTGGACAAGCGTCCTGGCCAAAGGATCTTCTTGTTCAGCAAAATGAAAGATGGCATCGCATACCCGCGGCGTAATTGTTCGAAACTTTGAACGACTCCTCGTTCTTGGCCTTATTATCATCCTCCTCATCCTCAACCTCGTCAAGGTAAAATAATCTTACAAAACTTTACTGAGACAATTGACATACCTCTACCTCGCAAAGTTTTACGGCACGTTGGGCATGTCTCTCAACAATAGCAATTCGTTGCTCCTTGTATATTATGTTCTGCGAGTAATTCTTGTTCCACGTTACGTTACACCTAGAAACGGATTTTCTTATGCAGAACTAGGCATATAGCTAGTTCCCTCGACGGTCATGTACATTCAATAATGCAGTGCACTGATTCGATACGAACTTGACTTACTTTCATAGAAAGACCACGTGATACGTATTATATACAAAGTGTATCAGCTAAGATGCATATTTCATGCTGCCTATGAAAATGCATATCTTGAAATCTCGCTCCACGCCCTCTAACGGAATTTAAGTCCGCTACGGAGCGCGGAACGACAATTACGAGACATGTATTTTCATGAAGTATATTTTTGTTAGTTTTAGAAAACTCCAGCAGATGGCGCCGTTAATTATATGCGATAGTTCTGTAAAATTCCGCTGGAGAATCAATTGCGAATCGCATGTTCGGCGTGTAGCTGCTGCATGAGACTAAGGCGTTCCGCCAGGATCGGAAATCTGTCAGAGTTATCAAATTTCGAGTGTAAATCTCTCCCTTATTATGTATACGATTCGTGTGAACTTTTTTTCATCTCCATTGTTCCCCCAACAGTGACCCCTAGCGAGATTCTTTGAGTCGAGTATCAGTCAAGTGCACGTGTACCCTATGGATTTTAAAAGCCGATTTTCTTACAAAATAAAGTCTCGTAAAGACAAAATTTATTCTGCAATTTCGATTTACTCTTCCGTGTGGAATCGCCTCCTCTGGATTGTACATAATTTCTGCCCCACCCTGTATATATCTATAGTATTAAAGGTGTACGTAGAAAGCACGAACAAATTAACAATAGACGTTAGTAATGAGAGAAGAATAAGATGGAAAGAAATGAAATTAGAAGAATCTCTTAATGGTAATGAAAGCTGGTACAGATAGGCAGTAACTGAGCTTGAATGGATGGGTTGGTTCGAGGGTAGTGGAAAGAATAGCAAAGAGTGAGGTTCATTGGTTGCACTGTAGTATCTCGAGCAGCACTTTTGAACAATGAAGGCTGATTGAATCGAACTCGGCCGTTACAATGCTCCGCGCTACTACCGTACTCCTGCACTATCGATAGTTTCACATTGTCTATCGGACTCCGCGAAGATGAACATGGAGAACATTGAGGCTGCCTTTCGACTGGATGAGATGCCAGTGGATGGAACCTGATCGTCTAGTGCACCGGAAGAAGTACTTACCTGTTCCTTGAGCGTCGTTTATCACTTCCGGCGGCTGCGAATAGTTCGACTCCGGTACCAACAAATAGATAGTTCCATCTAATGGCTACACTCTGCAGTCATATTAATATCCATTGCGTCTCAGCATCGTTCAGTTTTTATTCCGACATTATCGACTTCAATGAAATTCAAGTTGAGGATCGATCGTTTCGATTTATGTATAATAGAAAGAAAGAATGAAAGAACATGAATCAGATGTAGCTATAGGATTTTTTCTTTGTTTACTCTCTGTACTACGGACGTATATGGCGCATTACTGTAATTAATGACATTAAGAAGTTTATGGTCAATAAAATTTTCTAGGTTAATACCAAAGTACTGTCATAATCCCACGGCAGCCTATAACTTGGACAAAGTTTATCCAATAAACTCGAACAGTCGCAACATCACGCAATGCAGCGTAATCCAATGCTGAACCAGTGAACCAAACTTGAACACGCACACGCACCTCGCGCAAGATCGATAACCCGCCCTAATTCCTTTGGCGATACTTAAGGTCCAGAAGGCACTTAACTACAAAGCCGCAATGGCGCGTGGTTTTCTTGAAAGCAATGGGTACTGCACGTGGTATACGCCAAAGACCTTTGGTAATGTAGCCAGCCGTGGAGGCAACGATAGGTAAAATATTGAAATACATTGGACCTATATGTATATTCAGAAGAAAGTTACTTGAATACAAATTTAAATGCGTTACATATAGTTCCAGGATAAAAATTGCGATACGATATATGTATATAAACATAAATATTACGGGAACACGGTAATAGAGCTAATGATCATCGTTATTAAGTAATATACTCATTTTTTTTACGAACCCGAATTTGATAGAGGAAATTAATTGAAATATATTCTTTATTATTCATTTGAGTGCATATGTATGTAGGGTTACCTACTTTGATTGATAATTATGATCAATTAATTCAATCCCATTAAAGCGTCCGTGCATTTCTCTTGTAGTGGGATGCGATTGAACGAGACTCCGAATAGGCTTCATTCGGCATAAGTGCACATGACATACTTGATATAACGATAATACCATTAAGTCAAATCGATAGCCACTCGTTGTTAGATGCGCAAACGAAAATATAGCTAACCATTCGGCAGTCACCCTAAGACCTTCCGATAAGGACAAAACCGTCGTGAGTTAAATCGATCGTTGAAAATTCTTCCTTAAGTTGGACGAGGGAGAAATTGGGGGACTTATCCTTGAAAATTGCGATAGCTTTTAAGCGGATGAGGGTGCGTGCTATCGTAAATTTGTCAATTTTCATTGATGCCAGAAGGGTTTTTCGAGGGTGGTAAAATGTATCTATATGAGTGCATGTATATACCTACCTATGTATAGGGGGTTATATCGAGGATAGTGGAGACGTGAACGCGCGAGCGCATAAATGCCGTCGACTGCTTGATTGAAATTTATGTTTTAATTCATAGCCGAATGGTGGTCCCGCAAACAACAAGCACTGCCTCTAGGAGGGGTCATTTCGTTTCTCTGTTTACTGTTAATTTACAGTGACGGGCTACGGCTGAGTGCGTCCGGTGCTAATAAATTTCACAGAAGCCCCCTATCGTCCCTCGTCTACTTCTACAGTCCTCAGCATACTTATACGTATTGAGGCTACTTCGTATACGTATCACCTCTAGCGCACCCCTAATGCACTAAACACTCTACGACCCGTTGCTGGTTCGATAGGAATTTTACCTCAGGATAAATTGTGACCGACCCCATAAGCCCGGTCACGCGGTATACACCCACTCGCGATTTATTGTTATTTAAAAAATGCACCAAAAATGGACAGCGCCCAATGGACTTAATGCCCGACTGCGAAAAAAAAATGAAACGTGGAAGGGATTCTCGTAAATTTTCATTGAAATATGTAATATATCCTGAAATATTGAACTCGGATCGAAATATGCATGCATATTGGAGACTGCCTTTTTTTACACATTTTTGTCACGCTGTCGATTCGCAGAGATGCGAATTGGCGTTCTATAAATTACGAAAAACGTACTAGAAGTTATGGGACTACGAAATTGTCAAAATAGAGCGTGAAATATATTGAGAATATGGTACAATGTTTGTTAAAAAAAAAAACAATTTCTTGTCTAAATCTTTTCAGATAAACATTGATTAAAATAATCATGGCAAGATGAAAGTATTTCGTTTGGAATTTATTGGTATTTTGCAAATTCTATTCCTATAGTAAGTGCACAATTCGAATCAAATGAATTGCACTACGTAAACTGCGATTTTGTGGTTAAAATTGTTTTGCCAATTTCGCGATCAAGTGGCGTCCGAATCGATCAGAAATGCGAACGTTCCATTAAACATAATTGAAAATAACATACAAATTGGCCCACCTGTTCCCGTCGACGTAATGCGAAGAGGATTTTAATCGTTACGAAATGTTACTTTCTGCAATGAAATTCCCTATTCACTGGATGCAAATAATTTTTTTTTTTAGAAGGATATACTTGAATTTATCGAATCATTATTCATACATGACGTTTTGACATTATTGCCATCATTTCACTGTGAACAATTTCGTGGATGTTGGAATTAATGCTTTTTGCACGTCATTTTTTATCGTGATTCAGGATTAGTGGACGTTGAAAAATAATAATGACTATTCGAACAGTACTTGCATTTATCAATTGATTTTGTCAATAAATCATATAAAGTGATTCAAAAAACTTGCTAAATAATTGTACTCGATTTATCTCCGTATTTAATATTTCCCAGTAACGTTTACAAGTTTATACAAAATTATGTAAAAATCGTAGCTAAGACCAATATCGTCACCACAGTGCCATCACGCTATTTCCTCCTAGGGAAATAAGGTAATCAATAGGACATGCTTATAGTCCAGTATAAACCGTATTACGTGAGTAACGTATGCAGATACGTACCTTACGTAACCCTGGTGTCCGATTATACGTAATACAGATGCATCTATGCATAGCTGGATCATCAAATGAGAAATGTTGACGATACTGTCATACCCAGGGAGAATTATTATACTCTCACTGGGTATACATTTAAATGACCAGCATGCTGTACGAAGATGAAAATGTAATTGACTTATGATCGAAAGCATTATAAACTAGCGCCATCGTAGCCCTGCGGATGTTTACTGCAACTCATCGAATGAAAACCAAAGTGGTGCCATACGTCATACCATATAAAGATGTCCTAATGACATTTCTTTATGGCATTCTTTGAAACAACAATTCCGATTGTATTAACTATACTGCTCCTATGTAAACTAGGATCGTGAATTTTGACAGATTCTGTATTTCAACACCAAAAGTTGATGGCGTCAAAGTTTAATTAGGTGGAAAGTATATAGAGTGAGTGAGAGACTAGCTGTAGGAAATTTGCTCATTAATAAATTGGAACTGGGACGCTTTGCTAAATCTAAGATGTAGGTACTTGAGAGCGAAGTTAGAGTGGCAATTCGAACTGCCAATAACAGCTGAGCTAGCTAAATACTTGTAGCACCAACTATACTACTACTCGTATATAATTATAAGCACAAGATTACGTTTTAGGGTTTCTGGTAGAAAGAATGATATCAGCCTCGTGTAGTCACGTAAGAATAATAAGTCATGCGCGTTTTCTTGGATCACAATGAATACATTGATATATTACTGGTGAAATGATTAATCTGATTAAATTGAAAGTGTAGTTTCTAAATTGCCAACTAAAGCTGAGGTGGTAGAATAACTTTTTTGGGGCACGACTTGTCTCGTTAAGTTAAATAATTTTGATACAATGGATCTCATCTCAGGGAATTTACGAAACTGATTTGTCTCGAAAAGTTTTAATGTTTCGCGTAACAAAGTAGATCTAATTATAAAATTTTTTGCGTAACGTATTTTCTTAACTCGACACCGATAACGAGAGATCCGAGAACTAACCTACGTTACCTTCAGCCGTCCACTCTTCGCTCATGAATCCGCAATCCAGACGGGGGCGTCAGCCAATTCTTTTTTCGCCAGGAACTGACGAGCCGGTATGACCTGGGAGTTGGGATGGAATGGGATTAACTCCGCCAAAAGGAGAGCTGTGACGGAACTTATCAGCGCGATAACTTAAAGGATCCTGTCGATCTTTGGGGTCGCGTAAAATTAGCAAACGCAACTGGATGCATGAACGGTGGCGAACGTTTACGGAAATGCACGGCCGCTCAGGCTGCTAGGTCGAGGTAGAGAGAATCGGAGTAAGAGTCAGGCAAATGGTGCGAGACACAGAGAGCAACGGATCGAGAACGTAGCAGAACGAATCGGACGTATGAAATACAAAGCTAGAAAAACCATCAACAGATATCATGGGAGCGCGAGCCGGTTCGTGACACCCCGGTCGGTGCCCCGAGAAATAATTCAAAATTCGAGAACTAATCATTCTGGTTGGTCGAGATCCTTATAGCCGATAACTCTTCCTTTCCCTCGAGTCGTCCCTTTAAACAAAATCGAGAGCGTTCCTTAGCGAATCGGTACGTAACTTTTGGAGATCCTTCACGACCGCTTCCCCAGAGCATCGGGGGACAGCTGGGCACCACAACCTTTAACTCGGGTCAAGGGTTCCTCCCCTGCTCTTAACCGTATCAAAACTATATCTCGGCCCATTCTACAGCTCTTTGCCAATCTCCAGCGGGGTGTCGGTATCTCACCCGGGCTTCTGCTAGTATGTCTCCGGCGGGTACTCTCCTTTGCCGGGCAATTCGGTACGTCGAAATTATCTCCCCGCGGCAGATTCACACCTCGACCACAACCCAACAATATTAAATCTTCCGTGAGCCTTGGCGTAACTATACGAATCAACCCGAGAGCGTAGCTTCTGCGGAGATGGGCCCCGAAAGGAACTCGAAAGCGAGAACGTTATCTTTATCGGTAGCCGGAGTCGCCTTGTGACCGTGAATCGAAAAATCACGTCACAGTATATAAAAGTATATCACTGTTACTTACTTGAAGAAATTAATGAGTTTGGTGAACAAAAAATACTTTTTTTTATATTTAAAATTATTGCAGTTGCACAAGCTTTTTCTTTAATTTGACGCAATTGTACGTAATATTTTATTACTCTTTCAAATGCTTGATTAATTCGAGATTTTATCAATGCACCAGTTTTTATCTTCACTTTTTTCTTTTTTTTTTATAAGCGAATAGCACGTTCCACTTACCTTACAGATAGTGTTGTATCACGAAGAGTATTCCATCCTAGTGGAAGATTTACACGCGATATGCCACTGCCATTGTAAAGGGAATGTGCAGCATTTTGGAGAGATGCCAGGATCTTTGATATCCGCAGGATTAGCAGTAACAACGTCGTTTTGCGGAAACGTAAAAGTAAAGGAAATTCAAGATAGAATCGTGATTCAAGTTGGAGTGAAGGTAAAATTTAATTCGTGCTTCTTACTGAAGTCTTAATGAATTCTTCCCTTAATAGTACGTAGATAAATCTGATCGATCAGAGTCTCATAAAAACACTCCACTTTATCAAATGGAGTCATTACTCATTTAAACGCTCGAACGTGACCTTTGACCTAAAACTAAGGCCCACATTTTTTTACAAATATTACGATAAGTCCCTAAAATAATTTATGGTTCACGTTAATTTGCATTCCGTACCGATACGTCACAATCTCCAGTACCGTAACGCTAATTCTAATTAATTAAAATTCAAAAAATCTGACTTTACATTCAATTATTAAAAACCTGTCAAACACAGTAGAATCTAGTATCTTGAACCATATCAAATTTTTTATGTAGCACATCTATTTCTTAATTGAAGGATGAATACGCTGGGAGATGTGTAATTGAAAGAGCTTCAATTAGAAAAACATTTACATATTTATATATATAAAATATAATACAATTTGTTACAGTATAGATGATAGTGTAGCATTTAGTCATTAATGTTAAGTGTAGTATTAGGTAGGTATAAATCTAAGAGCTGTTTCGTACGGTAAGGGATGTGGCTGGTACATAGGTAAATAATAAAGTTAATAAGTCTCTATGTGTAGTATCTAATCGAGTGTAACACATACGTGATCGTATAGGTACCTATGGGTCTATAACGGATGTATTTAATTCTATGACTATATACAGGGCTCCTATGTACACACATACTACACTCACTCATATCCCATTCATTATCGCGCACATTGCGATCCTTCCTAGTCCTGCACCGATAGCGGGATGGTAGCACCCAATGATTCCTAATCTCCTACATACAATACATACAATGTCGGAGGCACTTCCCTTTTCGCCACATTCTCATTAAACGAGCCCAGTGTCCAATTAAACTAATAAAGTTGGAAAACCGGATATGGATTCGCGCTCTGACTAAAGTATTGACTTTATTATAAAGCGACCTGGTATAAAACGTTCGGAATCGAGCATCCATACCTATCGCGTGTTATCTGCCCTTTTCTGTATTTCTTTCAGTATCTGCCCGTCTCTCTTTCTCCCATTCGACCGGGTTCTCGTTTTCCAGTTGGAAACAAGTTTGACGCTTAATCGCAAAAGTTGAAACCGCTACGGGGCACTACGGGCCAATCAACGGGCAAAACCCTTTACGCGTCCGGAACGTCGTCACGCGATTCGAACTCGAATTTGGCCTGGACAATACTCCGAACGAGAGTGCAGCAAACGAAGTTTTCCTCAGGGCTTGTTTTAAATTCACGACCCTCGGATTAGAGACCCTCGCGACTCGGTCAAAGTCCAAAATAGGATTATGGAAGTAGCCTAGGCTTAAACGATGGTATACGTGGTACTGGTCTGCTCATGCATACATATGTGCTTACGAAATAGTACCTCTTATGGTCCTAAACCGACGATTCGAATGTCTTAAGGGTCTCGGCCGTGTTGCTCTCGCGGTAGGTTAACGATTATCCTTGAAAATTTACTGACGGACGTATTTCGGCTTGACTTGAACCGGCGACTACTGGACTCACGAAATTGTGGCAAAAGGAAGTGAAACCGTATTTGAAATGAACTAACATACACATTATACAAGATCGTCGAGTATATGTAGTTTTGCGTAATATCATTGTCTATCTAACGTAAGTCCCGTATTAAAGCGATATTTTCGCCTGACACTTTGACTGATTGTTCTGGTCATATCACCGGCGGTTTCTAGTGCCCTCCTGTATTTTCAGACGTTCTGCAGCTTTGGTCGTGTTTATCGTGTGGTGACTGTATCGCAATCGAACGGACGTTCCAGCAAAAGCGAAGGTCATATCGCAAATTAAGCTCCACGTTCAATGCAACGTTAATTTCGCAATAAGAACGAATAATCAAATAATAAGATTCTTGATGGGTGAAACAAAGAAACGAGCATGGGAACTTCTGATTCTATTAAATATTGTCTCTTTTCATCACTGCGATCAATTAATTACAACGAGGAAATCCATGGAGTCAACGATACAGTCACTGTGTGTCTATCGTAGTGATTTAAAATAAAAGTTTTCTTTGTCGTGTGAATGATAATTAGAAATTATATAGACCATAACTGAATCTTATGCCATAACGGTCGTCATACATTCTAATGGCCTCTTTTTCCTTCTAATAACTCATTTTGAAAAATAATTAGCAAAAAAATCAATTGGCAGTCTCAACGGCAATTTTATACGTACAATGTAAATATCTATGGCAGTACGATCTTTCATTTTGATAGCGAATTCACTGCCCTATGGCACTACACACACAGATTGCCTATGACATTTACGAATAATGGTATTAAATTGTAAAATATTATTACGCGTTAGATTAATTAGTCGCTACGTCAATCTTTTAGGCTCTAGAGGGAACTGATTTTTTTTTCTTTTCTATTTCTCAGGAATTTAAATCCACGTTCGCACGTGCGCGCGGTATACGTAACGCGAAAACGTGCTTTAGTTCTGTTCAATCTAAACACCAAAAGTCCAATCGGTTGCAAATACGAGAAGCGTTCGGTTTATCAAACTTTTCAAACGTCCAATAACTTCCTCTTTCATGCCGTGTATTTTTAGGGAAGATCAAACTGGATTTATGCTCTTAATGCTTCTCGAACCGTTTTGTGAAAGCGATATAAGGGTCTTTCGCTTCGTGTCTTTTGAATTCGATACCGCGCGCACGCTAACGGATACTTATGCCACTTAGCGAGAAGGACAATTGTAACGTGCGTCTACGACCGCTTGATTCATTTTTTTGTTTTCGGCGTCAACTTGAATCGTGCCCGTACTTTTGCGTGACATTTACTCCGTTACGGAATCTATTCGTTAGAATCTGACCGCTACGTAAATAAATGTGTGTCGTTCAAGCGTGGGAGGACCAAAATGCCTATACGTGAATGAATTAGCGACAAACTTTTTGTAATTTCGCAAAAGAAAAAAAATATCTTATCATAATATCAAAGAGATGAAACACTTGGACTGTTTGTACCCGCCTTGAGTAATTACTTGTAATTGCAAAAAAAAAAAAAATATGAAGAAAATTACGAAGCAATACGATGACGTGTTTTTTCGTCGCGAAAAACTTAAATAAGAATAAATAATTTCCTATATGCATATTGTACGCGAATATACGAGCTCATTTCCGCGATTTATAACTGTACAGATGTATACAAACAAATGATCGAATATAAACGTTGGTTAAGTTACGTGTATAATTAAATCCTCAAGAAATAGGATCCATCTCGCGTTAGGACGTGTCTTATCATAGTAAATGGCGATTTCCATTATTGAGAAATCAACCAATGTTTATATTGTTCGTCATGAAATACTTATATAGATATAAAATCTAATTAACAAAATATACAGATTCTGTCTCGAAAGTCCGATAAGGCTGCAAGATCATTAGCATCAAGACGATGAGGCAAACGATATGGAAATCGGACGATACGAGATATACGCTTAGCAATGAACCAATGAATCTATCGTATAATGTATTATCAGTGCAAATCATTTGCAACATCGTCGTGCGATTTAGCTGACTTTCGAGCAGTAAATAAACAGCCAACAATTCAATGATTTTACCGCGCTTCTTCCTAAGAAGCATCGATTACCAATAAACTATAACCTACCGCGTATTATATCTACCTTAGTTATCTTTCGGCCAAATCCAAAAACGTGAAATGACAAAAAAGCACTTAGAAATTGCATCACGAAAAAACGTATGAGAGTCGTAGATAAAATAATAACGTCCCAAGGAACAAAGTATATAGAAATAAAAAAATTCCATTGGATTCTTACAGATATCAAATCCGCAAACATCCCGTTACCAGCGGGACAATCTCAAGTCACGATTATACGAACGATCCTAATATCTTCATCAATACGATGCGTTATATACAAAAAAAAAGAGTCAATATCGCGATACCAATCATTAACGATTCTCCTCTCGTTTCTCGTGATCAATCGTGCTTCTCAAACGATCTCACAAATCGAGCCGATAAAGTTCTCGCAAAGGACATAACTTTTCAATACCCTTGAGAGGTTCTTCAGTTAGCTAGATTCGGGCGAAAGATATCCAATGACCCGACACAAGGTAGCATTGGCATCAAGAGCGACGCAGTCGCGACGAAATGGTGGGTCGTGAAAGCAGAGTAAGAGGAGGAGGAATGAAGAGAATAAAGAAGAAAAATAGGATAAGAGATCTTTACAATAAAACTGAATGTACTTAGGAAGATACGTTTCTTGCTTGCGATCCTGTATTATGTACTTACGCTTTACGTCGCTCGTACGCTGCAGATTCTGTAAGCGCACTGTGCTCGTTCAATATATTTACGAGCCTTGCTCGCTTGATACACCGACATTCACCATAGAGATCGTGTACTGCACGTTCACCTGAAGGCCACAAGGACGACGGCTACGATCAGGGTAATCGATCCTGACATTGCCGACGAACTTCCGGCGATTGGACCTTCGCTACTGCGCGATACTTTACTGCGAACCAGTTGACCACGTTCCACGGCATTGGCCTCGTCGCTTTCAGGATCTACCGGGGCGCCGATATCGCTGTCCTGGCTCAGTAGCATCGACAACTTATTCCTTGAAGGCTTCTTCGAACAAGGTGGGGACGATTCCTTGTATGGCTTTAAGATTCGAGGATAGTAGATCTCCTCGCGTTCCGATATCCAGGCACCCCTGCTACTTAGGCAAATGGGGTTGAAGGTCCCCGCGTGTGTCGCTTCTTGGAAACTCTGAAAACTGGTGTCCCAGTCGTAGCTCATGAGACGTTCCTCCAAGGTCATGCCTTCCAGTTCTTTTGGCTTTAAGATCTTCACGGGATCGTAACCTCTGCAAAGAAAATAGAAGGATATCTTGATATTATGGGGTTCCGGGATTCGCGTATGGAATCGAGAATCTCAAAGATTTAGGTTAAAAAAAAGCAGCTATTTAATTAAACTGTACAGTACGTATGCATGTTCTGGCACACTGTCCATTATTTACGATAACACGATGCGATTATAAAAGTAGAGATAAGGAAATAACTCACTTCATTAATTCTTGTATCCCCAGACTGTGCAGCACTGTGGGTAAGGATGGGAGTGAGTAACACAGAGACAACTCGATTCTTGGATAGTACAGAGCAGACACCAAACAAGTCTCTTCTCTAGTGGCCAGTCCCCCCAGAGTGATCGTCTTTCGAGACTCCGAGGAGTAGGTGCATTCTGCCACCAAGTGGTCACCCTGTAACGAGAATCATGTTTTAGGGTATATTGAGTACGTGAACGCGAAATTCCAGTTTAAACGGTAGAGCTGCTTGCTGCATCAGCGAACTACTTACGGGATAGACTTTGACGGGTCGCTGAAGTCTACGATACTCTTGATAGGTTGGATCGTAACTGGAATCGGATGCAATTGGCGGTAACTCTTCGCTAGCACGTATCTGTCGCAACCTGACCTTCCTGCCCAGTTGATGAGTATGCATGATCACAGCGAACATATTAATCCCACTACTGGGTATAGTCTTTCCGGTACAGTCGGCAATGCAGTGCCCTTCGGAGATGACTTCTGGTTGCCTTGGTGGAATTATGTGTTTCCAATTGGACTCAATACCTATGTTGAGTATACCAGCGTCGTGTACGCGAAGTCGATCGGTATAAAGTAATCGGAGACCGGAACTGTCGGTAATGAAGGCATCCAGTTGCGGATTCGTGTAATGAGTCTCCAGCATGTAATAGCGTGGTCCGCTATGTGGATCCAGCGCGTATCCGGCCTCGGCCGGGTAATTAAAGCCCTGCAAAATGCAGAGGTTGGGTGAAGCTGTTCGCGTACGAAGAAGAGCAAAAACTTTAGCTTGTGGCTGTACGGACCAAAGCGAGAAGACGCGTGTGGGCATGCGCAGTACTGCCTTCGCAGGGAGCTCATGTTTCGAAACCTCTAGGAACGAGTTTCTGCTCGTCAGGTATATTGGTATGCATTACTGGATGGGGAGGATTATGGCCCACGTTTCAGTTACATGCGTGCGCGCCCGCACGTATTTAAGTACTGAATGAGGATTCTTTGTTTTGTGCCATTCGAGGATTGAAACTTATTGAATCTGATTCTTGATCACCTTTTTTACGAGTTTTAACGAAGGGACTATCTGCCATGCGGAGCGGTGCCGGTGATACCGTTTTGTATCGATGGAACGAGTTACAGATAATAGAAATGGAAACTGGAACGGATTGCCTACCTCTGATCCCAAGCTCCAGGTCACGGCTATTGTGTTGCACTGGAGAGACGTTAATGACAGTGACTCGCACACTTTTGCTTGTTCAGAAGCCGCTTCTAATTCCGTATGATTGCCACGACACTCATAGAGAGTCATGTGATGGAGGTACTCCTGTCTACCTGGTTCGATCACTGGTTCGTACTGGAATTTAAAACGACATGATTTAGATTCAGTATCCGAAATATTGTAACGTGATGCAGGTCTATGCTGTGACGAATGCCTGGTTTATCGATCAATTCTCTTTCCGCTCGAGTTTTATCTCAAAGTTTTTTTTTTTTTTTTCTATTGAAATTGGATATCGTCCACTTTCAAAATTCGATACTCAGCCGGTCGACAAGGACATTTCGAGTAACCTCCGAATGATGAAACTTTCTCATTTAGTTCATAACGATCAATGTCGCGGTCATAAAAGGCATTGGGCAATCGATAAAACCAAATATTTAATTTAATAACTTTTAAAGCTTCCACACCGTAGCAAACTTCTTTAATCGCGTTACACCGGTAATTTCACTGTGACAGATGAAAGTCTCCGTCGAGAACTGAGGAAGATCGATAAGCTTCGTAAGCGGGAAAACTTAATGAAAAACAAGAAAAGTCACTTGAGGATATGGAAATGAGAAGGGATGAAATTCCGTTAAGTTATGGTCGCCCACCGACGCGTACCTTCCCGTCGCGGAGTATATTGTTACCTTACTCGCTGCTTTCAAATTTTACTTCACACTTTACCAACCAGATGGAACCTGATAGAAAGGCGGTTGTAAACTTGACTTAAATTGGACTTACCCTCACGACGTGATGCTTGTGGTGAATGTTCGGCATTTTGACTACGCGACACACTATGAGCGTATCTGCTTCGGTTGGGAGATGAACCTGTAACACAAAATGACAAGATATATTTAGATTCTTGACGCAGCTTGTGAAAAATGAAACTTACATGAAAAAAAGAAGTTTGCCTTTTTTAAAAAATATTATTCCAGACTTAATTTCAAATTTTGTATCACGCAATACGTACACACGTACGTGCTTAGCTTCGTTGGTAAATTTAATACACGATGCTAATCATCGCGCAGAGTTAACGTTGAATCTCTTTTTTATAATAGTAGGTACGCGTTAGATAGGATGGAAATATGAACATTCGAAGATTACAAGAACTGTGCTGACTACTATAATTTCATATTTATTCAGAGAAATGCTAAGCTTTCAAAGTTCGTTAAAAGACAGTACAATTTTTAAGTTTGCAAATATCGTTATCGCTATAACTGAATAAACTGAAAAATTTATAGTTAATTCTCGCGTGTATTACATTCATTCATCGCACTCGTATTCGTATTTACTAAGTAAGGTATACTTTAATGGGTCAATAAAACAATGGCGAAAACCCCAAAAAGTCACTGAGTGAATTTTTAGGTTGGAAACATTAAGAAGGCAAAGACGAGTATGAGTTTCTCTAATTCGCTCGCAGATTTATTTATCATAAAGAAAACTCACTAGAAAAAAGAAAAGTCTCATTTACGATGATGGGATAAAGCCCAAAAATGTACCATGAACCGGTGTGAAATATTTATTATATACGAATAACTTTGCATTCATCATCGCAGCCCCAGCATTATTTAAGTTCGTTGAAAACGAAATTCACGCGAGCTGAAAGTAGGGTGAATTCATTCCTTGAGGGAATCAACGAACCAAAGAAACCAGGTCGACAAGCGTTAAAGGAGTCTTTGTCGAGTTAACGAAATAGAGTTACGTTTTGCTGTTGTAATGTGGCACTTTTTTTTCTGAAAAAGCATTCTGCGTAAGTCGACGTACAGCTGGTTTGCCATGTACAGCCAACCCATCAGCGTCGCAGCGCCCTCAAGGAAATTACAATTGTCTCTCAACACCGCGACGAGCGCTTCTTTGTGCATCTTAACGCTGCAGCAGATATAGGGCTTATGCGGAGTAAATTTTTGAGGCAATACCGTGAGCTACATGATTTTCAAAATACTTAAATCTCCTTATTTATTTACTGCAAGGATCTTTAATCAATCAAACCGTGAGATGCTTTGTGACGTGTTTAATTAATCAAAAAATTATTAAATTTAGTTCAAGAAAATGTTCAGTGGCATTGAGAAAATATCAGTTTGAGCGATCGCGCATGGTGACGGGTTCAAGGGAGACGCGTAATATTTGAATAAACGTTCGAGTCGATCGAAGCTTTAAAATATTTTAGGTAATCAATCGTCGCTGAAGGAATTCCAGTCGCGTATCGGAACTGAAAGCGCCCGCGCGCATAGAAACTATCGTGTTTATCGTTCACCTGTTGTTTCATTTCGTGTTTACGTGAGAAAGAAGACAGTTTCACAATCGTACGATGTTACCTAGTCAGACCTGTATTATTACCTGTACACGGAGATGCAATTGTGCAATTTCGTAAAAATTTATTCCAAAATTCGTAACCAAGACAATAAAATTCAACGGACGATAAAGTTTTTACGTAGCTATGTGACAATTGATAGTCGGGCCACTTTACGTACTAATTTGTAAGGGTCACATGACCGATTTTAAAGCGACACGTTCGTTTGTATCGCATGTTTTTGTCATGTGTGGAAGTCGCGTGCGAGGAAACGACCGACCTAGCACGTGAGATGAATGTTCGAACGCATTTTCGTTCAGGGAGTGGATTTTTATCGGATGCAACTCGCGAGCATTGTGTACGAAATTTATGACGGCATAAATCCAGCGCGGTAAGGGGTCACATTCGGCAAAAACTATTCGTTCATTAGCGTCACGAGGTAATAGATTACACCTCCGCTATCGCAAAATCGTCCAAAGCTAATTCTGGTGTTCACTGCTATTTAGAGTATTGCACGAAATTGGGTCGAGCCAGAAATACTATAACCATTCGCAAGACACAGTTAAAGGGGAAACGTTTTCAACGAGAAACTAATGTTTTTATACATTAAACGAATAAAAAAGAAATTTGAAAAAAAATGAATAACAAATTGTGGAAAATGTTTTATTCTTCTGTAACTTTGATTCAGCTTCGTACCCGAAAAAAATATGCTTTTTCTATTTTTAACAGTATCATGTGTTGTGTAACATTTTATTGGATAACCTTTACCTGATATTTTTGCATTTCATATTATTCGGCCGAGACGCTGAAGATAAGTCCTTTTTTTTCTATTACGCAATTACAACTTTTGGAACATTCGATTTTCCTGATGAAATATTCCAATATCATTTTTATGTTCGTAAATACAAATTTACAATGCAAGTACGTCAGAATTATTTATATACGAATTAACTCGAATTAAATTAGTGAATTTTCATGCTGCTGGTATTTATGGTTACAGGTATTGTTATAATGACCTCAAAGCAACGTATCAATCAGAACCATTGAGTTTGATAGGAATATAATCCGGAATGCTTGTCTGCATTAATTCGCCATCAAAAGCGAGTTTCCGTATGAGTTTAATGAAGTTTCACTTACTACTTAACGCATCAAGCTGAAAGTGACTTTTACTTTCATATCGAACTCCGAAAGCTACTTTTGTTTGCGAATTGTCTGCATGAAAGAAAACATGAAACAAAAAGTAAGTTCAACGGGATAAATTTTATTTAAATTCAGAAAACTCGTCGGCCAATCTTTAAAGTGCATTACGATTTATTATCAGTGTAATAAGTTATTGGATATAATTTATTAAAATCATGTTAAAAGTTTTTATGTAGAATATAATGATTTTCCATGTCCTGTTGCAATTAATATGCAAAATTACTAAAATAGGTACTGAAATAGCGTACAACGTAAAAATATAGAATGAAATTCCTGAACTGAATATAAATAGTTCGTAATTGATTAATTAAATTGCGTTATATCGAAATTCTATAGCACTCGAAATTTTTTGTTATCAGTTTAAGTAATATTGACTAACCTGTTGATTTAGGACATCCCATACTTGTAATGGTGGCTCCAATTTCTGGTTACGATGTGTACGTTTTGGTTGTGCATCCCGTTGCACCAGATAAAGGGGTCGTGTTCCATGCACGGCGCCGTGCGCTGGTAAAACGCCAGCTGCTGATACTGGTTCCTCGGCATGATATTGCCATACTACTTGCATGGTGTCATTCTGAAATGACAAAAAAAAAATGGATTCTTACTAAAGAATTTTATGTCTTCAATTTTATATTTTTCTTAAGAAATTTGTTGCAGACTAACATATATATAGCCATAAGATCACAAAAACACAAGAAAAACATTTTTTTCGTCAAAGTTTTAAATTCGTCAGACTTCAATAAAACATTGCCCAACTTTAATGTGTATTCGGAGATATAAAAAAATATTACTGGAAATGGACTTAATTGACCGATAGCGAAGCAATGACGAGAAGTTCCGATGAGAAAGATGGATCGTTCCAATTGGACAATGATAGTGCATAGGGTTGTAACTTTGAGACTAAAACGAAACTACCCTAAGTGGGGGGGGGGGGGGGGGGGTGTGACTCCCCCCCCCCCCCCCCCCCCCCCCCCCCCCCCCCCCCCCCCCCCCCCCCCGAAAACACTCACAAGGGTAGGTCTACGGTTTTAGAAGTTTTGCTATATCTAAAACTTCAAAGTACCGCATTTATGGCAGTGGCTTGGGCTACACTCTTCTCGTCCCTCCACAAACTCCTACCCCCCCCCCCCCGCAGCTGCGAAAATGAAGTCCAAGCTTTTTAAAGCGTTTCTGCGATAAACGCAAAAGGTGGCGTCGTCGAAAAGTTTCCTCATAAAAGGGTAAGGCTCTTGATTTATTTTCGAAAGTGCATGGAAAACCATTTCCCGCAATTTCAGTGGAATTTGTTTAACCAAGATTTAAGGGAGAGCAATGCCAGAGATCTTTCGGTAAAAATCCGTCACGACGACATGACGTATTTCCGGTCTCACGCCGGATACGCATTTGTTTCGTCGCGAAACATTGCGAAGTATCGTACATTTTCGTTCTTTCCTGGGAATTCCGAGTCGGAAGTGGACACGCCGTTTCATTAGGTGGTCGAGTTTCTTGAGCGAACGAAGAGAAATGGAAGGAAGGGAATAAAAGAAGAAAGAGAAATAAGGGAAAAGAGAAAGAAAAAAAATAAACTGCCTCTTGGCGTTTGTTGTAAGACCTGAGGCTATCGTCTTGTCAGCTCGGAAAATACTGCTTTGTGAGTTTCTGCGAGGCAGGTAGCACTTCGTGAGAAACAATAGTATAAAAGAAAATTGGATATATTTCTTACTTATTATCCTGAGAAGCAGCGATAAAGATAAATAGATTTTCATTCGTATTGCTTTCTTTCTCTGATAATATCGCTTACGAATTAGGTTCACCGAACCAGTAGAAAAAAGAATATATGCAGTATCTCATCTAGCGCTGAAAGTAAGTGACTGCTATTCGCCTTTGGATCCATTAAGCGTTGCCCTTTTCTTCACGCGAGGCATAAACCACTAGTAATAAATTACGTCACTGAAGTCTCGTTGACTCCATGATTCATAACACAGGATCAACCTTAATTTCCTCAATTCTGCCTTTTGTGTGGCTTTCTGCAATGTACTCGAGCCCCCACGACGACTGCTCTCGTTAAGTAACAACAATCATAATAACATAATAATGTTCGTGATGTCTCATGAAATAAGATCCTTTCAACCTTCTCCATTTTTTCTACTTAACCAGCCAAACTCAAAAGGTCACAGTTATGCCTGGTATAGCAAGCATTACAAAAATTGTACGCACAATAACAGTATTCATTTATCCCATGATCCTCTTGCCCAAATTTTCATAAAATAAACTCCTCGTAACGAAAATGGAAAAGAGCAAGAAAACTTCCAACTGTTATTTTTATACTTTGCTACTTCGACTAGTTTTCGTTTAAAGAATAACTCAGGCGTAAATAATACACATAGGTTGCATCTCAAATGATCCTACTCCTATTTCCAAAGCGTCATAATGTGTAGGTCTATTCTTTAGATCCATCGATGCGATTGAATATCACAGTGAGTCTCTGATCACCAAACGTGATTTCCACAAAGCAAAGTTTCCGATCTCCTCACTTTGAGGTCAGAGATGAATGCGCGACACGTGTACTTAAAATTTTGTCCCTTTTTCAAAAAGCTCCCCTGTCTTCCCATTCAACGGCCAATGGGAAAGTCTCTCTAGGAAAACTACTAGATCAAGATAAAGGCTGAACCCGATACAAGCGAATACCAGAGTAGAAACACCTGACCAGTTCCGTGGGTCGTGACAGGTGAAAGTAGATAAGTAGAGTAGAAGTTAGAGAGAGAGGGTTATGTATACAATATAGATACCCTAGATACAATATAGACACCCTATATCTTCCTCAAAATCAGCGTTAAGAACCTTTCAAAAGGGCTGATGGTAAATGGTGCAGGAGTCTCGTGCGTGTATCGTGCACACCCTACTTTTCGTGTGCAGGATGGATATTGTATACTGCGTATGTAGGATTTACATATGTACGCACTTTCCCACGTGGGTGTCTCATAAATTAATCATTCTCATTTTCGCAGGACCTCGTGTACTTCTGATGACTAAGCACGCCCATGGGTTTTAGGTTATGACGTAGTATGTAATCGTGTTTCTCGGATGAGAACCGATCACCCACCGCGCCGATGAAAAAGTCGCATATTAACATAAAAAATCAAGAACGTGCAAGGAAAAAATTTTTTGGGAATTTCTAAATCGTATTACCTAAGTATACATAATTTTTAATATAAATAACACGGTCTATTTTAGTTTATTGTTGTTTGAAAAGATACTTTTTCTATGATCATTCAATTATTCGTAATTAGTTATAATAATAAATGGCCGTATTCGAGAATGAAAACTATTGGAATGTACATATATATATATATATGGTACATATATGTATATGGGAAATGACTGTAATTTAATATTATGTATTTGCGTTTGAGAGCGAAAAATGGATATGAAGTAAATAACCGTGAATCGGCCAGTCGATCGGTAGTAGGTAAGATCCGATCAGGATTCGACTTCGCAGTGCGCTCACGTGCAGTTATTCCCGTGCCTTAATAATCGTTGATCCTAAGGTTCGCTGAGCTCTTATTTCAGTCGTCAGAGACAATTGGGCACCATTTACCTGAATTGGATAGGTAAGGGCAGTGGATACCGACCTAGATCTTGCGGAGAATAATTCGGAGTCATGATACGAGGTCGATAGGAGAAAATGGATATTACGTAGAGCTAACTTGAAATCACGCTATCCTCTCAGCCATTCCTAAAAATAGTTTTCGTTGGGTCGCGTCACTCATTCTTTTCGAAACATTCGGTCTCCCATGAAAGAATTGCAAAATACAAAAAAAAATCATACTACGTCATTTTCGTGCATCACTAAAAAATGAATATAAAAAATTGTCGAAATATAATTTTTATCACTAAACTACATTTACTGTGCAATAAAGCACTTTAAACCGAATAGAGCGCAATAAATATAAAATATAAAAAAAATTGTTCATTCTGTGGCTTCAGCGCTTTGCTAAGGCACACTATAATTAGGAAATCAATAATGTCAAATGGAATCTACCCACGACAGTATCTACCATGAAATCAATATTCTGCGAGAAGGAAGTAAAAGGAGTTCGTGTAAGGAAATCTTGTTTTCGTGACTGCAGTTGTTAAGGGTTAGCCGATGAGTATCATGAAAGGTCCAGTAAACGTAATTTCGCGGTACTCAACGAGAGTTAAAAAAAAAGTGCAAGGAAGCATTGTTCTGAGGTGCAAATAAGTGCATAAGTGCATATAGTCTGTTTACGGGTTCAACCTGTTTTATTTGACAGTTCGCAAGCAATGTAACCTTTAGAAAATCACACGTAACTCTGCATCAAATTTTTGTTAGACGGTGTGAATATGCATTTTTTCCACTGAAATACGATAGACAATATTTTATTTTTATATTTAAACATACAATATATCCCACGTGACAAAATGAAACGTCCACGTGTGATTTGTTAAGGATTGCATTCAGCTGTCAACGTAAGCCCATTACACTCGTGGACGGACTATACCTCGGTCAAAGCTACCCACGACATCTGCAAAAGGACCAACGAGAGCACACAGGTAAGTTATAAGTGTTTGCCTACTTTCGAAGTAACGTTAATTACGCCGACAAGAAAAACCGAGGCAATTAGTTACCAAAGTGTCGGACCCGACCCGTCTTCCGCATACCGAAAGTGTCTGCAATTTGATATGGAAAACTAATATTGAACATTTCTTTGAATTTGCAAGTTTTTGAAAGCAATTAAGGACTGCGAACTAGTGTCTGACGCACCCTCCCTCGTTATCTTTTACATCCTTTTTATCACCTCCATCCCACGTTTTCCTGTTAGGTCAGGCTACATATTTTATTTGACAACCATCCATTCTTATTTTCACTATTAGCTTCTTATTGCCACGAAGAATTTACAGGTATCTATAGTCAAATGAACTTCACCATGTTACTGCAAATATTAATTGTCCACTCACATAGTAGCTACGAAGTACACATAGCATATATAACATACGAATAGTATGGCTACGTATGTACGTATTTTAAAGCGACCTCAGCTCGCGTTGAAGCAGTGGAAACGACCCTAGTTTCCCACTAAAAATTTATTTATGGCAGTCTGCATTTAGTAGGGAGCGCAACCCACTCGATCATAAGCGACAGCAAACAACCGCGTTCGATCCATATCGCTCTCGCATTTTTGAGATTTTCATCTCCCCTCCACAAAATAATGCTACCTTTCCACGCTGCTGTGCATTGCTTCCATATTCTCGCTTTGACGTCACGCTCAAGTCGTGGCCTTCATCAGTCTGAACCCGACCGACTTAATTTTTCCAGTTCTCCTGTCTAGCTTAAACTGTTAAAACGTTCAAGATTCACCGCTCGAGATTCACCATTATAGGATTGATCAGGATAACTAATCGTCACTCTTTATTACAAGCAGGAAATACACGACTCAAATTTTTACGACTTTAAACGCATATACGTATATACCGACCGCCCTCCTATCTTGGTATAATTAAAGGCTAATCCGCTTGGTAGAATGTCGCGAGGACCCGAAAAATTACGAAGAAAAATACGCGTAACCAGCAACCCTCTTAAATCTAAGGCTTTATTACCATGAAGATAATTCCTTCTCGTAAAATGCGACGTAGACTGATCAGATGCAAACCTTCGTTTTCTATTCATTTAAATTGCTTATTCAAACGATCCTATATCTATATATCATGTACTTTCAACCGTATCAGACGTTTCTACTTTATTTGCCATATATTATATAAGTAGTATAGTGATATAGTTCAACACGATAAGATACGTAGGTAATATCTAATGACCCTTGACGCAAGAAAATTTAATATCGTCCAGTACGTTTCACTGTTTTACGGTTTTAACGTTCGAGTTAGCGAACAAAGCTACCGCGTTGTAGGAGAGTAGGACTGTTTTATTCCATTTAGGTTAATTGGGTGAGGGCTGTTGCCGAGATAGTCCCCGAGATACTGTCTCTCGTCGCGCGACCCCCGTGGACGTTAAATAATGACATTAACCAATATCAGCACCGGTAGAATCACTGCAACGACCTCCGGCTGCCTGGTAAGGTTTTTGTCATTTCTGACTCCATCGGTAACCATCACAAAATTCACCCCCTTCCCCACATTTTTAAAAACCCCATAAGCTAACGTGACAGGTATAATCTTTTTCTTACTTAAACATACGAATGTACTCGATTCTGCACTTATATGTCTAGAGGTGCATATGTATGTGAAGTCTCGATCCCACAAATCCTTCTTCCTTTGTTTTCTGACTCGACGTACGAATGCTCGCACATGCATGTCTTCTATTCGTACATATTTATAGCTAAACGCGCATATACTAGATACATCTGGGTGAATTCGACGCTAACTCGACAAACTGAAAACCCGCAGTCCGCACCGCGGCGCGAACGAGGTATGTGTTCATTAGTGAGTAAACTTCGCATAAACTCCGAGTCGAAGGTAAGAGGTCGTAAGAGGGTGGAAGGAGATAGGTACGGATTTGAAATCGTATATAATCGCATAGTGGAGAGAGAGAGAGAGAGAGAGAGAGAAGGGGGGGAGGGAGAGGGAGAGGGAGAGAAAGTTCATCCGCGTGATGTTCAAATATGCTATAGCATAAGTATGTGTATACTATACTATACGTAAATAATATAAGCGTTGAACGTATATACTATGTGGAGGCAGCTGAGACAGGTCGCGTCTACCTAATAGTCTAGGAAAGTAAAAGAGAACTTGTACCTTCTGCCGTAGGAGCTACTGGCAGCATCAACGCAATAAGACGTTCGTTCAAATATTGAACCTCACTTACAGCCAATTACGAGCAGCGTTCGTACAGTCGGCTGAAGGTGTGGAGAACGAGGAGTCTGGCTTCGGGGGGTGAGAATGGAGAGGGTGGTTTGATAACGAAGCATTTCAATCGCACCGGTAGGGCAGTTTCCTTTACCTTTAAAAAGGGATTCTACGAAAGGCTATAGAAAGGTTTCCTAGCCGACTGGCTTACTCTTCCTCTCCCTCAACTGGCTTTCGTTGAATTAGATCTGTCCAGTCAGGTGATATGGGTTCGGCATTAACCCTGTAAGAACTTCGGTTTCCGAGATGCAGGGAACTTTCTGGTCGCAGAGACCTGTTACACCCTTACACACTTCTTTTCCCTAGCGCGACCGTGACTCCAGCATTTTTCTTGGACGACGGACAAAAGTCGACCGAACTTTGACCGTACGTTGATTGGATGATTTATCTTGATTGGGAATGTACGTCATGAGGAAATTTAATAAATGTCTTTAAAAAATTTTACGTGAACGAAGTAAAAGCTTTCACTGGCTGAGGTTAAGTTAGGGATGTATTAAAGTATATTAGTTCTGAATGCGAACGCGAGAGGGTAGTTCGGTTGAGAGAGTTCCAGAAACTAAATTATTCCCAAGTGTCATTCCCCTCTATATTTTATAATCGTTGAAATATCGATTTTACAACATGTACCTATATCTATTTACGCATGCGATTCACTCGCAGATATACCACGTATAACCTGAGAATTGTGACTCAATCTCGTATAGGATTCACCTACCCGCATTTATCAAAGTATATTACGTACATGAACACGTGCATATAGTCGTAACGAAATACGCTTCGTGGGTAAATGTATAATTTATTAGCATACAGAGTCGGTCTAGTGCAGGAAAGCTTTCCAACGAAATCACGAGTTTGTTCGTCAAGGACATTTCGCATGGTTTACTGTAGAGTCAAATTTTATTGCTGCGATGTGAAAATAATAGTAACTAGGAAAAAAACGTAATAAAGGACGAGAAAACACGTGGCCTAACGGAAAGCGAAAAAATTACAAGAGATACGAAAGAAGGCCCTATCTCTCTTTCTTAACGATAGCACAAAAATGTCGGTGGCAGCGGAAATGCTGGTCGAAATCCAAGACGAAAGTTGGATCGTCACCAAAAGCTAAAGCTCGTCCGTTTACGATGGTAAAAATACCAGCCACATAAAACGAAATTCTCCATTACTGAATCTTGGGTTCATGCGGGGGTTATCTAAGCAAGCGTTATCTTAACGCCACTTATTGTCTTGACGTATAGTGCAACCCTGAACCATTCGCAATCCCGACCCTTAGCGTTCCTATATGCTAAAGCTCTGCTACCATCCGAATCCACCACCATCAGACTCTAACCCCGTGACTATCGGGGGAACGAAGAGCGCCAAGGTAGTCAGGCACGGCAGGTAGTCGTTATCGTAAGTTGGAAAAGTTAGTGCGCATGCGTGCACCTTATCGTCCATGAGCTTCTATAGTAACTGGAAGGAGACACGTATCTCATATGGTGTACTTGCTTCCTACACGTATATACATATATATGTCTATTGACATTCTACCGCTTATCACGATCAGTAATTAGTTCCTCCATTTGCTCGGAATGAGCTTGCTGATTTGTAATAATGGCGTCACTGATTGGACAAAGGCGATACACTCAGCACAAGAGGTATAGTAATTACCCGAGTAACTTTACTCTGGCTCTGTTCTTTCTATTTCCATTTCCCGCTCCATTTGCTTTTCGATTTCTTCCTTTTCCCACCTATAGGTACACGGGCCTCGCGGTTTCAATCTAATGACTTGTGATGTGTCGTAAAACCACGACTGTGTGAACAACGGAAAACTTTTACGATCGAGGTACGAAGCGCTGTGCGAGAGAGTAAAAAATCGTAAAGGTGGCTAAAACATTCGCTCGGATTCTTCATCATCGACGATATTTGCATGAACGACCAACAATTAAAGTTTATTTAAAGAGATAATGTATCAGATACACAAGTAGGCTGACAATTAGTACGATTTTCTTATGGCACTTGGTTACGTGAACATGGAGTTTTTCATGAGGTTTCTTCGCTCGCTAAAAAGCTACGTTAAGTGCGATTATTTGTGAAAGATACAACATTACACTATTCTGTGCAGCTGCGAAACTAAACTGTAAGTTAACCGATTTTCGAAACGATATTTTGCACTTTAAGACCTAACCTAATTATCTGAAAATAAGACCATCGACAGGCATGGAAATAACATCGATGAATGAATTCAGATCATGTAGTCTATAGATACATGTCTCAATATTTTAACAATTTTGAAACAAGACATCGTGACGAAAACGCAGATACACAAATTCCATAAAATATACCCAGATGCAATATGCAACTTGGCTTCTCCCATTTCGTCCTGACACCTTTGCACGCTGAATCAGATCACATCAGCGTAACCTATTTGCCTCTGCCTTGGACGCCAATATCTACAGATACGAGTATCAACTTAAAGCTTTGACATCCTGTCGAAGATTTATCTTACGTATCTATTGGCAAGAAATGAATAGAAGAGGCAAAATCTTTTCCGAAAAATAATATATTTAACCTAGAATGAATATTATATACGTTTTTAATGACTATTTTTTATTTCATTTTATTTTATTAGAAATTTCAAGTATTCAAATTTGAACCTTATACAGCAACATCGAACAGGTTAATGTATTAATGTCACTTGTTTCGTGAAAAATAAAATATGTGATATACAGATTCACGTTATTTCAACTATCTATTATTGAGAAATATATGTTCGATCAACATTGAAAATGACACATCTACTCGAAAATGTGCTTAGCACGCTGTTCCCCACAAAGTGACTCGGTGCTTAAGGTAAGCACCTATAATACGTAGATATATATCGAGGGTGAGAGGAAACCAAAGGAAATGGGGTATAAGTGTAGCATTAAGGGTTCACGGAATGCTATCACTGACATGAAACCCACATCGTCTACACTCTCGTATCCTTTGACCGTCATATACACAGACACGTATACAAGTAAGGTACACATACCGCCACTGAAATATGAAAAGGATCTTCTCTTAAAACTCGGCCGAATAGAATATTAAATCCTACGGATCTAACCTTTCCACGTTTTTGCCTCATAAATCAAACCCTTAACGCACGTGCTGACGAAAAAGTTACGCGACTTTTACTGGTCTACTTGACTGTCTGTCTGGTTGTGGCATGACTGCCGGAGTAATAATCGTCCTATCGTTATTTTGCTTAGCTACTTGATTCAAAGAGATGACGAATAAATTGGAGAAATGTCGTCAGAGTGATTACACCTTGAGACGTATTAAATCGTGGGCATTGATCATTCCTCCTGTGAGTAGTATTTCTGAAAAAAATACACATCCGTCATATTTGTGACGGATTCCAGTTCAGGAAAGATATATGTATACTATAGATATGTATATCCTTCCTTCCTTTCCTAGTGGCTGCCTCCTGTAACGAGGAGACGCGCCAGAATATAAATATATCATACTCTGTTTTTATAATCCATAGACATTTGAATACTTTAAGACATGACTGTCTTCGCGAAACAAGGAATAAGTGTTGTGTTTTAATTGAATCCGATAACGGAAAACGGAACGAAGTGTAATTATTACGGGTTTGAAAAGTGAAACCATAAAGAGATTTACGTAGCATAAAATCGATAAGCGTCCAGACTTTTTGCGCAATATGCGAAAAAACCCGAAGGAAATTGATCAGAGCAGTCACAATGTGGGAGTAGCAAGTCTGATCCACGTAGTGCCAAGGCAATTACGGTAGCTACAAATACGAGCACGATAGAACCGCAGTGCACGACCAGCAGTGTTCCCTATGGGAAATCGAGAGAGTCTTGACCTGAGAAATAGTAACGTGGCAAAGGTAAGTAAAACCGCGAGAATTTCGAAAGGATTTTCTTAGACGTCAAAAATGTGAACCTTCTCTGAGTAATTGTATTGTGTAGGACTTTACAAGCTCGAAATAGGTGAAATACAATTTGTTACTAAGTCAGTTAAACTGTCTCTGATTCTCAGATATTTGTCGTGAATTGTACGAGACCGTTTAACTTCTATGGTTAGCGACAGGTTCGCAAGGGAAGGATTGATATAGGTATAGCTGAATTTGTCTGTCTTCCGGTAACGTAGCCATTGCATCTAAAATGACTGAAACGACGTCTGCTTGAGAATTGAGAAGTGCTATAGCACCAAGACAAACTTCAACGGAAACTCTAGAGGAGTTGTAACCGGTAGACGACGTAACGTATTTAAAAGGGAGGGACGTGGCGAAGGTGTGTCGTCGGGTACGTCGGGAAGGCTGGACGAAGGAAGTAAAGGTAAAGCTAGGTTACTGAACTTGCTATATATTAGTACAACGTTACGACGCTACGACGCTACGCCGCTACATAGTTATAACGTTGAGTTTCCCTGGAGAAGACGTTCCTTGTTTCTCCTTCGACTGGGGAGTTTGGGATTAGCCTCGTCGACCTTCTTCCTCCTGACGCCCAGTTACCGCGCTAACTCTGATTTGAAGGATAACCACAGACATAATAGTTGCATTATCGCTGCCAACGGGAGTTTCCTGACATAATTAACCCAGTTACACTTACACGCAGTCACTTGGGATAGGGAGTGACTAGCGGAGGATATCAGGGTAGATGCCGTTTAGGGCTAAAATAATTGGACAGCTTTAACGGGGGCTATCCGTTCGAAGCGTCCGGAAGATCCCCTCTTATCTAATGGAATCTCCCTCGATCCCGACGTTCCGGCTAAAACCCGCGACGTCGACGCAGATTTATCCTGAGAAACGACGATTTTACCTTTCAACTTTTCTTACTTTCTTCCCTGCTCCCTCGCCGACTAGCCGTTAAAATATACTACTTTTAAGTCTCATTTTTGACCTGGTGGGTTCACTGCTTACCATAACCTCGAAATTACTTGCTTTAACAGCCCTAAAGTTGGTCTACGAGTAAAACGTCAACTTTATGGGACGCTTTTATGTTGAATCCCATAGAGGCATAGCCCCTACAAAATATGTTTTACTCTTAGACGAATTATACTTCAAGAATACTATACTGTAGATAACGCTATAACGATATGTAAGTATAGGCTGGTATTGCTTGGGGTTATATTCGAAAGGATTGAAATTGAACTTTTTAAAGTGCAGAAAGGACTGATATCTACATAGACAATAATAACCCAACGTATAAGTTGTTACATAACTGATACGATGGTGCTCTTAGGTATATCAGAAATGTATCTGTCTACCTATCTTTACCATTACAAGGGAATAACACACTTCAGACTCGAATCTTCGATTTGCAGAGTTTCTATGAACGATCGTGCAATAGAAATCGTCTTCCTATTCGAAGATAGGAAGTTCGTGTTCGAGAATGAGGAAGAATGGAAGCGGAAGGAGAACCAAGATCTGCGGTTCGTATACTATATAGTATGCTAAGCTAGAAGAGTTGGAGATAAGTCATGGTAAGCAGTTTTTGTAAGATGGCGTGCCGGGGGAAAGCTCCCGGCGTTGGTACAGCCCGTCTATTTTGCATGAGAGCCAAAGGTGCGCGTGAAAATGCGGGGAAGCGTGTGACCGTGCACATTTGTCGAAGAGTGAGCCGCCATTTATTGAAGGAATCACAAAGAGGAAGTGGAGCACGAAGGAGCTCGTAAACATGCTCACAATTATTTTGCCTATTCGTATATCCTTTAGCTCATTCCTTATGGAATGGAAAGGAGAGAAATGATGGGAAACTAAAACCCAATGAAAGGACAAAAAATGGTAATGGAAAAATTTGCCTCTGCTGGTAAAATGAGGACAAAAACAGTGCCATATTAGCACCAGATACCTAAGCCGATATTGCCAGTCGATAAGGAATCATAATGGCTACTTGCCACTTAGCATTAATTTTTAAGGTTGTACTTGTACCAAGAATTAAAGAAGGAAAAAATTTCCGTAACAAAGTTCTTTAACCTATTTGCAAAAATGTTGAGAATATCGATAAACTTTAATGTCTACTAAAATCATGTAACAGGATGAATAATTTGTTGACTTTAGATATTTTTCGTGGAAACAGCCTTAAAATTGCATGACCTTGATATTCCATCTATTCTACTGCTTTCCTATATCGAAGGTACCGCGCGTATGTAAGCTCTCGTATCATCACCGCCGTCATTTACCACCACCGTCAACATAGACCCCAAATACGATCGCTTCCGGTTAGCATTAGCTTATTTTGTATGCGACTAATTTGCATAGCTAACGGCCACGATAAAATTGGTTAACGCCATTCCGAGGTTGCAGGAGAAACGTCAATTAATTTAAGCTTCGATGTAAGCAGTTAAGCTCCCACGGTAGGAAGCTTTATAGTGCGCAGACGATAAAAAGAACTAAATAACTGTACACCTAGTTCGACCCGACGTACCAGGGACGTATACGTGCATGTTCACTCACTGTATGTATATTCGTATAACCAAGATGATACCTGGCGGTCGATGAAATTCGCACGATCCGATAAACGGATTTATATCCCATTCCTGGAAAATGCAGCTTTTCTAGAGGGACGTGTACGAGGGCGGGGGGGGGGGGGGGAGCTGAGTATTGGAGGATCCTTCGATTTCTTTTTGGCGAAATCGATTTGCTGCGAAAAAATTTACGTCTATTCAATATCCGGTCCGTTCTCGCAATTTTTCTTCTTTTTTTTTCTCAAAGCTACTTCATCTCGGTCCCCTATCGAAATTCTGAGAAATAAGTATATATGCCTATGTACCTTACATCTTTGCCGTACCTATGGCCATTACGACTTATACACCTAACGAGACTCTCAAGAAAGAAGGATTATTTGGACGAGCTGACGATGCCGTAAACCGAGATGCAAACAGTGTCTTCATAGACATAAAATTCAGCAGAAGGGTGCCTCGATATACTTCCAAAAGGGCATACACATATGTGTGTATATGTATATGGTACGGCAGAGGGGTGCAGGTATAGTTCCTTTTGTCGGAAGCTTTATTGTGTAGCTACCATGCGACTTCGGCAAAGCTTTCGCTACTATTCTGAACTCTTTTACTCATTCTTTTAACACACATAGAACACTGTGTATTCCGGCTACATACATCCGTATATATATATACATATATATATCCACTTGGGAAAAGTTATAAACTTAAGGACTGCGCACAATGTCCTCGTAAAAGAGAAAATTTCATCAAATATTACTACTGCGGGACTTGAACAATATCTGAGCGGTACAGTCACTCGAAGCAAGTGCTAGATTATAAATTATTAATCTTGAAGGTATTCGATGGCATTTCAAGTACTTCGATACATATTATGTCCGATGAAAAGAAGATGTAACGGCTAGAGATAAAGGAAGAAGAGTAGGGAAGGGAGGGCGAGGGGGAGAGGGGAGAGGGGAGAGGGGAGAGGGGAGAGGGGAGAGAGAGAGAGAGAGAGAGAGAGAGAGAGAGAGAGAGAGAGAGAGAGAGGGTGGGAGGGAGAGGGAGAGGGAGAGAGAGAGTAAAGAGATTCGAAGATCTTGAAGGTGGCTCCTAACACCGATCAAATGATAATCATCGTAATATCGAAACTATCGCTCAAGACGCATTCGAACTTCTTCGAACGTCCTAAGATTGGTGGATTAGCATCGTGGAAAAACATACGTTGTAAGAGGGTAATTAACGATCTGAGATAAGAACGAGTTACGATCGCAACTCTGGCGCAGAATAATACACAGATATAATTTAGGAACTAGAACTTTTAAACAAGAACAAAGGAGCCACAAGCAGTACGGTTTCTGGAACCGATCCAGCTACTTAATCTTTGACTAATCTTTGTCCTTCTAAATTGAACGGGTTGTGGACTTAGACCTAATCCAAATTACCGGTTTAATTGTTGACCCTTAAGATCCCTCATAATCGGTGGCTGACTTCTACGGGTAAGCTGCCTATTTCAAGTGGCATGGCTCATTATCCACTGTATACATTAAATCTCCGTCGGTTGCTCTTAATTCCGATGAAACCCGGTAGACCCTACGGGGTTATGTCAATAGAAATTACATCAAATCGAGAAAAAGAAAATGTATAAAAACTCTAATTAAAATAGTCCGTAAACGTGATCTCGACGTAGGCGTAGTTCGATAAAAGAGAAACGTCGAATCGGTGAAATAAATTTGCTAAAGTCTTGCCACTTTAAGAGTTTCCGGCCGATTAGGAAACTTGGAAACGAATATATACTCTTCGTCGAACTATCATTAGTCCAAGAGAAAAAGTATAGTAGTCAGAGGATCGGTGGTAGAGGGAGGAATAAAAGAAGAAAAAGCAGAAGTGTTTATACGGTGAACGAGAGAAGGACTCGTAGTCATTTTTCCTTGTTTGTTTGTGGATCCTCTGATAAACATGTTGACGAAAAGTAGACGATAGTAGCAGAGAATAAAAAAAAGTTGGAAAAAAAGAAATGACCCAAAGGCATACTAAATTTATTCACTCTCAAAATCTCTCTAGACCTCCTCCTATACTCTTTACGAAAGAAAATAAAACGAGATAAAAATATTATTTTCGAATTATTTTGAATCCACATTTTTAACTTGTCACAGAGGTACTCACAGTACAAAAACATTATCCAATCGAATTAATTAATCCCTAACGTAATCTCCATCTTGTCGCAATTCACGAGCACTTCGCGCACCACGCAATATCATTCCTCGACTTGGTCTCTTTCGATTTCTTTTTCTTTTTCGCATTCTCCTCTTATCTCCGAAGAGAATAGGTGCACACCACTGTTCATCGGCAGGTTCTCCGTCACATTCGATTTTCCTTCAGTCCAATAGCTATTCCGAGCAGGGATTGGCCAGGAGGCTTTCCCAATGCCAGTACGTAGGTAACAGCTACCCAGGACTACGTGGTAAACTAGATACGACGATAGGAATGAAATAGAAGTGAAACCAGGTCAGCCAACCAATCCCAACGAGACTTGCAAGGCACACCAATCTCCCTACGTCCAGCATCATCCTTACAGAGTTCAGTACCATGTCCCTTCTTCGACCTGGTCTAATCTAGGTTGAAGTCCTGCACTTCGCTGGACCCGGATAGACACGAAATTCTATTTGAATATTTCTCGAGCTAATAAAGGATATTAAAATAAACGAAGCTTAAGCGCTAAAATGCGACAAGCACGCGACAGCCTATGGCAAATGAGCCACGTTTCATAAAATCCCGGACGGTACAGCGTAAAACTCGTAAAACTACACGGTATGCGCGCGTACGCGCCATTAGAGAATTTTTCAGAGGCTCAGCTTGCATTAAAGTGTGACATTCTCGGCTGAGCGCTTTTACGCAGTTCGGGTGATTTATTGGACATGCCTGGGAAAAAATCCGATGCAATCGTTTCCACTGTCAGCGCCGTAGAGGACGTCGACGTCGACCAATAAGCGCATGCCAACCCCTCGAGAGGGATTCTGATATTGTCGAAATAACGAGATCGGTTTTTAGGCAGGACGCGCTGAGCACATATGTCGTTTACAGAGAGCGATTATTCGACGTAGGTTGAAGAGTCGGTTGCGTCTCTGAATTCGATTTATGTAGAGAAAATCCGATACTAGGGTCGACCAAAATACGACTGTGTGAAAGCTAATCGATACGTTTTATCTTTTATACCAATTATTTCATTAATTTTCAAATATTCGTCATAGTCATAACCGACTTCCGACTTATCCTGTATTATATTTACTGTTTATATTATCTTACTGTCTATTTATCTATCTATTCATGTATCCATTTCGTACGGCACAATGAATCAGAGTCAATTTATCAGTCCAGCTTCGGTGACAAGGGAAGTACACGTACCGGAAATACTCAGAACCCGTAGAACCAGCTCTGTACCAACGTTAGTCATCCTTCGTCTAGTTCGACTGACTGACGGGTGCTTCATTTAATTCTGCATCCTGCGCCAGGACCCGTCTACATGTTAAATCGAGCAACGTTGGTAGCTGGGCAGTATTAATAATCTATCAACGAACGCTGAAATCGATTACGTTAAAGTACCTCTTAATACGATTCGTCCGAATTCGCATTACGGTAATAGAATTTACAGTAGTGTACTGTAACAGAACCAAGTCGATAATGCTCTAAACGTAGAAGACAACCATTTTCACACCTTCAATTTACTCAACATAATGCAACGCGATTCTATTTGGCGTGTAACTGACATATCGGCGTTTCGCATTCTCTCTGTTTCCCAGGAAATTCTTTTTCGTGTCCACCAGTTGTCCGTAGAGAATGATCACGATAGACGCGATATTCCAGTTAGATGGAGCAATACATATCGTTCATAGATTTCAAAATTTTTCCATAAAACGAACAAATATTTGAATTTTCTACTGAGTCCGTTTCTACGCATCTATACGAACTACTTGTAATAGTTCATATATATATTTCCCCCCTTTTTTTTCTACATATGATTCACGGGAATCGCAATGATTCACAGACCGCTCGTTCGTACGGCTATGAATTTCTGGACGGCTAACTATGAAATCGTAGGGTAACCCTAGCATACGGGTCTAGATCTATCTAGAAAGATACACGTCACCGTAAATATACAACAGCGGGCTCCGATACATCACGCGATCAGATAACAAAAAACTACCAGCATTTCTCGGGGTTTGTCGTCGGATAAAAATCGCTCGCTACAATATTGCGTTTTATTTTCGCGTAGGACTTCATCGAGCATGTAACGCTTTATGATTTTTTTATAGAACGCGCATTAGGCATTGAATGATGCGTTCCATCGAGTACACGTATATTTAAATACGAAGATAAGAATCCTGCTGGGGCAGGTGGTTCACATTTAGACCAGGTGAAATATGGAAGCAGGCGGACCCCTTGTAGATATATATTAAAAATACAATTTACGAATAACAAATTATAAGGATTAATTTTCATTAGTCAAAAAATAGTCTCTATCACATATATATCATATATACCTATATAGAGGGTTTTGATGTTTGGCTGGTGGGCCTGGAGCCAAAAGTCATTGGGCAAATGAGTCTGATACTGAGTAAATGATAATCGTGTGTCTTCGGGTGTAATCTACAATGGTCGGGATCGCCACGGTTTATGGCATTATCTTTGTCCGGACGAGTTCATGGCATTTGCCTTCATGGACGAAGACCAAATTATAATCAGAAGATGCCGCGGCCAGCTCGAAAGCATTTCTCTACTTAATTATATGTAAATATGGCTGTTAGCGAAGACCAGCTCTGTTTTGTCAGAGTGAGTCGCGTTGCTGGAATACATGAATACATAAGACCCTGTTTACAAGTAAGTGAACGATACAGCTATTGTAATAGCCTAGCATCGTGAAAAAGATATGATTTTATAATACAGCGCAGTTTTTATATTCCGGCGTGTTATATTTTGTGCGTGAGCGAATTTTATTTATTTTTTTTTTATTTACGAACCACTGGGTATATTTCCTCAAGCTTTTCTTTTTCAGTAGTAAGAATATCGTGTGTAGCGATTCTGCGAGGAGATAACGGAACTGGAAAAAATTGTGATATTCGGTATATGTATACACACTACGTGTGTCATTGAGTCGTTGACAAAATGTCACCTAATCTATTGTACTGAATTTCAGATTTATTGAAAAGAATTTTTACTTGTCAATCGAATACAAATTGTTTCCGCTAAACTTAAACAATTTTGCAGAAATAAAAGCCGGCGTACTACATTTTTATTACCACTGCCAAATGAACGCTCTACAGAATATAATTAAACGATTCTTCGAACTCGTGCCGAAGATCGAGTAGACGCGCAATAACGAAGTGCTCGGGGCCATCGTGCCGCCTTGCTCAAGCATAATCATTGTCTTTTGCTGACATAGCCTGCGACCAGAAAAAGGCCAAGAATAGGGGTAAACTGACTGTGCACAAAGTGCGAAAAAGAAATATATTTTTATGAGAAAATTGTTAAAGATGAGTTATGGAAGACAATAAAAGTTACGAAAAAAATAGACAAAGAAAAAAAGATAAATTCGTATTGACGTAAAAAAAAAATCAGTGATCGAACCTGCACCGAGATCAATACGACATGGCGTTATGTTTAAAATTCCTATAACGTGTCTACGTATAGCAAGCTCTCGATAATCCAACCCATTGGATAAGCTGTATAATCATGGATTACAGAAAACCAAGTGCACCAACAGCACTTTTATCTTTTCGTTCCTTTTGTTACCTCAGCATTTGTTTGCGACATATATATATATATATGTGTGTATATAATATATATATATATATATATTCCTCAGGTTCGCGTGTCACGACTCCTTTATCCATTTTTCTCGGAAACAGTGTCACGTACTTTTGTATAGATGGGACTGGGCGTTGCCGCACCTTTTGCGACAAGATTGAATCTAGAACGAATTACGCTTTTATCCTACGAACGGAGATACGCCTGTAAGTCAATCTCTTAAGGAAATCCTTTCATAAAAGAGAATCACGTGTCGTAGGGATTGAATAGAACGGATGAGCTTCCGGATGTATCAAAATTAAAGTTACTTACGGTAATCTTGAGGTCGCGCAGGTCGCAGGTGTCGTAACTTCTGCTGAAACGCAACACCGTGTGCGTTTTGTTCTCATAGCCAAGGAGCAATCGATAGTCCTGGCTGGTGTCCATTTGTGGATCTCTGCCAGCAGCCTTGACGTGCCGGTCCTGAAATGAACCATAAAATGTACATAAGTCAGTGTAAGTACTTTGGTAATTGACTGGCAATTTCACATAGTTAGGCAATTACGAGATATGTACTGTACATATGATGCATATATATATATATGTATAGGGTACCTTAGGTTGTTTACTTATAATTGAGGTTCTTGAAAAAGTGGCAAGTTCTACTAGGAAGCTTGAACTATTCCTTGATATATTCGGTGCAATTACGCTTCTACTAAACACTCGAAACACCTGCCTGATAAGGCAGGCAGTTTCTGCTGTATCCAGCTGTAAATATCGGGAATTACTCGGGGCCGCTGTTACCGCTATAGCAGTACATGGAAATTATTCATTCGCACTGCTATCAACTTCACGACCAGTTGCGTCCTGGATATGCAACCTGATAGCGTGCTGTGAATATATATATTTTTTTTTCAAAATATATCTAACCCTTCTAATCTTGAGCTGTACGGAAAGATAAATTAGAATTTCTATAAGCTATTCGAGAATTCGGAAACTCATACGCCAGTAAAAATATGTATAAATACTGTATCAGCGATAAAATCATCATTATTTACACGAGCAAGGGATATTAAAAATCTGTATAAATTCCGTCATAGTATATTAAAGATCCATACTAAAGGTTGTACAAATTGTACTATTTCCTTTTTGATTCCAATAAAATAATTCTGATTGATCATATAAAATACAATACTAAAAGAATGTACGTTTTAGGCGAATTAAAAGTCTCGCCAGATTTTCCATATAGCGCTCGGTTTCAAAGAGCGTCGAATCGAAGCACGTTGACCGTAATCGTATCCGGAAACCTGTAAAGACCATTAAATCTGTAATCCGTTCTTGTAACCGGAGCAGTAACGTCTCCAAGTACCTTTCAGCCAGGCCGTTTTACGTCCGAGCGTCGAGTACCCTAAAGCATCATCGAGTAGGCAGGAGGGACGTCGCAGTAGAGCGGCTTTGTCGCCGACACGTTTTCCCGAATAATGGAGCATCGATCCCTGGCGTCCCGACGGCGTTCACCCGTACACGCAAGCTACGTACCAAACTCATAGGGAGGCGTCGGAATGCATCGGACCTCTCTTGAAATGTAGATAGGCCATAGGACCCCGTCGCGTAAAACCATACAGGTCGCAGCTTTATAATCGGGTAGCAGCGCGAGATAGACTTTCTCTTTATTTCTCTTAACTTTTCTTACTTTCACCCTTTCTTATTCCCTAGTTTTTTGTAGCATGAATTCCAGGCCGACGCCTCGATATAATTATCCAATGACCACAGGATCAGGAGCAGGACGACGCCTCGTCCAATTCGCAGGCATTGTTTGCTCCTAAGAGATCTTTTATTTTCGCCTTAGGCTTTATTAAAATTGAATTTAGTCCCTTCGAAAAGGCCCTTCGATACGCACAGGAAGGTCCCAGCTTTGGAGCCGGACACGTGAGTCCCGAACGGTCACGCGTGTTAACGTCTCTGCGAGCTATTCTTGCGGCTTTTTGTATTTCTCTTTTTATTCTTTCTTTTAACTTCCTTCATTATTTTCCTTATTCCAGGTATGACGTGCAATGTGCTACGATAAATTTCTTTTTTATATTTTACAATCCTTTGACGGTATACCTATACACATACCGATGGTTACCTTCTTCTTCGATGCCTGCAACACATACTTATCCTATAGGAGCATAACGAAACTTTTCTGACCTTTGAACTCCTGCACAGCAGTTTCTTGCTCATAGAAACAAGTTTGTATTCAGGACTTTACAGTTTCACGGAAACGTCACGATCAGCTATGGCGTTCGTGTTTTATTTTTCAAAACGATCATCTAAGTGTATTTCACAAAAAGTTAGCGGCGTCTATTTCCCTTAAATTTAAAGCAGAGAAAAAAGATTTTAAGTAACACAATTAACTAGATATTCCGTCAGCCAAGAGACTCAAAACTATATCATTACGCGTATAAAAGGGTTTAAAAATTAACATGAACTTGTAAATAAAAACTTCGTTTCGTATTAAATCCGTATGACATTTATCCTTTTTTAAATCCCTATTTTTCCTTTTTTTTTATTACTTAATGCACAGACTACTTTCCCGTGGGTCTTTCGCTTCAGCAAAGTATCTCCCTCGTTGCACTGGCGGTTGCTGTTCTTTCAGCCTTTTATTTTCCTTTCCCAATCCCCTGTGCTTTCGTTGTACTTGAAAGCGGAAATGCGTGCATATACGTAATACGTAGTACCGTACGGTACGTCAGTACTGTACTGTACAGTAGTACTGGCAGCGATACAACAGTAGAGGGTGATATAAATGCAGGGTAAAATATACTCGCGAATAATTCGCACGTCTGCGTAAAATGCGTACTGCCAAATCATTTCGTCGCAGTGAAGTTACGCAACATTTCTTTTTCCACGCTTCTGGCGAAATGACACGTAGTAAAATATGTATATAGATATAAGCTTACGTATAACATGTCTATCTGGAATAATGGAAAAATGAGAAGAAGCAACCATGCAAAATTCCCATCGGCTTGATTCGTCTCGATTCTCCACCGATTTCCCAGCAAAAAATTCCCCTGATTCTGCGGCCATAAATATCCCTCGGTTATTATTATTTTACGGTACGTCGCGACGGGGGTTGCCTCTCTACGTGCTCAGCCACTTCAATATACACGTTCCACCCCTAACTGAAGCACTATAGTGTGAGGCTTAAGAGACGACCACGCTATATCTATACATTTCATATACTCATTTCTACGTGTATGGAGTTATCTATACGAAAACATCCCCTCGTGTAACCGATTCTCCACCCTGAGCAATTATACGGCGCTCCAATTAATTCAGCCAGCGTGATACAGCGCCGGATCATCGCTGTCTCGTGTACGTGATACTCGAGAAAATAAATCATTGTATTTCATAAATCCCGAAAACCTCCATAGCGCGATATCTACTGCACGTGATTATAATATTTCACGAAGGAAGTGGTATACATATTTATAGGTAGGTGGAGTCGATTGAATCGACAAATCATCATAGAAATCTTTAATCAGTAATGAAAAAGTTTAAAATCGATAGAAAATCAGTTTCGTCTTAGTTTAAAGAAACAAAGGGGGTAACATCGATGTCGAGATAATCCAAAAGAAGAACGATTCGAGCTTGAACTTCAAATTACATAAAGATAACATACGAGAAGATGAATAAGAATCGTAAAAGGTGTACTAAAATAGTCAAGTCATCGTAGTATCATAACCATACCTGACAGACGAGAGATATCAATTTTCCATTCCGAAGAAAATGGAGTAAGACACAAGTGTGTGATAGGTACAATCTATCCCAATGGCTGATACATTTATTCAATGTGTATAAAAGGATCAAAGGAATTCATACAGAGTTATGATACCTGAACGTCTCCGATAATCGAGCACATAACACAGCGTCTCGAAGCTCATGGCGAGTGCGCAAGTAATTTGGCTTTTTGATGAATGCAGAGTGGACCGAAGTTCGGGTATAGGTAGAAACCGAAACGAATCATCGACGGTCACCTTCCGTCACGCTCGTCACTTAAGACTCCGGCGTCGAATTGTTTCGGAGGAGACCTTTTCTCTCTTTTTCTTTTTTTCTTTACTTTTTTATTCTTCCCCAATTTTTCATTCCTTTTTTCTCCCGCGCAACGTGAATCGGTACCTTTCTTCTTTCCAGAGCCGATTACCGTTTACGACCGATCGAACGTTGCCCCTGCACATTTATATTAATTACAGTAGTCCACTAGGAACCCGGCATTATGTACAGTACGTGAAAAAACCCGACTATGAGGATTCTATACATTATACCATACTACACTATACTATACTATACTATACTATACTATACTATATATATATGTATAGACATACTACGGCGAAGTCGGATGTGTTACCGGTATTACGCTTCAAGAGGTTAGATTTTCAAACCCCTTTCTCAATTCATATTACGCGGGCGTCACACTATCAGGATGCACCCTCTGTCTGGTAGTTGCATGAGTGCACACGCGTATAGACGTAGGCATCCTTAAGGTCTTTCTTAACCCTTTCCCGGTGCTATAGGGTAGCGGGCCACGAAATGTCGCGAGACGGCGCGACGCCTGGTTGAACAGAATCAACGGCGCGCGACGCGGTGCGCCTACCTTTTTCCTCCTCTTCATTTTTGCCTTCTCTTATTCCTCAATCTTACGCTAGATCGATCAGCGTGGCCCATTTGGTAACGGCTGGCTGTGCACGCAGGATTCCAATTTGCCGTACTGTTTGAAATTTAAAAGATGAAATGCCGCCTCTAAATTGTCAAATTGTACATTTACAACGCGGAACGTGGAGAGACAAGTCGAATTTAGGGAAATAAAAGTATTTGACAGTCAGAATGGGTATTCAAAAGGAAGAATATTATGCGAGAATGTCATCGGAGTGAAAGGCAAAGAATTCGAGGAACTTGAAGAGGTTCTCGTGTAAAGGCATGGATAAGTATAAAAAAAGAATCAGACGCTTAATCGGCAGAAACCGACAGAGCATGAAAAACCCAAAGAGACGCTCCCAAAACCAGTTAGTATATCCCACATTTATCCGGCTACTAGAAATCGTTCTTTTGTCGCGAACCATTTTACACCATGCAAATAAAAGAGTGTATAATATAAATGCGAAGTCGAGATGAGAGCGGAAAAGAAAAAAAAAACAATCAGTTATTTAAATAGAACGTTAAAGTAGCATACACCCATGTAATGGGTACATCATGCAACTTGAGTACTGCACGTATATTCACCTCCCCAGAAAGATGTCATCCTAACCCTATCCTTACTCCCATTCTAATTCAAGAGACATCCAACATGCGAGATAAGAGACCAGGACCAAGCCATTTTACGAGATCGCTACACCAGTCACATTTCTCCTGGCTCTTATCGGCCCACGAACGCGCGCTACAGATCTCAATTCTCCATCTGGAAATAAGAGAAGGAGCTTGTGTTCCCTGGAATGAGTCTACACCTTTGGTACCAACCGGTTAAGTGTTTACCCCAAGGAGACATTGGTCCTCGCGTTCAACGAGAATTCCTTAACTTATTGTGGCGTTCCGGACGCGTCGGTCTCATTTGGGTCATTGTCTAATTGCTTCATCGAGCTCGGAATTACGTTTCACCTCAGTCAGACCCTCTTCACTCCACGACACGAAATTACCTCGCTAAACAACCCTAGAACAGTTATTAAAGGCGCTTGTCGTCAACACCTATGAAATTGTTCGTATTACCGTCTCTTGTTTAATGTCGACGAATAAACCGTGACACGTCAAAGTCGAAACTACCGATGGCGGTGCGCACATCCGTAACCTGGTGACATTATTAACGCTCATTTCAGACTGTAGCGGATCCCAAGCTCAAGGTCGACCGAAATGCCTGTCGCGAGAACTGATCGTAAACCTTATTAAACTTTCCACCGGTTTAACTAGGCACTTAGCCCAGCTACGTGAACTACGACCCTAAGGTATTACGGAAGACATGGAGAGAGAGCCGAGAATCTATCTATACTGTATAAAGTATAGTCTGTGCCCTTAATCCTTTACGTGGTCAAACTCCATCGATATTACAACGGGGATTTCGTTATTGAATTTTCAACGAGTTCTCGAGATTGTTTCGAACCCAGCTAAGTAGGTGTCCAGAGTACAATTTTATCGATTTAGTTTGTCGTAATATTCGCCTAGGGACTGTTTCGCGCCAGGAGGTAGAATCGAGACTCAGGTGGGTTAAGTAACGATGTGCTGTAGTAAATATAAATAAGAGTGAGTCGTTTTAGAAGCTCCATTTTCATCTTCCAAAGAAGATGAAGGTGAAAGCAGAAAGAAAAAAAAGAAGACCAATGTAACTTACCGACGGTCGAGGAATAAGACGCAAATAAAGAACAAAGAAAACGATATTAGTAAATAACGTTGCTGTGTAAGAGCGTCTAATGACGTCGTATTAAGGTAATTTTCCACTGACGCTTATGTCTATAGAACTACTGTTTTTATTCGCAGTAGCACGCAACCGATCAGCAGAGCCTAAAGAAATTCGATAACCAGAGGGTTGGAAATTCACTTTACTAATCATCGAAACGCCACCAATTACCTGAATTGCAACATAGAAAAGTTCGAAATGGCAGAGAAAGAGAACCACACTGTAGACTAGCTGCAATTGCTCTAAAACATTGTGACGTCGAGACGGTACGTATAGCAAGGGGACGAAATAATGACGTCGAAACCGTGGATATGAAACGCAACGGGTAGGTACTTAGCTAGAAGCGAATTATTGCTGCTTGGCAGCAATTATTTAGGATCGAAGTTGCTGAGCTTTCTTATTCCCCCAAGCTGTACAAGTACTGCGAGGCTACGTATGCACGTACGAGTCAACAGAAAGGTACTAGAGGTCTGAGTGAACTGAAGATATTGCAAATCGATAGTTACGTGATGCTATGTAAATAAATAGTCGTTCGATATGTATAATTAAGCATATACAGTAACAAGTAAGAGTTTGTGGGAAGATGAGATAGGAGAATACACGAATGTATCGAAATAAAACAAGAATAAAGTTACAAGATAGAGGGCAGCACCGATTCCGTTTTACCGGAACCCCCCACTTATGGAAAATCAAACTTTTTTTTAGTTTTTCCAGGTTGTTCTAGTTGTTCTGAATGTTGTTCCAAAATATTAGTGCTCGTAAGTGACAAATACTCGAATGGGATAAAAAAACGTTTTTTTTGCATATAAAATCGTTTTACTTTGTGTAGTTCCGATTTCGAACGTTATTCTATATTTGATAATATTAACGGACGTACAATTAGAATAATGTAGAACAACATTCGAAATCGGAATTATGGGGGGCTAACTTCCCGCACCCAAGAAAGCACGGCACTTGGAGCACAGGTATATGGAAAGATGAAAAGTTGAAGTTCATTGGCTGCTCGTAAGCCGAGGGCAGAGGTTTGCCTTTCTTTGCTCTAATTCATTCTTAACTTTCAGAACGAAGCCGAAGAAGCGGATAACAGAGAGACCGACGCGATCTCGAGGGATGAAAGACGTAAAAGCGGTCTGCGGTAGGCAGTGAAAAATCTCCAAGCCATTCCTCATCCGCTGCTGCTGCGACGGTTGACGTCGGTCCTCGGGGAGCTCTTCCACTGAATGCCACCCGCATCAGATAATATTTAAATTAATGATAAACATTTATAAAAGCGTTTTGTTATACATAAAACATATTTGGATCATTGTGCGCCGCGCGGAGGAATGAGGATTATGAATTCAGGCCCGGTCGAAAGGCATTGTCCGGTGGCTCTCTCATCTCCATAACGGGTTACTGCTTTCTTCGTTACACACGCCTTCTCTCTTCTTCTCTGCCTCTCGTCCTATCTCTTCTCTCGCTTTCTTTGTCGTATGTACTGTGCGTCTCGCCATCTCACACTCCGCTCTATAGTCTGATCCTCCACTTTTGCCTTTCTACGTATCGCTCCCTACCAGACTCGCCTCATCTCAATGCATCCTCAATGCAGTTGCATGTATAGCTCGAACCGATCCGATTTCCGATTGTTTCTTTTTCACGTCCAAATTGTCCAAATAAATGCATTCAGAGGGAGATTCCGCCGACGACATTAGTCTAACCCTCGGGGATAGAATGGGCCCCATCCTCTTGGCGGATAAAGGGAATGGATGGGCACGATGAAGATACGATGAACGACGTTACGGTCATCTTATTCGTAGGGATATTAACCAAGGTGCTAGATACCGAAAAGGAGTCGTGACGATGTCTGTAATAAGTTTGACTGGTTTACCAAATGAATAGAAAGGCCATTCTCGTATGCCGTCTTCTAGTTATCAGTATCTTACTATTGTCAATACGGCATTTACGAAACATTATGCAAACTTGGAGGTGTGATTAGGGACAGAAGATGTCATTTATCGATACGATTTTGATATGATAATTCTCTCGGAATTCGGGTAATTGATGTGTTCCAGGTAAATCAAATCATCCGTAGAATCTGGACTGAATGACATTACCAAACAAAAAGGTAATACGTGACATTGGTTGTCGTAGCGACACGAGCTAACAAAATGTCATACTGGTTAACAGTTAGCAGTCGCGTCAGCTTTCGTAATACGACCCTATTCCGTTAATGTAATATATCGATGACTAGTAGAGAAATAGATATGACTATGACAATTAATTTATTTTGTTTCTGAATTTCATTGCCAATTAATAAATAAGTATATTAATAAAAAATCTTTGAAAAAGAATAGAAAAGGATAAGGTTAATGTACACAAGAAAAAAAATATCTAATAAGGGAAAAAAGTTCAAGAATAACGCTCAGGTGAAACAAACGTTTATTGTAAATAAACGTGGATTCCGAATGGAACGGATGACCATAGCACGTGAAGATGCTTTTATGTACAATGGATATACAGTGGAGTCCGGTTATTACGAATCCGCTTATAACAATCGACCGCATATCCCATCGCACTATTAAGTTTGGTTTGATTATAAATACATCACTACACATTTTTATTTTGCTTATTACGTCGACCCGTTTATTTAATACGTCGTCGTTTCCTTGTACCTTGCGTGTCGTTATAAATGGACTCCGCTGTATAAAATAGCAGGGATATTTACTAAATATTCATACAGGTAATGATTTTTATATTGTAGTGGTATAGCACGGTCTGGCGTAGGTATATCATGGCGGGATGATTGTAAAATAAAATTATAGCCCGGAGATAGAACAAAGAAGGGGTGCCAATTTGAGAGTAAACAGTAGAGGCAAGCTTGGACGAGATCGTGCGCAACCATCCATGGAAAACCACGCTGGCCGAGTCACATCGAACACCTCGAGGATCCTAGCGAAAGGGAGGATCGCGCAAGTCATGCAAAAAGGTGGGCAACATAAAAAGTAAAGAAAAACAAAAGCATGTGGATGAGAAGGGAGCCGCTAGGATAGGACAGAGAGAAATCCGATGCCCATGTGAAATCATGCAGGTCTCTTTCGAAACTACAAGCGGGACAAGAATACTACAGGTGGTTAGGTATACTTGCTCGGCTACAGGCAGCGCTACGAGCGGAAAAAGAGAGAACTAACAAAAATGAGGTTAGTAGCCACACTAGAAAATTGACGGTAACCTCATAAGGTTACTATGGTTACATAGGCTAATATCTCGAGGGGTTGTATTTAAGCCCCCAAGATAGTAATAAGTCATCCTGCAGGTATTATTAATAAATTATGATATAGTCGAGAGCGCTAATTAGGTGTGGTAAGAGGAGTGCACATGGCGGAAGTGTCTGCGCCAAGAATGCCGGAAGGAGGAAACAATTTCAATTACCTAAACCGACGCAGGTGCAGTTATTATCAGGATGAAAAATTAAATTGAAAACATAACCTGTGTAAGAGTGGCTAATTTCATTTTATCTATTTATTAGATCGCGATTGTCGAACTACAAATATCGAATGGTACCTATATTGTACCGAATAACTTTTTCGTGTATAGAAAGTCTAATCTCGTCTTGAACTCGAGGATTTTATCCTTAAAGCTTCGAGCATTGCAAGTGTTACGGGTGGTTATTTACTGTGAAACAGAAGGGAACAATTTCTATAGACTCGCTGGCTATTCAGACTTCATGAGTTTACTTCTCGGGAGAGAGTTTCCTGGTGCCACCTTTACTTCCTCTCTGTAGCCCATACGTAGAATACTCATTTATTTCTTTACGTTCTTTTTCCGTTCTTCGTCCTCCCTCTTCAGAGGTGAAAGCCAGGATGTACTTTTAATGTATGCCTACGAAACCCCTCTCGCTCGATTCTCATTTTACCCCGTTTCTTCCTTCGCTTATGAAGGGCAGAGAAATCTCTGCTGCCAAGTGCGATAGCTAGAAGGGTACTGAAAATGCATAGCGCAGACGTCCCATTCATTGCGACTGAGGTATAAGAGGACAATAGGGACGCTCATACGGAATCCACGCGAAATCCAAAAACCGTGCTGGCATATTAGCACCATGAAACGACAAATGCAATTACTCGAAACGAAAGAGCCATTTACTCGAAGGTTCTTTGTGTTCGAACGAATAGACGGACCCGACGGATAGTCGCATGGAACAAATTGGCTGTGCAATTTGCTTGGCATTTAAAAAGTTGAGTCTATCTTTCTCTTTTTTTTTGCCATCCCGTTTGAAAAGGACATCGAAATGCCACATGACACTCATGCAATGCGCAGAACCGCATCTTTCTAAATTTCAATGCCCGCTAGAAAAGTACTTCCTTAAACTGTATTATTAATGCGTATACCTGTCGCCATTGCGTCAAAAATAAATGAAAGACAATTACGCATACCATATGTTATTAATAATTGACTTAAAATTGTTAATATTATACGATTCGAGAAAATATTAAAATCATTGAATCCAAAGTACACTAAACGATATGAGTAATGTCAATTAATAACAGTGAAGAAGATATTCAGTATAATCCTGATTAAATCTGTGCAAATAAAATTTTAAATCTACTTCCAATGTATACATAACAAATTCAAATGCATAGTTAGAAGACGAAATTCCCAGAGGAGCGTGTTAAATTAAAACGAGTAAACCGTACAGTTATCGACATCGTAGGGTTGCGCTAAGGGTGGTTAGGTAGTACAGGTACTAGCAGCATGAGTATCGGCTATGTAAGGGTATAGCAACGTACATAAGATGATCTCATCCCGCGACTAGTTGAGCGGAAATATAAATAGAGGCCAGGCGCAACGATCGATAAAACGGATATAGGTTCCTTGGTGAGTAAAAGGGATGTTCCCGTAAAGCATGGGAGACCCTGGATGACCCGAACAGGTTGAACAATGCACACCGTTCCTATACCGAACCACCCCACCCTCTGTCGTATTATGGTGATAAGCATAGGTAAATTCACGGTGATTGCTTCCTTTGCCATCGGATGGACATCGAACAATCGACTGATTGGATCCCATGACAGAGAGATTCTCATCGAATAAGGATGGCTCCATTGGTAGACGGTAGCTCGCACTCGAATCCTCAAGCAATTCGAGTGCTCTTGGTCCTCGGAGCTTACGTCACTCTATCATCCGGTCAGCAAGTAGTCCGACTAGCTACTTGAACAACTTGCCGGAATTAGTCGGGACAGTTCCGTATAGTATATAAGTGGTCCATTCTTGGAGGATCAATGTATCCCTTCTTCCCCACTTACTGGTTCTCTAGTTTCAGTTGGAACATTATCTGTCTATCCCACTCACTCCCCACGAGTAACTATATCCACCTCTATACTCTTCTCATGTTCACTTCAGTCCGTCGGACCGATCGTTCGCCGGAATCCTCCCTGAATGCTACATGGATCCGTAAACGTGACTAGACGCGAGACGGCCAAGCTCGTTAATGAAGACACGCGACAAGTAGACGAGGAACTTTCATGGACTTTCGACATCGTTTCAGCACCCACTGGTTAGTCACTGCTGACAGATTGATCCTTCGAAAATCTCGGATGTGATACGTAGGTATACGTATAGGTGCGGGATTGACGTTGGGGTCCGTCAGACACCATCAAACGGGATCTACAATTTATTTAACTCTCGTGCAGACCAAGAGAGATGCTGATACCAAACGTGACAGTGAGAAAGACTCGCCTTTTCCATCCACGTATTTGTCTGTGGAATAGTTGAGATATACGTCAGCCATCGGATATAGGAGTCGGACGATGCGGATTCCGATGCGGGTGCAGGGTGACTTTGCGGTGCATTCCTGCTGTAGGATTGCTTAAATATTAATTCGTTTTAAAGGTAGCCGTCTACATCCTGAACTGGATGCTAAGAAACTTCTAAATGATTCAAACCACTACAGGACGGGAGACCATGCGGTATGCGACGTATGTACATTATTTCTCTCAGAGTTGCGCGCGTAACGTCAGGTTCAATTTTACACGAGGAATACGTTGCATCGTGTGGTGCTATATATATTCTCAAGAAATGGTCGGGTGCTAGATAGGTATCGTTATGCAATTTTTGAATGCGTGTTGCAGTTTCAATTTCGAGGAGTAACTTTATCCAGCAGTTGAATGCGTGCATATATGATAATAATGGTGTGCGATATGGGAGCAAAATGGCGCGAGCGTCGGAATGGTAAAAGGCTACTGCAATTTTACACACGAGTGAAATAAAATCTTGAATGGAAGTTGCAGGTTACCGCGAACAAGGTAATGTTCCCTCCCACAACTCGTTTCGACGTCTCTTTTCAGGATTCTTGTTCATCTAGGTTTGCCAAGACATTCACTCGTTTGCTCATTCGCTGACGGTCTCCCGCTCGTGTTTTACTTCTGAGCATCTTATTGCAACTCATTATTTCACGCAGGATATTGCCAGACCGCGAAACCATTGTCCTGATTTGGATCTCCGACGGTGGCCAGGTGCCTCGGAATAGGTTACTTATGCAGTAATATATTATCCGCCATTGCCAGAGGAAAATATATATAACTTATGAATTCTGCTTGTCGTTAATTTAACCTAACGTTGGCATGAACCTAAACTAACAGTTGTATAAACTTTTGTCGGCATAACATGGCGTCTTTTTATTACCACATTGTTATATGCGTATTTATATACATATCTGTATAAAAAGTGAACGCGTTTAGGTTTACGTATACACACGTAGTAAAGTACTCTACTCGAATTTAGCGATTAGTTCGATTTTCACCTTACTCGCAAAGGGTTAGGTTAGGTTTATTGGAAATAGTTGGTATTATTTGTAACATTGATTAATCCGAATAAAACGTAATGGTTGTCGTTGCCGTCTCCCTTTACGTTCAGCCTGATGCCATATAGCGATAACAACAGTGGCGTAACGCGATCAGTTTTTGTATGTCCTGTCATATTGAAAAAAGTGCAGCCATTAATCCCAGGAATTGTAGTAACACCTGCGACCCGAAATGACCGAAAGACAATTTAGCCGCAGCGCGGTGAACGTTTATATTCTATTCCGGATTTTGGTATACTGCATTCTTCGTTTTGAGCGCTCTTTGAGGGTTCAAACTTGACGGGGTTTAACGAGAACTGACACTGAAGTAAAGCAGGGTCACTTACAAGGTCTTTGGTTTGTAATGATGAAAAATGGTAATTTATTTGAAATTGATCGAAAATTTGTGAATGACAGAAAACTAAATTTAGTCAATACAGATGTGCCCGATCGACTCGTTATAACTAGGTGTTATCATTGTTGGCAGTAATAAGAAGCTAAGGACTAGTTGTACGTCGATAATAATCCAATCGATTATTCACTGAGCCGATCCTTAGATAAACGAGGTTTCATTTTCACAGAATGAATGATATGGCTTGTGATAGGAAATCGATCCTGCAAACGAACCAACTAATGGACAGAAGACTTTCTTTATTGATTTTCAGTGTCAAGTGATGATTCTTTCATCTCAAAAGAAGTCCAATTCCTCTGACTGCTCTCAAATCACAATCATTAACGCTAATGCTTACGTAGCTTAATGAAGCGAGAGTGAGGCAATTTAAGACCGAAGCATAAAAGCTTCCATAAGCCATAAGCAGAATGCAAAATTCATAGCGCATGCCTCTTCAAAATTTCGAGTCAGCAGTGCGCGTGCGCTATGGATTCTGCATTCTGCTTATGTCGCTTATGGAATCTTAGGTGCTTTGGTTTTTACTATACTAAAAAATCAATGACGATCGCATAGAGATAAATTGAATATCTATCTGATGGCCTTACAAAGAATTCTCACGTTACACAATAATGCATGCAATATTCACTGCACTTAACAAATATTTATAACTTGGGAAAAATGGAAAATTCAAATTTTTATCATATAACAGTCATTTCGTCAACTTGACGGAATTCAAACGTCTGGCAAGATGTCCCGAAGAAAAGATGAGTATGCGTGGAGGGCAACTGTCTTGATCCAAAGGGAATTACGTTGTCGTCGCGCGAGATACCGAAGGATGTGGGGGATCGTTGAAAGTCGCCGAGACCGAGAGAAGAAACGGTCTCAAGGCAACAGAAGGACACAACAGGGCCGCGCGCGAGGATTGAAATATGAGAGCGTTTCGTGGAGAGTAAAGGCAAGATCGGAAAAAAGGCCACCGCTCCCTTGCGGCTTGGTGCGTCTCGGTATAGAAGAGTCAGCACGACTCCGACGTTGCTCCAGATAAAGCGACGCCACTGCGAGTTATTTACCCTGTTTAAAGTGAGCAGCCGTCCCATTATACGACGCCGCATACATACCCGCGGTTTCAAATTGCAGCTCACACGGATAATATGGCTCTTACGGAGGAACGGAATAAAAGGAGCAAGAGGCCCGAAGATCATTGCCGTAGGAGCTGAAGGATGAAGGTAGTCACAGGACGTAGGTAGGAGATAGGCAGGATGGCAGGAGTCAAGCAGAGCAGAGGAAAGGTGGAACGGGCACTGAGCTATCATTGCATCTCCTCATTACCATAACTAGTTCCTCCCCGTTTCGCCTCTTCTTCTTCTTCTTCTTCTTCGTCATCGTCCTCACTCCTTCCTTTGGTTTCGTATTCTCATTCCCATATCCCCACCAAAATGCCACCGGCGTTTACGCCCTTCTCTCTGTACGTCCCCCTCATGGCTTCACGTCCTCCGTTACTCCATACATCATGCCAGCTACACATTCACGCAGAGGCCACTTGCGTGTCCACCCCGCGCGGCAAGAGATATCTGGACCCTGTGCGATCCCTTCCTCGCGAACGCAGTAATAACCGCACGGCAGCAATAATAATAATAAGAATAACGACGGCAGTGGTAGCAACGCCAGCAGCTGGACCGAGAGATATGGCGGACGGCCTTATAAGATGAGGAGGCTGCGAGAGTAGCTGATGCTCTCTGATACCGAGACCCTTTTCTACCCAACCTACACACATACTCCAGATCTTGTTCTCATTGAGTTCGCGTTCCATCGTCCACGCTTCGCTTACAACCGCAGTCTGGACCACATCGGCTTCATGAATCTCACGAGATGAGCCGCCGCCGTCTGCCAGTTTGTCAGCGTGTAAAAACGACCCGCGCATATCTTACGCGGTTAAGTAGCGGACCTTTCTTGGATCTTGATGCAAGTTACTCTTTAGACCGAGGATCTTTTGAACCTTTGCGCGTAGAATTTATACTTGGGCAATGGAGGTGGTCCGCAACAGCTACCCTTGAGCGTTGAGAAATGTTAGCCCAGGTCTACATAAAACGATCGATGGATTATGCAAACTAACTTTCAGGCTCGTCCATTCGTTTCACCTTCTTTTTTTTTTATCATTTGGCGTGAGGTACGCTTCTGGCATTTTGTCCTCCGCCTGAAGCAGCGGCGCAGTCATGCACGACCCTTTTTGTTCTTCTTCGCGTATAACAAAAGTCTCGAAGATTTTCAACAGAAGAGCGTTCCTACGGCAGATTCGATAAAAATGTAGAGAGAGCGAGTTAGAGAGAGCGAGTTAGAGAGAGCGAGTTAGAGAGAGGGATTTGAGAGAGAGAGGGGGGGGGAGGGAGAGGGCGAGGGAGACGAAGCGGGCGAGGGAGAGCGCGAGGGAGCGCGAGAGTGAGAGCGTGAGCGAGAGCGAGAGTGAGAGCGAG
>JARQSV010000262.1:79016-99085 GCA_030142285.1 Calameuta idolon | reverse complement strand
CGTAGAACGTAGAACGTAGAACGTAGAACGTAGAACGTAGAACGTAGAACGTAGAACGTAGAACGTAGAACGTAGAACGTAGAATAGCCTGAAGCAGACGTGTCGTACTAGCGTTAACACTGTCGCGACTCGCATGTGTTTCAATGTGCTTCCGCGTCACTGTGTCCTCTCCTAGCGATTCCGAACCGCAAAGCTGGATAATACACATCATCTCCGTAATTAATGTTACTCAACTCGTAACAAGAATGAATCCCACCAACGACCATTCTCGATACGGAACGACGCGTGAAATAACACTTGGTCCCTATCGTCAATAAACTTTTCTCGTAATGACGATGCAGCCAGACATAATTAGCATAATCAGTACGCGCCATTTAGAGAAAAGACATTTGAAAAGCACGAAAAAAATTTTTCACCCCTGCAATATTTAATACTATATAATAGCATGTTCCGTTTCCCCTTACTACATCCTACTAATTAAGGTTGTCGACAAGGATTTTCGAACTTCCAATTTGTGTCTTGCGCTCTCTCCCGCATCGAAGTATCTCGCGACGTCGTATCATATAAAAATCTTTTTTATTTTCCATTATCCAATATTTTTATAAATAAATTATCAATATGAAAATCGCGAATACGATTACGTAAAGTTCTACATTACGGAATCGCGTAGGACTCTAGCCGGTGCTGTGTAATGGAAAAGAAGTAAAAAAAAAAAGGTTTTTATTTTTGAATCTCCCTTTGCGCTTATGAATTGATCATGCAAGTTAACGGCAATTTCGGGTTGAGCACGATGCTAAAAAAAGCAAGGTAGAATTCCTGTGGGAACGTTCAAGATTTGTAGGGACATATTGGATGACGACCGTATAGTAGTAAAATGCTCGGCAAAACAGAATCTCGAATTGCCCCATAGAGATCTACCGGGGAAAAAAAATCCATATCTTATATTTATACGCGACGTCGTCGTCCTCCGAAGGCTCCTACCATGAGGTATACTTGAGATCAAACACTTCGCGACGAAGGAAGTTATTTCGAGTAATATATGAGAATTGGTCGAGTTTAACGGGGGAACATCAAAGAGCCAAGTTTTATCGTGTTGATGGCTGCTTGATATTTGATGGATGAAAAAAGTCACCTTGGAAACTCTGACTCTATGCCATAATCGACAGCTGGTCGAAAACTATTAACCATTTGCATCGTTGATGCAAGAGAATCATTAATTCGTGTAAGCTTATGGTGCAGATTAAAATTCATGGAAAGCGCAAGCCTTTGAATTTGCAATTTTTTTTTTCATAACGGGAAATATTTATAACGCCCAAGTGGTTCACGTACAACGTTGATGATAATAACACAGTAGACTCGAGTGCTGGAGGCCGCGGGTAGAAAACACGAAAAATCTACGACCGTTGCAGCGAAAAGAGGAGCAGCGCGATCGGCGTTGATTTTATTATTGAAAATTAAATACCACCCCATTGACATTTGGGACTAGGGTAGACCGTAAGAGAGCCAATGGGGGCAAAGCTACTCGAGTAACGAAGCCATTGTCCCGAATCACCGCAGGCGGTCGGATTCCATCGAAATGACATAATTGTCGTTATTAGAGTTTGCCTATAATCGCAAGAACAGAAAGCGGCAAGTAATAAGGCTCAGAAAATTACCCGTGAGAGAACGGCAAGGAGTGGAGTCATGTACGGGGTCATCGTGGTAATGCAAGAAAGCAGTAACTAAGTAACCGAATGAATAAAGCAACCAGACTTCAGGTCGGTTTTTTTTTTTTTAAGAAGCGAACAAATTTCTTTCTTTTTTATCGATACATTAATGACGGAAGTTCGCTAGATACGAGAAAAACTAAATACCGGTATTTTAAATCCCTTGGGATCAATAATTATCCAACCGATCCTGAGAACTCATCGAGTCATGAAAATCCCTGGAAAAAAGATATACACTTCTTGCTGCGTAACCCAACAGACTCTGATCCATAAACAGATTATATGGAAGATTCACGGAAAAACAGTACCTGTACATATACATATATATAAAGCGTGTCCCATTAATCAGAGTGATCAATTATAAAATGAAAAATAACGAGCGTCATTCGTGGTGCTTCATTATCAATAAAACGTTACGTGCAGTTATATATCGTTCTACGTACAACATATAGATAACGTAACGCTTTTTTTATAACTGCATTTTCTATAATTACATTATCCATTAAAAGCATACATTTTCCTATAGCCGAACATCCAACCATCGTCAATGAGACCACGTACCGTTCCTATCATGGTAGAAGCTTGCGACACGTTTCAGAAGATGCTACGCCAATACAAATATTGAACCGGTAGATACGCGGAAGCTTTAACGTAATTGCAAGAGAAGGCGTCGGAAGAGCAAAGGTGTCCCACCACTCCGAGCCCAGCATCCTAGTAGCGAAGTAAGGTAAGCCGTATGGACCTTCCGTTCTCTGGTCATAGCACGGAAATTCAGAAGCGAAATACATATGCACATAGCTACCCCGTATAAACCTAGACAATCCAAACGAAAAGAAAAATCAGACTCATCAAACTCCCAGAAATAAATCAATTAATCTCAAGCACGTATATGTTTGCACTGTATTTGGAAACTGTCAATACAATATTATCCCAGTAATTAAATATAGTACATACATATATTGTAACATAATTTTGTTGCAATACCATATAACACCTATTGACAAATCTCTTTCTATACACAACCTACAGCCGTTACGTGCTTATTTCTTAAGGTGAATAACTGTAATCGAGACCAGATCCAAAGCCAAGATCACCACCCAGGAAAATGTTGCCGCTGGCTTCGATCGACACGCATTCGTATCCGCAACATTATATGCGCAGTATACGTCCCCGTCCTGTATACCGGGTTCAACACGCTGACACTGTAATTATAGCGGGCATCCAATGGCGACATACGAGAAGCTACAGTGCACGTTCAGATGGTTACGTAGTGACAAAGTGGACTCGTGACGTCGGGAGGAGCATAAAGACAGTGCTTGAGGCGCGTAATGTGAAGCTGTCCCTCTCTTTCTCTCTCGATCCTCAGGATATAACCTGCTGCTTAAATTCTTCTCTTTTTATCGTACTACCCTTCCTCCGTCCTTCCTTTATTTTCCTTCGGACGCTTTATCTTCCTTTCCCGTTACCTCGTCCACTTATTTCTCTTCTCTCATTTTTTTTACCGAGTACCAGACCCTCCCCCGTTTCACGGTGACTCGATATAAAACGCGTTTGTTACTCCCTGTCTTGGATCTCTCTCTCTCTCTCACTCTCTCACTCTCTCACCTTCTCACCCTCACTCTCTCTCTCTCTCACTCTCTCTCTCTCTCTCACTCTCTCTCTCTCTCTCACTCTCTCACTCTTTCTCTCTCACTCTCACTCTCACTCTCTCTCACTCACTCTCTCTCTCTGAGTACTTTCGACGGATATGTTGCGCGTATAAGCAAATAAGACGATCGGATGAGCTTGCTCTGTGTTCATCGGAGTCTCATCTCGATTGAGTGTTTGCCAAAAGTCTTGGTCGTGATCAAATCGCTGTACGTGGACAGTCTGTTAGATGAATTTTCCCAGAAGGATATGCGATCTTAGAAAAGTAACGGACAGTCCCCGTAGAGCGATTTGATCATGGATATGACCAGGTCGTGTTGAGGCAAAAATCAATGCAATTACTGTGCTAAAATTTAATCGAGATGAGAAGTACTTAACCGATTTCAATGAAATGTAGCCGACATTTTTCTGAGACGTCTCCAAATGATTTTAACTCGGGATAGTAGTTCGAGGATTCGAAGAAATGAACAATTTTCGACCAATGTAACAAGGGTTAATCTATAATCAATCAGGAGGAGAAGACAGTAGTTCGATTCGCAAAGTCGAACTGGAGTGGATCGCCAAAGTGGATAACGATATTTCGATTAAAACAGTAAAAATGCAGTAAAGCGGCCATACGGCTCTCCAGTCTAGTACGACCCCTAAATTCAGATAGAAGTAATAAACGAAGATAAAAAGGCAAAACAGAAGAAAATAGCATTAACTGAAAAGCACCAATTTGGAAGTTTGCTCCAGCCGTCATAACGAATTTAATGGAAAGTCAAAGTCCAATAAATGTTACGCCGGCCTTTTTCACTCTTCGTTCCTCGTAACGATTATCAATTTCGAATTCCCATATCGATGGCAGTACACTCAATAAATATTTTCTGAAAAGAAAATGAAGGTGCGAATAAATTCTGCATGCACGTGCATACACATATGTATATACATACACCAGGAATTCGCACGTGTATATTTTGACACACTGTTGAGCGCTCGAAAGGCATCCCGTTCAATTCATCATACCGTAGCTGCGTTGCTTATTACAAATACGCCCACACTGGTTCGAAGAACTTTCTTACCTACACTCGGTGCGCCACGATCACTGGCGTAAAATCAGAAACGAGCATTGCACGTCCCTCGTTCCGTTTTCGCGTATCTCGTAACGTGGAAAAAATAAAAGGTCGATACGTATAATCGTAAAACGGTTTCCGATCAATCATATTACAAGAGTGTCACGTTCTGGGACGAAATAGATATCAAATAAGGATGAAGATTGTAACGTTCGCTTCGGGATAGATTTTTTACGCCATTGCTCAATGAGATCAGCTGCTGTCTTGAATGTGAATACTTGAATCCCTGCCTCGCCCTGACAGCCTTTACAATTACGCGCTTTACGAGCCAGTGCTCGTACGAAAGTCGTCCCTGCTTGGGCGCAACACGTAAAACCGTAACGCCGTACAACGGCTGGCCAACGATATACATAACGTTATTTATGATGCAGCTCGTAATGGGATGTCGGATACTAATGAACGTTCGACGTAACGTAGCAAAACGGTCGTGACTTTATGAGAAATTCATTAAGCAGAGCAATTACGTTATGTGAAACGTATAGCTGAGAGATCGGCCGGAAGCCAAAAACTGTCAAGAAGGAAAGAGCCAATACTTCTCGTTTGGCTACAGTATACACGTATCGAACAATCTCTATACAAACTAGCGACGATATAGGTATAGAGCAAAGTGGAGTCAAGCAGAGAAGAAGAAATGAAAATTCTCTGTAGTACTATCAATTGTAAAGGAATTCCAGAGTCGAAGGAAATTAGAAAATGCTTGGGGCTCTTGCCAATCGCGAGAGAGACCTTCGAAGTACAGCTGGCGCTTCGTAAGGGTAAGGTATAGGTATGTGCGTAATAAGTGTAGGGTTGTACCTTTTGGTGGTTATAACAAGGATTTATCGACTGGCGTGGCACAATGAATTGTGGGGAATATTTCGCGTTGGTAATTAGTTTCGGATAGCGAGTTTCGTGGCGTTGAGAAAGAAAAAAGAAAAAGTGAAGTACCGACAAAAAAATAATAAAGGAGCAAAGGGCGCGTGTAAGAAAAGATTTAAGGGCGGGGGGGGGGGGGGGTGAAAGGGTTAATGATCGAACCTACATAAGACAGTAACAGATAACGCATGGATATTCGTATCGTGTAACCGCGTCATGGGTGTGAGTTTCCAATACCATTTACGTGGATGTTCCGAATGGATTGGCCGGCAGCAGTCCGGGGTCTCCCATTACTCGAAGAGGGTTAAAAATGTAGCATAAATCACATTACGATGAGAAATGACCTCTGCCGTTCCACCCGGTAACCCGCTATGCGACTCGCACCTAACTTTGACTCCAGCATCGGTTCGACCAGGTCGTAGACGGACGGGTTAGCCACCTATCACAGCTGTCTAGAATTCGTGTGGCAAAAAGTCAAGGCGCATAAATTTTACCCAGTGCTGATTACGGTTTGCAGGGTTAAAATCGTTTTCCAATTCTGCCGGCAGAGGGTGGCTCGACCCTTTTACGAAAAAGGTCAGCAGCGGCCTTTCTAGGGATGCAATCGCAGTCCAGGTCATTCAAGGCCAAAGTGGGTACGTACGCGCTGCTAATTCACCAGAGAGGAAACTCGAGTTCCTCTCACGTGTCTACGCACCCTCGTATAACCTGTGGACCTTTCATCGCGACGACCGCGTCGGAAATTCTCATAAACCCTGCAATTCCCTCTTACCATACATTTAGGTCTACATAAGTGGGTGGAATTGGTGTCGAGTAGCGTAGGCAGGTAGGTAGCGTGAAAATTACCGCGTTGCATAAATCACAGAGTTCACAAAAATAGGAATCCTCCCCCCTCCCCTGCCCTTCTCTTAATTACACTTTTTTTCTTAGTGGCTCCAACCTATTACACTCGACCATTAAGTCCGTCAAGTTAAGTAGCGACGTGATACTCAACCACCCCAGAGCATAGTCCTTCAGCCAGTCAGCCGCACTACGGCTTCCACCGACGCTTTGCCGGGCAGCGTCTTTTCTTTTACGCCCTTGCCCTTCTCGCGAGTTTCGTTCTTTAGGGCGCAACCGAGCCTCTCTCCCTCTCTCTCCCTCCCTCTCCCTCTCCCTCTCCCCCCTCTCTCTCTCTCGACGTTCCGTTATCCGCGACCCAGCGCACTTAATTATATTTTATCGCGGTTCCGTCACGCTTATTTAAATTTAAATCGCCTAGTTCGCACAGTCGGATGGTTACCCTAATGAACGAGGACTCCCTGACGGATGCCCTTTGCACGGGAGAGTGGCTCTCCTCTTGTTTAAAAAGTAGACAAGAAAATAGGATTGCTCGGAAAGCGAACAGCGACGAAAAACAAGTAACCCCCCAAAGGACTCTCCAATTGTGAACGTTTCTCTCAATACGAATATCGTCGTGGACCCATCGTAATCTTGCCCAAACGTAAAAGCTACATGCCAATTTTCGTGGGACCACGTCCAACGCACAAACCACAAGTAATAATTATTACTCTCCAGGACGTTCTTTCGCAGTGAGTTATTATCCTGGATTGGCGCACCTACAATGCAGAGAAAACCAATCTTTTATATTAACATAAAACCTAACGTGTTCCTCGATAGCCCAGTCATTATCAGAGCCGAACGAATAATAAAACAATCATCTGCACTGCCCGTCGTCCCACAGAGTTAACCGACTGAGAACACCCAGAAGACATACGTGAGCTGTCAGAAAGGACATACATACCTCAAATTCATATCACAAGAGAAGACAATGCGCGTCTCCGCGTTAGAACTTCCAGACAGAAAAAACTTAAAAAAAAAAGTTCGTAATTCGGTAAAGCGACTATGCGTATCGAATCTCGATTCCATTGAATGCAGTTACGTATATAACGCAGTCTATCCATATCCCAGGAAACGATATATCCGAGTTTAATGTCGCGTGGATCACATAGGAAGAGGTCGGACTTAATGCTCGAAACCGAAGCATTCTCACGCGAACGGAAGTCGACAAGCCATGCGCATGTCAAGCAGCCCCACCGGGCACGTAAGCTCAAATTTCCGTATGTCTCGCGATGCGATACGAAGCAGCCGTGCAGTAAACAGCTGAAACCTCGAGGCTTCGACTTACCTCGGCAGTCCATCGACATTCCTTTGGGTACCAAACTCGTATCTGCAGGGCCACACGCATGGATATTCGGCAAGCTTCATGCGGAACAATCAATGCTATTCCGGTATAAAATGACTACGGCGTTTGCGTGCCAATAGATACGCAGGTAAGAATCCATGTCTTGGCTTTCGTACGATTTAGCGTCTATACGGGATATGCAAGACCCGTGACCATACGTGATCTGCCCACACGAGGCAACACGTAGGTGGGTGGGATCTACCTTCCTGTCCACGGTCTTATGTTTATGACAGCAAGAGCTACGAGCGCAGAGGCAATTCTACTTCGAACGGGAAGATCGTATTACGTGGACCAGAGGCGCGGAACGTATCGCCTGTTTGCGTGACGAGAAGCAAAGGGAATAGGACCGGGATGCGAAATACAGGAATTTAGAGGGAACCAGGATGACTGAAGTGAAGCTAACGAAGCGAAGGGTAGTAGATAAACCAAAGTAGGGATGCCGCAACGTGACGTAACCTTACCTCAGAATTTATTCCTTCTAGAGAAATGTCAAAGGTCGTATCTTGCTCGTGTCAAACGAGTTCAAAAAATGTCTCTGAGAACCGTCTACGACATGTTTGACGAACTCGAAGGCAAATAAGGGTAAGCGCGAACCGAAGCAAAGCAGAGGGGCTGATACGAAATTATCTGTAAATTAATTAATTCCTTCTCGGATACGTAACGAGCGTAGCGAGGTGGTGCATTGCGAAGATTCGTGATTGAAGACCAGAAATCCTCGCAAGATCCAAAACGAACTTCAGACGTTGGCATCGCAGCGAACAACCGCCCACAGCCGTCTTGGCATACGATAAATTTCCTCGGGTTGGTATGTCCTCCAAGCAAGTAAGAGCTGTCGGCTCGTCAGACACGCGGTGGTTTTCAAATCTGACAAATTCGCATTAGTACGGTAAATGCGTAGACATCCTGTATGCGAGAAACCAAGCTCGTACGCATATGTGTGTCCGAGAGAGCGAGAGGACAGAAGCACACGCGAGAAGCAGACAGACATCAGGGACACGATACGAGCCACCGTTCTTACGCATCTCTCCTTCCTCCCTTTCAAGATGGTTGATACGGTTTCCCCTGCTCATTAAACGACACTCCCCTATCGAAACCATTCATCACCCTGAGCGAAGACGCCGTCGGAGCACGAAGGAGGAGCAGTGCTGCCACCGGGAAGACGCGACGGAGCCTGAGAGAGTTCTAGCTACGTACGTCATCGCCCTGCGGCATGTGTCACGCGTTAAACGCCGCCTGCCCGTCTTATCGAGTGATAATATCCACGCCCGACCTTCTCGCGCATCGTCAACCATAAGTATAGACTTCCGGCTTATTTACGTTTTTAACCGGTGGCTCCCCCCATCCGACAGCTACGGCCCTCCCCACCCTCTTTCACTTCATCCATCAAGTCTTCTTCATTTTTCAGGTTAGGGAGAAAAAAAAGTGAAGTAAATAAATTTCGAGGTTAAATCGGAAGCCACGCCAAGAACCAGTAATATTAATCGATATAGGCAGAAAGGACCCACTTCAACGTACTTATTATATATGTATACCTGCATAATATATACGTACGGTTCGCGGCGTTTTACGTTTGCTTATTCTTCTCGAATGTTCTTGACGTTTACTTCGAGAGCAGCTTTCCTGATGACGACAATACTCGAATTAAACGTGCACTCGTAATAAGAAAGCGCTTGCCAACCTTCTAAATGCGCCCTTGGTCTGTACTTAAGGACCCTAGCAGTGCTACTTCGACGGGACAATGAGTTCCGCAAATTGTTTTCGTATTATCGGTAATTTAATGCCGGTCCGTTTACGTTCCTACACACACGGCAAATCTGTGTGTATATACGTATATACAAATACATGAACAAAGTACGTGCGCCAAGATCTCGAAGATAAAGTATACTGAATTTTCGAGGAAACTCGGCGAGCGATATATCCGTTCGACTCTGCCAAAACGTTTAAGGGAACTTCCTTGGGGATTCCTGGTCGATCTTATCATCTCTGAAAAGATAGTCGCTAAACGTTGTTCGCATAAAAGATAGCAATGCATATGTACATATTATACATAGAGTGCTTCCAGTCAGACGTGTCTGCGTTCCACATTCGCTAGTGCTGTTGGCACGAATAACTGGAATTGTCGATTAACAGGATGACAGTCCTGTAGGAAAACTATTGAAAAATCCTATCAACGGGAATATACACATACATATAGATATCAGAATCTTGATATCATACATATCAGACAGCATTGATATGACGTGTACACTGCTTTTCGATATCTCTCACGATGTGGGCGTGGAGAGCTATTTAGGGGAGACCGGAGGATGGCTCATAGGGTGACATGACAGCATCCAGAAGCATCCAGCAGCGTGCACACCAGCATCAGTAAGCAAGGAGACCTATAAATACGCGTTCACATGAGCACTAAAATAATATAATTATCCCCATGATATATGATGGCACTCCAGTATTTCCTCTCGACGACATTTGTCATGGCGGCGTGGATGACGCGAAGACATCCCTTTCCTTGATTCAGCTTAATTGTACGTTTGTACGAAGGCCCTGACGCACGCAGGCGCTTGGCACGTTTAATTAAATACATATTTTCGGGAATACGAGATATCCCAACCGCTGTACCGTCAGGCGTTGAAGGCAGACCTGACGGCTGTGGTGTTGACAAACGAATATGGGGTGAAAATATATACCAATTTTTTTTCGTTCTTGTAAGCCCTCGTGTAACAAAGACTTCGTTAGGCTTACAGGTAGATTCACAAGTGGATGGATATAGAGACGGGAGTTACTGTCGGCAATTGATCGATTAATGAACAAATTGTGCAAAGTAGAGCAGCGCTGCAGCTATGCTCGCGTCGTTCGACCGCGTATTTATGAAGGAAAGTTTGTGAAACCGTCTACCGGCACACCGATAAATATCGTCATTCGGTTGGTTAAAAAGTGCAGCCCTTATCGTTGAAATAGTGTAAATTAAAAATGTGCATTCGTGAGCTCTCACGGGATCACCGCTGCTGCCAACCCGTGTGCCGGAAGGTCGATAATATAAAAGGAAGAGAGAAAAAAGAAACACGCAGAGAAATCCTAACATTGGGTATCCTGCTCGGTTCGCAATTCAGTTTTACAATGGTAAATTTGCAAATCGTTAAAAAAAATGAACGCTCTAATTTTTTTTTCACGTGTGACAATTCCTCTAGAGAATGCATGACGTCATATACGAATCCCTTGACGAAAACGGGACTACGGCTAATCGAACGAGGAAAAGATCGCCCCTAAGTATGACTTTGATCTGTAGACGAGTTGGTGTGAGGAGTAATCGTTTTTCCCCGATGCGATTTCCTGTCGAAATCGCGATAATTGACGTCGGGACATCGAGAAAATGATGGTCTTCGACGTTAAGTTAACGTCGTCGCCCTTCGCAAATTACGGACTTGTCTAGCGATTCGAAATTCTATTCGTCGTAATTTGTAATTGCACAGACTACGGTGTTCTGGTTCCGTCAAGGGTTCGGACCCCCAAGGAAATTATAGATCAGACGCGCCGACGCTTTTGCGTCTGGGAATAAATTTCCATTCGTTGGTATTCTAACGTCGAACACGAGCCGCCCGTAATTCGACTGCAATTAACGTGTGCAGGCCTCTTAATAAGGTGCGGCGCGCGCTTAACATTCCCGGCGTCGTTCTCGCGCGCATCCGACGCCCGCGAGACACGCTTCATCGAATGGGAAATTACCACTTCATCCTGAACACTTGGTAGACGATTGCTGAGATCGAGGCTGTATCTTTGTAAAATGACATTCGTTAGGTAAAATCAAACAAAATGCCCATAAGTGTATATTGACCGTTGATAAGTTACGAGACTTGTTAGAACAAAACTTGGAAAACGTTTTATGAATTTTATTAAAAAATTATTTCACTCCTATCTCTCGCGGAGTGAAGTGAAATAGAAAAATATTACAATTTCGTAAAATCATAACCGAAATTTCCGAATAATGGGAAAACTTGAATTCTTGAAAACGTACGTTGTAATTACGTGGATGAGGGAAATACATAGTAATGGAAGGGACGGCTGAGTCCCGTTTCAGCAACAGGAATCATTAGCGTGACGGTGCGATACAATAATTACTCGATTTAGGGTAATTGGACTTGAGTGAGTGTCGCGCTCCGGATCGTTAAAATCCCACAGCAGATTTTGCTGATTGGAATTATTGAGATTTGACGAGAAATATTATTAATTTGCACATTGATTGCTATCATTTTGCATACGCCGGACAGACGCGTAACAGCATTTTCATCGTTTTCGATCGAGCGTTAATATATTCCCGATAAATAAAATAAACCCCATGAAAAATATACGGGTTAACGCTCTCTGCGCGTTACTTACATTTGTATATAAATTATGATATTCAGATATTTATATGAATCTATCGTCACCCTTTCGTATCTGTAAGCTATTTAACTGGTGAAAAAAATCTCGGTAAACATTCAAACGGGCAGGGGTTGACGCTAAATAAAGAAACGCCGAGTCTAGTACTCGGCTGGCATATACTAACATATATTTTTCATAACGACCCTACTTTTAGCAATGCTCGTATCCATGCCGAATATAGATGCGTAGTAGGGAAGATGCGCAAGAGTCCTGAGGAAGCGAAGAATCAAAATTCTCCATGAAGATTCGTATACCTGCGCGGTACTGGGAGGTTTTCATTTTTTAGGGTGTAAAGATGAAATTAATATACGTGATACGCTCGACAACGTTGAGACAGGATCGAATACTAATTTTTTCCCATAACCGATGCAGGACGCTTTCAGATTGCCATCGTGATTTTCATAAGGAAATGTATTTTTCAAGAGTAAGAGAGACAGAGAGAAGAAATAATAAACGTATAAAACGCTCCAGGTAGACAGCTAAGGAATAAACCTTAAAGGAGATAGGACGTTCAAAGTTCCCATTGCTGGACAAGTCGAACGCGTAGTAGCTTAGAGCCTAAGTTATCCTTGCGCGTTATCTCACCCTTGCAATCTTTTCTCACTTTGCGAAGAAGCCATTTTTCAACTTATGGAAATTGCGTCCGCGGCTATACAAAACTTGGAGGGCGTCGAAGACGCTATCGGCTCGACGACGACCTAGAAACTGCGTCTAATCTCGTGACATTGAACTTAAATTTTGATGATGTATATATTTTATTTTACATTTTGTCCTAAACCAGTTTATTTTCATTTACCAAAGTGCAGTTTATCTCAAAACTGAAAATCATACATGAAAAACTATGAAGATAGGAATACCCGGTAGCAGGAGGCTACGGGCAAAAAAATCTCTGTCGATTTACAGAAAAAATTTGCAGCGCGCTCTCCACTTTTGAGATTTGTTCATGGGAGCTACTGGAGTTTCACCTAAACTTTTCTTGTTTCCTCCGACAAACACGACAATGCTCTTAATTTTGTTTTCTTGCTGAACTCTCCCGTCTCAGAATACTCCGGAACAGCTACTGCTACGAAGCAGATATACCGAAGGACTTTTCCGAGATAGGTACTACGTGTACCGACTTTGACAATTGACCATCTTATATCCAGGTATAGGTACATACATTGCTCTAGTATAAATGCGTACCGCGGTTACCAACAATGCTAAGGACATCTTTTCGAACTGAAAAGATCGTCGTCAGTTTTCTCTCGGAATTTCAACAAGATACATGAAGAATGTTAACAGCTCAAAATTTTATCGCGAACAAATACGATGTCTTTCACGTGTTTGTTTAACCAATGAATTTGGAGAAACAATTTTCGAAAATCGTGTCAGTCGCTTAGATATATCTTCGCGAGAGCGTGCAGTAAGTTGTACGTAATATTGGCTCCACTTCAAACGGCATCGGAAGCGAATCGAATCAGCATACCAAAGAGAAGTGCAGGATAGACTGTGACTTCTCGCACCATAGTTCAATCCAACAGGTGTAGAGAAACTCTTGCGTGACATGCATTCATCGAGAGCACAGCATCCGATATAAGATTCAAGAGTTGCTGTATCGGTAACAGACAGAACACAGGAAGTGGGAATGTTCGATGATCGCGACTTGGTAAGCGCTGTTCTAGATACGGATACCGTGGAGAATACCCAGAATTACGTGAGGGAATCGAAACGGGTGACGGTTTATCCATGAATCTTCAAAGGGATTCCGCTGGAGGACCTTTTGAACTTCCCTAGGGTCATCTGCTATCTCGAAACGACTAACTACTGCACCAAGAACCACAAAAACTTACCACTCGGTAGAAAGAAGACGCTTTCAAGTTGCCGCTGCTTTTAATAATCTACTGGGTTTAATGGGTCGGTCGGTAAGATGCTTCGATTCGTCTGTTTGATTTCTTTCCTATTTCCTTGATACGCTCCTTGATGGACACTCACTTCCTTCTTCACTCACTCACTAACCACTCGTAGACTTGAGAAACCGCAGCTACGGTTATATCTTGTCCGTTACAAAAAAAGGTGCTGACGTTTCTGTCTTTAGCTTTGATGATTTCCGCTTCTTCTCTCGTCGGCTATCAACAGCTTCCGATCGCAGTCTCCGTAGAGGACAGATATTTATCACACTTCCTTACACTGACCTTGTCACTAGTCACGATTACTCCAATCCGAAACAGCTCGTCACACTTTTCACTGAGTTCACACTTTTTCGAGTTATCTCAAAATTGGAAAATAAACACTAGACGGGACGACAATACGTTGAACGTATTATTTGATCCAAGATGGTGGATTTCGGATTAAATACAATAAGTCTCACTGTTCACTTGTTACACAAGTCAAAGATGTATGCTATTCAGCAAAATGCTTGAATTACTAGGAAATAGTCTCGATAATCAATGTTTCGCTAGTTGCTAAAACGAACAGTTATTTAGAATTATTCAGCACGATATCGTTTACACAGATATGCTTCAATCAGTTATAAGCACAGACGCGCTCCAAGCATCGAACAAGCGTTCGCTGCAAGGCCAACCGCACTCAACGGCATTCGCCTGAGAACTAAACGGCCGACGCGACCTGAGGCCGGGACTCGACTGGTTTCTGCCAGGAGTCCCCACCCCAACTATGTTGAACGAGTAACCCCCTCCCGAAGCTGGATCTCTTTTCCACGCAGATCCAGCCCCACTCACTCCAGATGCCCGACTCCGATCTCTAGGCTCTCTATACCCCATTCAGAATCCCTCAACCCTTGGCGAAGTCTCCCTGCTGCTCCCTGCCTACAGAGTGCTCCACCGCCTCATCACCAGCATAGGCCGACCACTACCCTTTTCTTCGGTATCCCTTTTCGACAGCCTTCCTAGTCCCCCTCACTACCACCAGGTCTACGTTATCCACCAGCACCCAGTGCCACGGATTCTACTTGCACCCATACTCTTCTATTCCCTTGTCACTTTCTGTCTATGTTCCTATCCGCTGCTACCACCGACGGATGTGGAGCTCGAGACCCGGAATTGTCTCTCTCCCAGGTTGGCGACAGTGTTAGTGGTAGTTTTTTTTTTAGGTTGAGAAAGAATCCGATTGGTATGCATTTAAGGGATGCTTAACGAACATATGTTTACCAAGTGTTTTTCTTTAATTCTTAGTAAGTGCACGATCGGCTGATTGGAATTTATTTGAAAATCCATTGGCAGTAACTACATGCCCACAGGTACTTTGTAAATTAGTAAAACGGACCCATGCTATCCATTAGTTTACCATCGATAAAACAAAGTGGTTATTTTTATAAGCATAAATAAATAATCAATATTGAAACCATCCGATTGAATCAATCCCATGATTTATCATTATAGACCTATAATTTAATTTATTGTGAATAAATAGAATAAAATCAATCCCAAGGAAACTATATTGACAAAATAATATCGTACTGCTTATCGCATAACCATGATCTTTTAAAATGGTTTCCATATAGATACGTTTAAGATTATACAGACACATGTTGTACGTGGGTCTGTGTACTCCAATAGATCCTTGTACATAACCCTGCGTCGAGGGATGTGCTCCGTCATAATCAATCAACGTAGAAAGCAATAAACAGCCCTTCAAGAAAGCGAATGAGAGACAGAGTAAACGAAGAAAAGTGAGAAGCAAAGGACCGAACGGCTGAGAGCAAGAGAGCGAGAAAGAGAGAAAGTGTGTGTGTGCGTGTGTGCGTGTATAAGCGAATATAAGAAAACGAGGTAAAAAGGAAAAAGAAGACGTTAGAGTTGCTTCATTCGCAATAGTCTGACATTTCCCCAGGTAGTTTTGGTTTCTACTTCTTTCAGGTGATTCGTGGAGCGTGGCTCGTTTGAACCGAAGCGTAACGAGTCTCCGCCTCCTTGGGAATCATTAGTCGACTGCGGGCGTTTTCAATGTGCGCCTTTCGTGGCTACGAGATAAGTAGGCAGTAACCATGTCTTCGCCACGCAAGTCACTTCCGTTCTAGTCAAGGTAGATGTGCTAGAAGCATTACGCACACCTCCTGTAGGATACGTGTAAGATTCAGATTTCATATACCTCGTGCCAAAATCTCGTTTATAGTAAATTAATTCGCGTAATTATTGTATAATTCGCGTGGACTATTTTTTAGATTTGTGATGTTCAGAGACGCACAGCGTTACTCGCGAAGGTCGACGCCAGATACAACGTGCAGCGGTCTGTGTTACTGCCTACCGCATAAACCAACAATAGGAGTCATAAAGATCCTTTATTCCCATTGAAGTCCAGATGACGAAAATAATATTGGTGCAGTAAACAATGTTTTCTTCGTGGCAAAATCCATTGCTTCGTATCTACGTAAACTACATGGTAAGGAGATCTCTAAGTGGTTTTACGGATATTAGCTTGACTTTAAGTGCACGCGCACTCACATTTCGCGAGGATAAAGTTTACTTGAACATTCTCTTGTACATAAAATGGGCAATGGGTTTTAGTCATAAAACTGATTAGTTAGATTATGCTTCAGTGCTGATTTATTACCTTGGTTAAACGTGGATATAAAGGGAAGGTGTACTAATGCATTTATCGAGGGGAATTGAGACTTGATAATAAATGTGCTGCGATGTATTATCATGGTAGCAAATACGTTTATTTTAACATATATACCAGGTATTTACAGTGTAGGCAGACAAATTGGAGAAATTAGGCAATTAGCCTAAACAGATGAAAATTGATTGCACGTGAGTCGCACGCTACACCCTAGATATCCATGAAATATCTTATCCGAAAGTCTGCCGTAATGTCAGAGGGTGCTGAAATACAAAATCACTGAAGGGTCATGAATACGCGGTGAATGTTAAAAAATCGATAAAGCTACAAGCCCGAGAGTACCGATAGAAACTACTGAATTTGACAGAATTTTAAGTAAAAAAATAATAATACAAATATTAAAAAAACTCTAACGTCTCTCACCCTTAATTATCTCCATTCTAATCTCAATCCACCTGGTAATTCGAAAAAAAAATTAAAGACATAAAATCGGTCTTTACATTTAAATAACACTAATTGCAGTACTACACTAATAACATCAGTTTCTCCCCATACGAAAAATCCATATGAAAGATATCCTGCATAACGAGCAGGATATCACTTTGTGCGGAAAGAAGACACAAGAGATAATCTCAATGTATAATATAAGCATAAGGGTGCACAGAAATGGAGTAAGGGAGATTGTTTGAATGTAAATACGTTGGTAGCGGCAGATAAATAACAAAAAGGTGAAGGAAAAATAAGAAAGATAGCATCGGTGCTGTAGCACTGAGGAGGGTTAACCCTCCCCCTCCACCTTGTCCCAGCCGCACAACGAGAAAGCGTAATTACTACGGGAGGCAGTAACTCAGCACAGATGAACACGTTTGTACCTCGGCTACCCCTCTCCCTCGCATTATCCCGCTGGAACCCCGTTCTCTTTTCTACCCACGTTTCCTGGTCTCCCCCAACACCGTCATCGCTACCCAACCACCCCGACTCGTTATTTCTTTCCCCGATCACCCTCGCCACTATACTCTTCCTTTTCTTTAACATTGCGTCCTGTACTCCCCCGGTATCTTGCTATACCTTCTTTCCTTCCTTTGGGTTCTCCTTCTGACTGGCTGGATGGACCAGCCAGCGGCTGGCACTCACACCTTTCATCCCTCAGCCACGACCCCACTTGCCCATTAGAACCGTACATTTTTTAGCCACTGTGTAGGGTAGCAAGCACCATTTCTACGCGTCCGACAAAATAACTTTCGCCAATTCCTTTCAGGAACGCCCGTAACCAGCTCAGCAGTCTCTCTCTAGCTCCTGCAGTACTTCCATATAATTCCATTAACGTCGGAACGATGCCGGTTCGTTTCCTCGTTCCTTTGGCCAATCGGCTAACAAGTGCTTGGATCGTACAAGAACTTCGGACCACATAACACATACCTTCTGGGTACCTTCGTTTCCTTCGCTTCTCGATAAGAGTAGGTAGGTATGAACTAACTCCTACCTGTATCTACTTATCGACGATCAAGCTTGAATTTATTATTATTTCATACAGTTACTACATCTATACCATACGAAAGTGATATACATTGGCATTCGAGGGATCTTAATATATCGAAAAAAGGAAATGTTAATTCTACTTAGATACCACAATTAGGATGTTGATAATATTTTCCCAGTGTGAACGCACTTTTGTGGAATATCGAGCTTAGAAGATAAACTGATTAAGTTTAAAGAGATTCAACATGGAGAGTCATTTGTAAAATTTCCTCAATGTAAATCTGCTTTGATTGTAACTCAATGTATAGGGAGCTCCTAATTTCAAGTAAAGAATTCCCTCTTGACGAAAAGGAAGTTTTTTCGGTAAAATATTTCATAGTCCTAAATCATACTTCAGTTCCTAATTAGCATGGTAATTAGGGCGGACAGTAATCTTCAAAGCGTTCCTTACGGGCTTGGACTGATAATTTTGCTGGCACACTTGCTTTTTATTATCTTTTTTGAAACGACGCTTTTCGAAATCCCAAAATTTGCCAAGCATCCATAACCTGCAAAAGAAACGGTTGTCCTGGCGGAAATGTTTATACCCAAAGCCGCGAGATTTGGAACACTGCCATTTGCTCTACATACGTGAACTGCAGTGCCAAGTAGGCATTCGCATTTTGCGGCACACTCCGACTATTTACACTCAGATTGTATTACATGTTCACGAATGAACGTTACGGAGCAATGCCAGGATATTATTTATACGATAGCTTTCGTATGCCGACCGATACGCGAATCGGTATAAACCGTATCAATGTCTGGGATCACTTCATTCTCTTCTTTCGTTTATTCGCTACTTTGGTTAACGTAGATTTATGAGAGACGATGGGATACGATAAGAACCAAATTGGAAAGTAATCATAACCAAGGTCGAAGAAAATTGCGATATTTTTTTCTCGATAATAGGAACGCTATTATTACGGTGATCGTATTTTTTGTTACGTCCTTTATAATATATCGTTTAAATATAGGAGTAATATACTGAATTTTGTTTACAACGGCTATTGAAAGTTGTATAAAAGAACCGTAAGATAATTTGTAATTGATCGAACGTATATAATGTAAAATCGATTGCCATGCAGAATCATTGTGGTTCGCGATAACAATAGATAAATTGGTAAATTCAGCAATAGGATTATTCCGCGTATTACCCGATTAATTGATCGGTCTTGAATTCCAAAATATTTTGCATTTCCAAACAAGAATGATATTTGACTACGTGAATTATGGTCAGTTGACTGAAATAACTGAAAACTCATAGTCACCATTCTTTTCTTGTTGCGAAATTTATTGTATATGTATAAATAAGGTCACCTGTATCATATAATTAAATTTAATCTCCCGTGTACTATATTCAAAATTTTTTGACATTTCTTTCTTCGGCTAACATATGAAAATTCGAATTAACGAAATATTCGTAGTGACGTTCAATTCGGAAAGGCCTCAAAACGTATTGCATTGTGAATATCGAGCCGAAAAGGAATCTCGAGATCTAAAAAGAACACAAGGTCGCGCAGGGCTGACTCAGCGACGTAATGGAATCAGAGGAGGTTTGGAAAATTTCAATTACTCGCTCGGTAACGCAATATCAGCCAACATAAATATTGCATTGACAGCCCCATAAATAGGGATTCATTGTAAAAACATGTAATGGACAAGAAGGGTGAGGGGGAACCGTCGTGCTTAGAGCTTAGGGTTCGAGGGACTGCTTTCCTTTCCATGCTGGGCGAAGTTGTGTATGACCCCCAGGTACCCCAGGGCGCCGTACAGCGGGGAACCACTGCTAAGTGCGGGGAGCCATGGACCAATCAGGAAGCTCCCGTGTCATGCCGTTAAAACGATCAGGAACCGAAATGGCTTAAAGCCTGTAGTCACGATATTCGTAGGGGTTGGTCTTACTTCGTGGAGTGTTCTTGTACCACCCCGCCTTGAAGTTGCCACTGCGTCGAGTGCTATGAAAAACACGTCATACAACTTTCTACTTGCCAGAGCGTAGATACGGTTGGGGGGGGGGGGGCGCGCGGG
>JARQSV010000262.1:2489-79006 GCA_030142285.1 Calameuta idolon | reverse complement strand
GTTTTTATACGGTTACCCCCCCCCCCCCCCCCCACATTACATAGTCCACACAGCCTTGACAGTCTCTACTATGAGCCATTGTCCTGCGGCGTGAACCCTGCATTATCCAACACCCCATATCTGTACCTATTGCCTATAGGGGTAGCAATATCCATTTACCCAGTCCGAAACGTGCCACCAGAGTAATTTATCCTTTTTCTGTGAACAATTTTTTTTCCTACCTCACTCTCGTCGACATTTCATTTGCACAGTTATGATTAGCGTTATCGTTCCTCTTTCATAAAGCACAGTAGGGCTGAACGTCGAATTAATTTTCCAAAATCGTAAATACATTTCTTTTTTTCTTTGTTTTTAATCTGGTTGACAGGGCTGGTAAATGACTCTTTCCAATGACAAGCGTTACGGTAACGCACACGTTGATGTCATCATTGTAGAAAATACCCTTTGATCCAAGCCATTTTCCAGACTCGTGTGTATATGGCAAAAATCCCCTCACGTATCTCAAACACTGGGTAGGTCAGGACGTGCAAGTATCTTCTAGTTAAGATCCTCATAAACGAGACTGAAACGTGCATAAAACGAAATTGCTCATAGATTACCTGGGGATTTTCTGAGCGTAGCGTCAAATAGATTCGCCGTGAAGGAACGTCAGCGTGCCCTTTATTGGTTGATCCACTCATCCTCCCGATAGAATCCGGCGCACGAGTCCGATTTCCCCTGTAACCCCCGGTTTATTGGCGGACCCGTTCATCCCTTTGTGAGACCCTATTGTGAGCATTGGTCCACATAAACGAAATTGCCGAGGGGTGATGGAGGGACTGAATACAAAGCGATAGTATTTGGGCGTGACTGCCGCCGATTCGCCATGGCCTTACCCGTTTTCACGCTACAGTTAACGTAAAACTACTTTTTTCCTAGCGCTCTCGCGTCTCCTTTTTCAAATCGCTCCCACCCATTTGCCATCTCTGTTTCTCTTCCTCGCAATATCTATCCCTGTCTCACAATCATGCATCTCAACCTTGTCTAAGGTCTATCATCCCTGATTCAGGGTTAACACACAAGATGACCTCACTTTACTGCAAAATATGTAAAATGGCCTACGCAGACACGCACTTCCATCGTTTCTCAACGAAATCTCCTTAAAAGTCACTTTGTGGAACGAAAACAAAATTAAACTCCCTCTATTATCATTTGTCTTAATTGTTACTCCAAATTAGATAATGTATCATTAACGAAGCTAGGCATCATATACGTATGCAGTGATAATATTTCGTTATGAATATATTTCTAAATAAATTCCAAAGGAATTGATAGAATATTTGTAATACGATTTGTAACGTGATAAACTAATGTCATAAGGTTAATCATAATAGAAAAGTGAATGGAAGTAATAGCAAGCTTATAAAGTATTAATGGATAGTTATATTTATTTGGCTAAGGCTAAAGTGACTGATGACCAAAATCTTTTTGTGTTATGGTTAAATAGGAAAGTAGATTTTTGACGTATCGTAGGCCAAGTATACACAATTTGAGAACCAATAGACATTATATGTTTGTAGAAGCAAAACTTTTTCGTGGATTGGCACCTTCTCAAACAAGTATAAATATTTAATAATTAAGGTTAAGTTAACTTGATTTTTTGGACGGAACACAGAACCTTCGCGTACACGTTTCAAACAGTGATATGACTTTAGGAATCAGCTTAAAAAAAACATGGGAAACTTCACTAATGTATGACCATCTCCAAGAGTATATACGATGCGGACATTACATAATAGTTACATTATTACTTTTGCAATTGATCCCATTGCTCTAAATAAAGCTCTACCACGGATACAACATACTTCCAGCTTTGTCCAACCTAAACCAGACTCTCGAACGGTTAAACAAATATTTACAGCATACAAAGCAATGCTTATTTAAGTTCGTTTCTCGCGGCTGTACAGCTCCATTACAAAATGAAAACCACCCAGTATACCAACCGACGTCGATTGTATCAACTCGTTTTTCTGTGATCGCAAAACCAAGGAAAATGGTAACGGAGTATATTATGAAATTCAGTAACCCTTTCCTTAAAAAATAATAATAATAAAGATTCATTGCCGAAAAAATAAAGTATTTCTAAGCTCCTAACTTTAGAGAAAATTTTACCTTACAAACAACTAACAACGCCGCCAAGATACGTGAATCAGAATCATCATAGAAATATCCAGCTTCCATGAATAACACAGTGCTCATGAAACACGCATTAGTTTCTACGTGCTTGCAGCTAAAATATTACAAGGAACAAACGCGATACCGACCTCCTGCGGTTGGTATGGTAAAACGCCAGTGCGTGGGGTAAGAGAAGTTGAACATATTCAGGTAAGTCCGTATGGTCCTGAACTACTCATCTTGCCATTGTTATACGCTGAAATTTATTACCGGTGATAGGGAGCGCATTTTATATATATATATATATATATATGTATATGTATATACGTACGTATATGTAGATCTAGGAAAAGGTTGAGTCACCTTTTCTTTCAAAAGACACGTGATCCACCAGGAGTAAAAAGATCAGGAGTTCAGACTAAATATCAATCCTAGCAGTATTCTCGTTGCTCGCATAAATTATGGTTCCTAAGTAAAAAAAATCTTCTGCCGAAGACAGTGTAAATAAATTTTGGGTTTACATAAAATATCCTGGTGCGGGAATATATCAGAAGTAAGAAAAAATTGAAGATCAGACCGTAAAGTTTACCGTTTACTGTCGTTTATGTCGTTCGTATATCAATTCCTCGTGAAAACGAGTGGGTAGTATTAGCGGTGGTATAATATATAGCCATAGCCAGAAAATCTCCCTCAAGAGATTTAAAATATGCCCATCGTCTGTCCCACGCAATGCACCCCGTCTAATGCTGAGTTGTGTCATATTGTTTTCCAGTTCCCTAAAGATTGTCGTTTGCAGCGCAAACGGCACATAGCAAGCGAAAGATAAGCCCGGTCTAAGAACGCGTAAATTTCAATAAAACGATACCCCTACGTATAGTAACATCGTAGGGATATCAGAGGCATCTGAAAACATGATTATTTCTGAAAAAAATAGTATTTGAAAAATAATCAACGTATGGGGTGAGAAAATGCTTAATATTTCAAATTAAACACTGTGACGTTGTTTTTCGTTTCACGGTCACAAGACGACTCCAGCTACCGATTCAGATAATCTCGCACTCTGGTTCCCTTCAACTCGCCACCCTGTTCAGAAGCTACGCTATCGGCTTGATTCGTACAGTTACGCCGATCTACTCGGAAAGATTTGTTATTGTTTAGTTTAGAGTTGCCCGGCAGAGTAAAGTACCCGACGGAGACGTCTCCACGGACCAGCAGAAGCCCGGGTGAGGTACCGGCGCCCCGCTAAAGATTGGTAAAGAGCAGACAGAGGTATAGTTCTGATATGGTTAAAGCCAGCGGAGGAACCCCCTGACCCGAGTTGTGGATGTGGTGCCTAGCTGTCGCCCGATGCCCTGAAGTTAGGTACCGATTCGCTGACGAACGTTCCCGATGTGATTTAAAGGACGACTCGAAGGAAAAGGAATACGAGCTATCGGCTACAAGGATTGTCACGAGCTGATTCGCGCTCCCGTGATATCTGTTGACAGTTTTTCTAGCTGTGTTTCGTGTACAGTCTTGAAGGTTCTCGCTGGTGTAGTTTTCGCGCTGTTCTCGTTACATCCAGAAAATCCTATCGATTTTCTGTGTGTTTGCCCACGCGAATGCGCTCTGGACACAGTTCTCGGCCTTTAAGGATTAGCTGATCCTGCTCCGGTGAATACTACCAATTTATTAATTGGCGAAGGAATTTCGATTCTACAGCTCCCGTTCGTTCTGTAACGTTCTCGATCAAAAATCGACAGGAGTCGTTAAGCTATCTTCTCTTCTGATAGGTTCACCGTCAGAGCTCTCGTTCTGGCGCAGTTAGAACTGTTCCACCCCAAATCCCAGGTCATACCGGCTTGTCAGTTCCCGGTGGCACAAAAATTGGCTGGCGCCCGCCTGGTTTCCGCATGCATGGACGAAGGGTAGACGGCCGAAACTGACGTAGGTTAGTTCTCGAAGATAATTAGCTCTCGGTTTTACGCCTTCTTAGTCGAGTTAAAAAAATACGTTACAACAATTAAGATATTTTTTGAAGGATTACGTGCAAGGCTTTAAAAAGATTTTATTAGTGAATTAAGAAAATATTCATGATATAGTAAAAAATAATTAAAGAGGATCGAGGAAGGATGCAGGTAGATTTTTATTAATAATTCATACTTATCTATGCTAGATTTAAAAGCTCCTTGACAGATGTTAATTCGGAAAATTTAACAGCTTTTGGCGAAAAAGTATTAGCAGAAAGCTTTCGGTAAAATCCTTCAAGCTTCGTCTCTTCTATCGAGAAAAATGAGCTGAGTGTCGTCGCATCATCCAGAGTCCAACGTGCAGCGAATGCAGCAGCACAAGCTTAACTGCACTCTCGTATTTTACCCTTAACCGCTGAAAGGGACTTTTTAACCATTCTCGTTACCCTATATCTAAACGTTATAGCGTACCTACGCAACAACCATATAGTTATTCGCCATAACACAGATTGTGAGAAATGCCCCAACTTGCCGTAATTGACAACGTGACTTTATATTGTTCTTATGGTTAGGCAATAAAGATTTTTAATGATCTATAAATGCTGCTCCTAATCCCAACCAATATCGTTCAGTCCCTCTCAGCTTTCTTTTCTCTTCTCGCAATGCTTTTTTTTAACTTCTATATACTACAGTACACTTAAGCCGTGTACTGTACATATATACATTTTGTATATATATATACACACATATATATGTATACCGTAGAGATATACTACAGTATATATGTCTCTTTTTGCCAGACCCTTAAATCGCCGCCATGCCAGCTACCGTTCTTCGCTACATTTAAATAATTACAATCCCGACGTCGTTTAGCCCCGATAATTTATAGGTGCAATTCGCGACGCCGGCTAAAGCGTCTGCCTGCCCGTGGCGAATTCCTATAGCGTCGATACGGTTGCGCCGCGACGCACTATCCTGCCGATTCATTCACCCCACTGTGCTTCTCGTCAAATCGCTCATGTGGGGTAAGCTTAAACCCCCGCCAGTGCTTACAATCCCGTGTGCTTTTCGCTCCCGTAGTTCGCTTGTTATGATTGTACGAGGGTACGAGCGGCTTGTTTCAACCCCTAGGTCGACATCGGCACAGCCACCATATCCCGCGCCTCGGCGCTTGCCATTCTGCCACACAATTCGACGCTAGCAAACGTCGCTCGAGCGGCACCACGCGTCGCGACATAGAAATCAGTCTCTAGGGAATAGTAGGGTGGGAGTGGGGGGATGGTTATGTTTCAATAAATGCGACTACCTCTACGCGGTGCAAATTAAACGAGTCTCTTGAGCCAATCGCTACACGATACAATTTTGAGAAAAGGCCTCGTGAACGATTTTATAGTTTTTTTCCAGCTGAATGTTTTTAACAGTCAAATAATTTGTTTTAAAGTGGTACCCTACTCTTCTTCAAATCGCGCTCTTATTTCGGTTTATTTGCGCAGTAAAGTAATACCTATTATTTTTCGAAATTCATTGGCTATAAATTTCCATAATATTGTTGAATAATAATAATTGGTTTTGTCTGAGTATTATGTACCTACACGTCATTTAATTCTCTCTGCACGCCTGGAGCGACTGTCGTGTTCATGGATGAAACTCCACTACCCTCTTCTCGGCACCACTTTGACAAAGGGGAGTATTGTGTTTCAGAGAGTAACGTGTATCAATCTCTTGGGACAGATCTTTCAGTGCATTTTGCCTCGGCACCAGGTCGTATTAAGGATACGCGTATCTGCCTGTCATGAGCATGATGGTGCATCCGTTATGTTATTTTATGGTACGTCGAGCAAATTACGTTTTTGCAAAATTTTGATGTCGACATTGGCAAAGAGACCGGAGAGGAGAAGTCTTGGCACAGTATGACATACGTTTATATGCAGTAACGTTGCATTGTAATGTTCACTCTGTGAGAGCTGTTATAAAGTGTATTATTTTAAAAAAGAGCAAATTAAAATTTTTCTATTTAGATCTATTGATTGATTATTGATATTGATTAATTGACTCGAGTCAATTAATGTTTTGTTGCACACAGTATTCAGACACAATATAGTTTTTTTAGTAATAAAACTCGTCTTATATAATGTTAGCAGAATACAGGAGATATATTGTACATATATGCATTTTTGTATTAATCTAAAATCTATTTTTTAATTTGAGAATTTGATCTTATATACTGTAATAGGGTTTTGCTAAATTAATACACATATCTGCTTAGCCTTTTTTTCTAACATCAATCATACTCAAAGAGTAGAAATACATTTTCAACTTTTTCACATTCATTTTTCTACCGATGGGAAGCCATCGAATTTTCCCAAACTGTCAGTGAAAACGAATAGACTAAGAAAACATGTCAGAAAGATCCACGTGGTTGATTTACTGTCTTGTATGCTTTTCCAAATTGATTTAGCGAAACTATGTTTGTCCAAATGTCAAGGAGTTTAGCGTTCTACTTAATAATTCTAAAAAATTCCTTGAAAAACGGCCTAGCCAGTGGAGTCACTGTCCGCCTCCACAGAAATAAATAATTCCACGAGCTCCGAATGAAATGGCAAAAGAAAAAGGCATTTTTAACGTGAAACGAAGAGTTTCACAGGAAGAGAAGATTTAAAAATTTAAAGTAATACAAAGACTACGTTTGAAGTACGGATAGTACATGAAAGTAGGTATTACCTTAAAGTAAGTGAGCTACCGGTATTAGATGTTTAAATGGACTTTGAAAGGTGACCTACCTTTACCAACCACAGGATGATTGTTGGCTAGAGCACGTTGAAAAAGGGGAGGCTCCATGAAAATAAAATCTGAAATTTAAGAGAGATCGTAAGATTCTCGTCTCAAGGGTTCAGTGGGCACTCCAGCCGTTTTCTTACCTGGGGCGGAGTCGGGGTTCTGCAAAATCCAGGAAAAACGGTAAGGGATGGGCCTAAGCCTGTGAAACCCGTGACGAAGTACCGAAAATATTGACGAGCTCGAAAAAGCCCCTAGAGCCTGACCGCAGGAACGCCAGGGATATGACTCTTTTTACAGAAAGCAACAGTCACGTTTGCTTATGAGCGGAGATAGCGTCGGGTAAACACGAAAACTAATCTCCTGAGGGAATAGCTCCCTTCTGTCATTATTCTTCATATAATCTTTCGGAAATTGTATTGTTTGAGATCCCGGGGACTTATTATAGTTGACTGACCAAAAGTTGCTGACGCATCGGCTTTAATCTGCGTTTCCCTCGAGCTCGATAAAATCCCACACTCATAAAATGATGGTCACAGGTATATATGGATGGACACCCTTAAAATATAAAAGAGTAAACTTTTTCACAAAATCTTTTTTCCTAGCATCCGACGGAACGACGAATATTCCATGAGCTTTCCTTAGAATGTTTCATCCGGACCCAGGAAATATAGAGACACACATTGGTCGTCTGAATTTAATGGAGCTTCTGGATGAATTAGAAAAAATAGCGGGGTTTCTCTTCTATCCTTTTTATCCAGAAGGAAATGCAAACGTTAAGTTAACGTTAAAGGGAATTCGATCGGGATGTCTTTTGGTCACAGGGGACAAGACTCAACATTTTCATTAGCTTTCGACTCTGCGGTCGTGCTTGGTGGGCAAAGGGCGGGAAAGTCATTATTTATAACTGAGAGGGCTGGCCAGACTTCTATCCCGGTCAGGGTGGTGGGTACTCTGGGGTTGATGTTGAATTTAAGCAATCTCGTTTTTTACCAAGCACCACCGTACTCAGGGGTGTTTTGGTCTGGCAAGCACGCCTGAAACTCGACTTCTCGACTCGATTCTCAATCGAACCGTGCAAATTCTCTTGAAGCACTTACAAATTTTCATGATAATGCAATTCCCTTGCAGCTTTAATGTGGTTTAACGCACAAAACCAAACGTCATTATTTCAAGTGCTGGAATGACAATTTAAAATAATTTTCGCAAACACTGGCTGGAAGAGCTTTTGAAATATTGTTTTAATGAGAGGAGGGAGGACATTCCTATTGGAAAATCAAGCATCATGAAAATTGAATTTTCATACTTCCACACACTGTATTAGGTGTACAAATTAATTATCAGCCTCTTTTGCATAATTTTGATGTTTGTTTACAAAAAAATAATTACCTAACCTTCAAAATAATCCTCATTACTTTCTAGATATTTCCGCCATCCCTCTAGCAACTGTCGAATCTCGCTTCGGAAGAAGGGTGGTTTTGTTTCTGAAGATTCAAATTTCAGAATCACTTTTTACACGTACTACAAGACTCAGCATTTTCACCTAAGGTGAAACAACACATTTCCTGAGCCCCTGCAGCGTTTTTCTTCAGTTGGGATACGAGAAGGAGGCAGTCCTTAAAATTTCGCTTTGTGAATGACATCGCTCTCACTATTATTTTTTGATGTTATATCAGAAACACTGTCAACTATTATACCTTACTTGAAAACTTAAGAATAGCGCTTTGAAGTTACCGTACGGCGGGGAAAAAATTAAAATTTAAATAAGGTGCCGTCATTTATTAAATTTTAGAACCGACAAGTAATTTGTACATCTGATACTTCTCCTTATTTTCTAATTGATAACGTTTTTAGATTCTTTATTCTTAAATTATATTTAGCTCCTGAGATACCTGCATACATTTTTAACTGGATTCTATCTCTTACGTATATCGAAACTTTTATCGATGGAAACTCCAAGGGAATATAGAAATTTATTAAAGTGCACTCAGTATCTGCTTCGATCCATACTTCCTTTTTTTTAGTTTATCCTGCGGGAAATCCAGGACCCTCGCTAGACAAACTCACATGGAGTCCTTTCCTCGGGTAGGCCTAGGAGCATTACTCATCGATCTGCATGGAGGGATATTTCAGAGCGAGGCACCCCTAAACGTCCTTAATAATATAAGCTTATACAAAGGAGCTTTGGGGAGTCTGAATACATAAAAAAATTGTCCCCACTCTCGTACGTGAACGTCATTGCAATTTGAAAATCATGCAAACGACCATTCAATTATATGTACTAACGGTACGGCAATAGCTATCTGTGATAAACAAAATATCATAATTCAATCTCAATAAACTAAACACGAGATAAAAAATCTGTAGAATATAATTTTACTAAGAAATGCTGAAACGTTTCAGATAAATGGAACAATATGATAAGGAAAGAAAGTCGCTCTAATTAATGTCGGAGTACTGACATTTCAATCAAAACGAAAGAAGACTCGTCGACCTTTCAGAGATTGTACTACCATTTTCATAATAGTAAAGCAAGTTATCTCAATCGTGAAAATTATTAAGTAAAACAATATAAGTACCTGCAGTTACCTCTTTTATGGTAAAGAAAACTCAAACCCATTCTACGAGTGAAGTGTTTTGATCCTCGTAGCATCCAATCCATTAGTTACCATTCCTTTAAATCAAAATGGTCCATTGAAACAAATCTAAGACTGTTTTACTAGAACTTATCCAAGATATTTTAATGCAAAGCACATATTACATTATCTCTATAAAATGATAGATTGTGACGTGAAATAGTTTTGTCAGGTACAAGTAAATTTAGAAAAGAAGAAAATGTATGTAAATATATTTCAAATAAAAGAATTTCAAATATAAAAATTTCAAGTTTCCGACATATCGTACGTAACGATATCAATGAATAATTTGTATAGCACGTCAGTTATTGCCAATTCGAACCTATGTGTCAATTTAATTAATTTTATTTTTTAGATACGGACCTTTAGTCCCGAAACTCTCTACGCGTTAAAGTTACGCACGCACTGCTTTTAAAGGGAGTACAATTTTTAAACGCACAAATTGTACAGTATGCTTCGTGCATGGTATACCGTACGTATCCATATATATACATATATATTTGTGTATACATGTATATACAGATAATGAATGTATTGTATCTCTGTATCAATGGATATCGGTTAATCGTTAAATGGCATCCGTTAAATGGCAAGCATTTGACGCACACAATATGAGGATGCATCGTACGCTTTAAAGGGGTCAAACACATGGCGTCTATTACCTAGCCGAAGGTATACCGCGTAAATTTGAATTAACGTCATGAACTTTCGCAGGTGCTTTGTTATAAATTATTCGCAAGAAGCGGCTGTGCCAATCGAATTATAAAGTTGAACGTTTCCAAACTTACTACTTCGCCGCCGGGCCAACTCTTTCTCTGTTGCAAGGAGGCATTACTCGGATTTAAAAGTTTAAGAAAGTCGATCCGTCGATACCCAGCTAGTCTACCTATATCTTTGTTATGCCCCGAAAGTTCCGTGCCGGCACCAGCTTGTACCTTCATCTCCCAGCAATCACTGTAAGTAATGACACGACCCACGCCAATGGAAGGTAGTCTCCATTTTATCCCTTTCGTTCAAGCTTTCAGGCCATCTTCAAAATTCCATGTAGACGTCATCACGAGAGTGCTTGTGACTTTTAAATAACTCATACACATATCAGTAGTTCACTGTACGTCATGCGAGTGAAGCAAATGACGTGGCAGCACCGATGCACGGTAAACGTTAACGATAGCCAATGACACGATGTCTTCATAGAACAGAGAAAGGGAGTAAGCGCCCAGCCGTTAGTGATGTTTATGCGACCGGTGCGATCCCAATAATGGCTGCGGTTTAAAATTACGTTATCTGCTCGGCTGAGACTGACCAAAATTCCAGCGAGCCCATAAACGCGGGGGTTAAGTACGAGGATGGGTTCTTTGCCGCAGGGGTTCTTCTTGCCTGATCACATCTTACCTAACCTTAACTTGGCTTAAGTTGGCTGCTCCGCACTCGGAGACACCAAGACTCTTGCTCCCACAATGCCCAACTGACCTGACCATACAGCCCGTCGTTATTAAACCTAAATCATTTGCGTCGGCTAGCTGCCATAACTCACTGCACCGTGAAATATGGCCGCGGTTCAAATTGTTGCCCACAGCCCTCACACCGTCATTCAGCTAGGCCACTTCTGCATCATCTCCTTCCCAGACGACTCTTCAGAATGATGTTGATTTACTGCATGTTCGAATTTATTCTTGAGTTTTGCTCCGTTCCGTTCCGCGACACGATCCTACGACTTCCTTTATTTTTACTCCTGCACGACATGAGGTCCGAAACTTCGAAGCGCCCCGGGATCCGCTTAATTTCCTATGCAGACTCCCAGAATTTTAATCAGCTTACAGAATGTAGTCTACTTAAATGGCTACCACGAAATGGAGCTATAGAAATCTCGAGGAATTTTTCAAAGGTCATATAAACTTTTATAGTTTCAGTTATGTCTTTCATGGTTTTGTTTAGTTTATGCTTTCTGGTTATCTATGTGTCAAGATCTTCGTATCGTAGATCAGACACAATAACATGGATGGTTGATGATATTGTTTTTTACCTGATACTAGAGAAGCGTTACACCGATAATGCAAAATTAATGCTCGTGAATATTTTTGATAAATGGCCAGCACTGTTTGTCCAATGTACACTGATGGGTAGAAAAAGCAGCATCGACCGATCATCGACTCTTTGCCATTAATCATTCTTAACTCTAATAGACCTATTGGTAAATGAGGGAATATATTTTTTTTACCTACAAAGACGTCACTATATTCCGACGCAAGTTTCTCATGGTTGAAAAAAATACCTGCAATTAATAAAATAAATATTATTAAAAACAAGGGACTCTGATCCCAAATCTTCTCGTCGTATAAATTCCCTATGTTGTTCCAGTCGCCGTAATTGAACCATATTCAAATAAGCAATTAACGAAGCATCCATAAATAACCAAAGCGCAGCAGCAGCCTTCGTATATGTATACCTATGAGAAGAATTGTGGGAAGACACATTTTAAGCTTGAAAATCAAGTAAAACGACGACATCGAAATTAGAGCCTTCCACCGAATGAAAAGTATTGTTTACACAAGCGAAAGAGGAAGAGAGTGGCATTTCGTGTAGGGACGGTATCGAACAAGAAGAAACAATCGCATGGTTCTTTGCGATAAGTTATTCCAGAAGCCGTATAGAGCGTCTGCCCTTTTGAAAAGAGCACAATGGAGTTAACCATTGAGGCGGTCGCAGTGGGAGGACATTTTGGTCACAACTTTAGACTAATGTAAAGGAACCATTTAAGTTGCTAAGCCTCTGGGAGGTCCGCTTCGACGTTTCCTCTCTTGCGTCGAGCTATTTGTGGCAGTCATACATCATGCTTCTCACAATTTACAGGCCCAAAAACCCGTGAAAATTCTACGTCTGCCTCAACGAGGGTACAGTGAGGCTGCATGGGATCTACGGCGGAAGCGCAAGCTACTTATCCTTTAGGCTGGCAACGATGCACTCCTGTAAATCTCGTGAAAAATTTTAAACCATAAAACTGACAAGTCTTGCTACTTCCTCCTATTTCTTGCTTTTATTTTTTATGCCACGCTCTATACATTTTCTTATCTCGTTATTCCTCGGCAGCATAAATTGACAGAAATTCATTCTCGGTTATATCACATTTCACGGTGTCCACTTCCGGCTGCTTTAATTTAACAGAGAAGCCTTGGAGAATATGATATAAACACGCGTCTAGTATAATATACATATGTATATCGTGTCGCCCTAAAGGAATACATTTTAGGACATAGGAGTAATAGAAAGCTGTAACTCTGGGAACATTTGATCCTGAATTGTAAATTAATCTGCAAATGTTGATACTTGAAAGCACGGGGTTTTGGGAATGGCAAAATTCAAGGGTGGATCATGAATCGTGTAGGGTAAGGGTTTTCCGGGTATCACGTGTTGGCCCTGAGACTTATTGTCTTGCTGTCAGACTCGGGCAAATATTGCCATCGTCGCCGCTGACAAACATAGATATAATAGTAGTTGGAAATGCCGCATTGATATAGACCAAAAGAATACACGTAGATGAGATGTATGTACAATGTACGTAGTTATGAGCTCTTGTATAACAAGAGGACAATACTTTTCACGTGTGTCACTCCCTTGAGGGCTATCTACCTTTGAGGAAGGAAAGGGTTCTTGCAAAGGTAAAGTGGTCGGCTAAAAATTATTTCATATACATCGTAACTAAATATTCGATATTCATGAAAATGACAGTTGCGAATATTCATTGAAATGCTACGTTTTGACAATATTCCTTGGACTGTATACCATATAGTATGAAAAAGGAAAAAAGAATGAAAGTATACCCAAACGACAATGAAAAATGTATAATGTTGAAATCGTAGGTTGTTTTTTATCGCAAATTGATTAGATGGTATCTGTTGTGCTATGTCGTGTTGGGTCAATGTAGGTCCTACATTATTGTTGCTAAGCTGTATAGTGGGTAAAAAAAGTAGGCATGATCGACGTTTATTCTTTTCTTTTTTATTCATACTTTTTGCAACGGTACACGATGCATCGTCTTTCCTGCGAAATTTCTGGATTATGCAAAGAGTTCTCCTCCTATCGGTCGATCTGATGTATGCAACGTACGCGACATGAATAATCAAATGGGTTAAGATATCCGTAAAAGATACGTGTTCTGAGCCGTCATTTGTTTCTCTTAGAAAAATAATAATTGTCAATAATTAAATTTTTTTTATAACAATGTTTATTTGGCTTCGAATGATACAGGAAATTCTGTAAACGCTATAAAAATATGTTTGAATAGTAATTTTTCTGAGGATTTTTCACATGTATAATGTTATGAGATGAATCGATATTTATCTTCAAGGTTTGACTGGTTCAGTATCAACAATAATCAATAATCCAGCTCCAAGTTTTACGAATGAAATCTGATAATTCTCGCAAGGAGAGCCATATTGCATGAATACTTTACATTAATTGAATTGATATCTCCATCTGATGCACTTGGTAACATTACTCTTCTGCGATATAGTATGACATTACCGTTCGTGACAGTTTCAAAGTAACATGAAACTCATCTAATCGTTTACTACTAGGTACCAACCCCTTTTACTACCCCGTGCACTATAGTAATGAAGACAGTGGCGAATCGAGAATTCAAAATTTCCAACCTTAATGGACTAATCTGTTCCTCTTATTATTTTCATATGTACAATTATAAATGTGAACTATGAACCAATTGAAACTGAAATCTTACGAATAGAAACCAATAAATATTTCGTAAATAGATGATTCCGTGTGAGCCACGAAGAGTAAGGATTTCTTACAATTTTCTTTTTATCCGCATTTATACGTTTTAAATGTAAATTGTAAAATGGATATGTAAATCGTCATATATTTATTACTGATAAATAACCACTGAGGATTTTCAGTGATTTGTTGAGGAAGTAGGAAAAAAACGGCTATATAGCTATAAGATATTTTTTTTCGGACCAGGAAGGGTTACCAGAGGGTGTGATTTATTGACTTCAATTTTTATGGGTGTAAAGGAATAGTCGGAAGTCAGTAAGGATTCGTATTTCTGCTGGGTTAGGTAAAAACGACTTTCAAATACGTTTGCAGCCTTCAAGTTGTTCGGACAAGGGCAAGTAAAAAGTTCCAACCTTTTCGAGTTAAAAAAAGCGGCCAGAAAACTTTCACTAAAATGAAACCTCTACTGCCGGATATTGCGTAGGCAGCAATCGTCTCATGTTCTTTTTCATTACATTCAAAAAAAAACTATCGATCCATACCTTTTTTATTGCGTGTTGACGTCTTTCACGAGGTATCGAAAGCGATAAGATTTTTCAAAAATTCATTCCACACCTCTCTTGCGATACTGAAGCATTTCATAATAACATAAGCAAAAGAAAAATATTTCACCGATCATTATTTACCAAACCCTAAAGACCTTCGTATAATCGATAAATCAAACTCGACAAAAGCATCGTCCATCGTGACAACGGTTTTCTTCTCAAACTTATTTTTAACCAGAGTCTTTCCGGTCCGCAGATCCAAGAATTTCCCTTTGACACTCACCACAGGGAGTTTTTGCATTGATACAGACACAGCCCTTAAAGCTCGCTACACCCTCTTCCTTTTCACAGCCAATCCTTATAAGGGATCCAGATAGGCGATCTATCTCTGAACTATATATATGTACATTCATGATCCTTAATAACAGATTGAGAAGTGATCGAAGCAATTTGCATTATCATGCAGTGAAAGTTAAAGAAATCCTATTACACGCATTAATAATATAAGAAGGCACGAAGGATGTTGCTTCTAGAAAATTTTATCGAGTGCACAGTTTCCCCTTCCATCACTCCAGTTACGCAGCCACAATATAGATACAAGTATGTATACCTATGGATACGCATAGTACACTGGGTGACATTTCAATAAGCGCGTTACGTAATAAGGTCAATGCGTCATCATGCCCGAACGTCGAATGCCATTTAAACAATCGAGCCTCGTCTAAATGTCTTGCATATCGTGTTTAACAGGGTTGAACGCTAAATGTTAGCAGAGCCACCGTACGATAAAAAGACTGTCTGTTCCTTGTCGAGCTGGAGCTTAAAATCTAACAAAAGGATATTATCAAATGAAACCGAGAGTGATAAAGGAATTACCAGAACATCCCTTAGTATAGTAAATAGGTCAAACTTCACCTGTTATACATATATGTATACAAATAGGGATTTCAGCTAGATAAAGTTATGTCACCCAGTGTACATAGATCCTAGCGATTTATTTCATCAGGATGAATAAGGCGTTTCGTGCCAATGGCGTAAACTCGTATAAATTCAAACCTCGACGTCAAATATCTCCGTTAGATTCATGCCGCAGGCGCACGGCCATTCCCCATCTCGATTATATGGAAGATTCGTGCGTTAAAACGCATCGTTTTCTATCTTTCCTCTTTTTATATTTCCTTCCTTTGCTCCTCTTCCTGCATTGGTTTCTTTCAGCTACTCTTCTCGCCCTTTCACACTATCGATATCACCTATCTTGGCTCTCGCTCCCACTCGCATATACAGAAATCGCTTTCACAAGTTAGCCTGCGGGGTGAACGATGCGTGGAGGCAAAAATATATTAACGGAAAAGTGAGACCTCCTACGGCGTGTGACCTGCGGGAACCGAAAAGCCAATTTCTTTGGCATTGTGCGTAAATACTGAATCATCGAACCGTGGAGCCACGTTTCAACGAAGTATTTAACGGCTTTTAAGAAAAGCCAGAACCCTCATTCGAGTGCCACGATGAAAGAGAATGGAACCCGCTCATTTTTCATTTATAACTTTTCCAATTTAATTTCGTGCAGCAATAAAGTTCCGAGGATTCCCTCGTGGACGAAGCCGAAATTCGCCCATACGTTCTATCGCATTTCCACGAGTACAATGATTACTCCAAAAATTAACACGGTCGTCATTGTGTTTTGTTTTCATATCGAATTTGTATACTTCTGGAAAATTTCGAATACTCCATCTCGCTACAATAACTTTATTGGCACAGTACAACGTGACCCAGTAAAATCAAAGCACGTATGAAGTTTCAGTATTACATTGTGCCGTAGTGCATTAATTGACAATTTATCAGGACATAATTATCTACATAATAAACAGAATATATATATATATACCTTGACATATGCTGAGTAGGATACTGTCACGTATAGTTACCAGCTGCGAGATATCCTGACAGTTGTACGATGTACCTAAACATGGCTACCTTCACTTATCTCTCTCATCCGCAGTGTAGTAACGCGAGAAGACGTAAAGGCAGGTATCTAAATATTTTTTTTGAAATAGGAGATGCCAGTCGAATTACAAGAGGCCAAGGATCTCCAGCCGTGAGTGTTTCCTGCCAGAATCTCAACAGCTTCATTCAACTTAGTAAAATTGGTGGAAACTATATTGGCCTATGTCCGTGGTCTCTTCCTATACTACTACCGTCCTAACAAACGACAATGCATCAGAATTCCTAGGCTACGTATTTCAAATATTTTCGTAATAATGTCCATCGCGTATGGCCGCCAGTGACGTGAACAACAACGGATATGTCTCAATGTTTTGCCGGCTCCTTCAGCTGTCCCATTGTGTATCCTAAATTGACAATAGCCCGGTTCAAATAACGTCTTACTAAAGGCATACCTATGAAAGGGGATTCCACCGCGGAGGTCCTATTCCTCAGCAATTCCAAAGGTTTCCTTTTTGGGGACACTTATGACCACGTGGCTCGGGTTTGCTCTTTTGTGGCCCATTTTCTTTCTTCTTCCTTTTTCTCTCTTTTCTTTTTATTCCAGGCCTGGGAGATTCCCTTCGCCATGCAAGATGGATACCTTCCTCAAACTACGTGTTGAGAGAGAGGAGCGAGTTGGAAAAGTTCTCGCGTGCACCCTTAACGGACCAATATTTGCAAACGACAAACTCAGTGCGAGTGGATGACGAGACGAGTGAAAATGTTTCGAAAAAAAATATATATATTCAGGAGAAACAATTTTTAGTCACTGTGGATTTATTCAGGGATATACGTCGATGGCGAATAACCTGCTGCACCATTCGGTAACCGTTAGTACGATGAATCCATACTTAATGGATTCTATGGAGACGGACGAATTTGTTAGAGCTTAACTACTTAATAATCAACGGCTAAATGATGGAACATTCGATATTACACTGTCAGCCTTTATTCACCAAGAATCAACATGGTAATTGCTCCAGTGTTTTCTGACTCTGGTAATGAGCGCTGAACATTTTATGGACATCTTGACTGCTACGGAAATGCTCAATCAAAAGCGGTGGAATTAATTTTATATAATTTTCTTCATTATACTGTTGAAACTGACTGGGCATGAACTTTCTATCAACATGTGTTCAAGCTTACAGTTAGTATTGTTCTGTCTGATGTGAGATGCGAGACACCTCATCTGATATTTTAAATCGTTTCCTACCCTCTCTCCTATCTGCTCGAGGAAATCTTCTTCAATTCCAATGATACATTAACACCCACATATCAGTTTATGCACATATGCTCATATTTGCTTGTATAATTTAACTGTAGAGACTGTAGGAACATGTGTGAAGGCAATGTTGATAGTTAATGAGACTAATTAGCAATACGTCAAAGAGACGTAATGAGTGACTTAATTGTAGATGAGATAATGAAAATCAATTAATTAATTGAAACATAAAAGTGCAGACTACACGAAGGACTGTATAGTACGAAATTGGGTGGAAGTGATGAAATTCGGTAAAATTTAACTAATTAAAATTCATGAGAGACGTGATAAGCGTATGGGAATTCGATGCAGCATCAATTATATCGGTATCCGATATGGAGACTTCCCACGAATGTACTGTAAACCTCATGTGACGGACATTACGTGTTGTACAGGTGAAAAAATTAGATGGAAGCTGTAAATATATTCAAATTAAAATATTACGTGTATTTGAATGAAGAGAGTCTTCTTCTTATTCTTGTTCCTTATGGCTTTATGCCCTCGTAGAGGGCCAAGTGCCAGAGTGAAGAGAGTCACTCTGTTAATATATTCATTAGAGTGCTTGATTGTTAGTATTAGATAAATAGGAATCACATGAGGTTTATATAAATAGCTATATAAAGTATATGCCGTATGCAAATTCATAGGTTAAGAGGGATTCTTTAATAAGATATTCTGATTGAATCTCCTTTTTGCAATCCTTGAGATAATCCTTCTTGAAACTGCTTTTCAACAATGTTTTTCAAGTACAAATTAGAACCAACGAGAAATTTAATTACAGGCATATTTCGAAGAAAAATATAAATACCGAGAAACATGCATGTTTTAATCTCTTTAATTTTTTCTCACCAGACATTATAAACAATGTTATTACTTAGCCATCGTTTCAATGGGCAGGAACAGAGATATCATATAATTTTGAAAAAATGAGAAAAATTTTTCGTTTTAAGTTAAATTCTTTTTCGTTTTTAAGGCTTTCTATAAAAAATCGCACGAATTCTGAAGAAACGTTATTACATTTATAATTCGATAAAACATTAAAACCCTAAAAATGAAGTATTGCTATATATAATACATTTTTCAATGTATTGACTAGAAAAATATCTTCTTTTTAAAATTAAATGTAAGAAATATACACTTTAATGAAATCCTTCGAAAATCCCTACAATTATACCGACACCCTATACGAATATGTTTTTGTATTTTTTATTCCACAAGGGAAATCGTGTGTGGAGAAGCAATGAAAGAAGCAACCCACGCAACGAGAATTAATCGATGAAATGTGTCGGTAATATTAGTGAGAACGAGTTAAACAGATGGGGCCACCTTTCTGGCAGGTCAAGAGTCGAGCAGTAGATTCAATTAATCTTCAGAAAGTAATAATTCTAGCATGTGGTGGCACTCGAAGAAAAATCTCTTGTACCAGAAATAAACGTTATTGATAGCAAACGGCGATAATGAAGAGCTTAAAATCGTAAAAACATAGTTTTTAATAGGTTGGTGTACAAGAAAAAACGATTTACTTAAAAAATGCTCTAATTTTTAAACTCCGATACTTAACCCATTTTCGTTTTCTATATCCAAGAGAAAACCTGCTTTCGTTATGCATATTTTCATTGCTGTCGACGTAGTTACTTTACCTCCATATACCCGTGGACCATTCATAAGAGCCGCGAAATTCTATAATGTCTGCAGACTAAAAAATAAACGCAAACAAAGGAATTCGTGATACCTGAAAATTCACCTGGAATTCAATAAAATCAAACAAAAAGTATATGTACAAGTATATGCATTAATTATATTAAATATTGTATAAAATTCACAATTCAATACATTTAAACTTTTCATATAATTGAATCAGGGCAGTGGTAATAAAAAAATATTAAATTGTTTTCACTCTCAATATTAAAACGTTCGTTTAAGCATTGTTAAGATATTGGTAAAATTTGATATTATTGGCAGTTAATATTGTACGGCTTTGCTTGATTACCCCTCGTGGTTGGGGAGACATTGTAGCCAGTCGAGGGTCGCGTGTATAATTATGATCCCGTACACAAAGTTTGGTGACAGACTAACCTAGAATCCCTTACAAAACCCTCACGACTACAAAGGGTCCCGAATACGAGAACAACGGTGTGTTCGTTCCCCTAATTCTCCATGCGAGCAACTACAGCCCAACACCTACCTACCTTTTTGCTGCGACAGCGTTAACGCAACGTCGCTTTTATACTTTAAAATAAACCTCCATATCACTTCCGTGGGGCAAGGATAAGGGGATATTCAAGTTAATGCTTTATGCTATCCTTTAGCTTGCAGAAATATGTTTAATCCTTTTGAGAAGATTATACTTTAAACTGACCTTAAGAATTTTTCAGTTATATACAAATTTTTGTTACCTACCAAATTTTTAATAAAGAAAAAAATAAAATTTAACGTTATAATAACATTCTGTTAATAATAATAAAATTTGTGATTTCATTCCTAATTATTTATTTATTTCATATGCCAAATCTGTCAACGCCAGATGCTGTTCCTATTGGATATTTATTCTTTTTTATTGTACTCATATAAATTTTTGAGTAAGATTCTTTTTCGAGATCGACATATAAAATTCTATTACTAATGAGGTTAAAAGGAATTGCAGGGAATAGTTCAGTCAATTGGAAAATTTGTTTATCGGTCGATTCGAATAAATCTATATAATCGGGTATACGTATTATGAGATATTCTTTATTAAGTAAGCACTCTTATTCTCGGTGTTTGCAGAGAGCAATTAGCAGTAATTAGATATTTACAGAAATGGAATTAAGAAGATGTACAAAAGTTCGATAATGTGTAATCGCGATTATCTTTCAATTAAATTATTTAAGAAAAGAACCACCTTTTATTTTCTACGTCCATTAAATGCAACCAAATACTTGCTCCAGTCGATGATAACACAGCTACCTAACCAGTAATTCACATTAACAATATTAGCGAACAACTATGAATTTTATTATTACGAAATTTAACCAGTATAATTCAATTCAGCAATTCATGAAATCCTAAAACAATTACATAGAAGAGTCAAAAAAGAAACTGAATCAAGTAAAAATTTCTTTATTATATCTTTATATCGAACCGATTATTATATCATTAAAATATAATACCATTTCGAAAAACATTTCATTTAATCGAAATCATTCATTCACGTAATTCAAGCATCTCATCTACTGAAATCCATAGTAAACACGATGTACAGTAAAATACCGTGTTTGCTAAACGTATTCATAAGTTTTAGCAACAAAAAAGAGAAAGACAGTGAAAAGGGAAGGGACGGTCATTTTGTGAAGGTGCACAACGTTGGTTCCGGCAGGGCTTAGACCCGCGGACAAGTACTTAATTAAGCGAATAACATATATCGCGCTAAAGCCCAACGCCCTCAACTTCCGTTTGAGAATAACATCGCTGAGGCGGACCACGTCCCAGTCCCGGTACCGTTTCTAGCTCCCACGGACACACCCTTGCCTGCTGCTCAACTCGCCTAAGATCCTCTGTTCTCCTATTCTGCTCTGCTCCTCTGCTCCACTTAAGTCTAACCTCAGCCTTGTCTATTCTCCGAGCAAACTAATAGAGACCACGTTTAGATGGGAAAGGCTCCATTAACAATGCATCATATCCAACGATTCATTTCGTAATGACATAAATAACAACGTGCACCCATATATATAAATATATTGACAGTCTGTGCTTATGGACGAATTACAGAATATCTTTGTGATTGCGACGTACGTGTATCATTATAAAATTCCTGATAAACCGGTAGGACAAGATTGATCGAGAGTACATACCTATTTCTAGATTTTAAATCTGGAAGAATCAAGAACAGCTTGTCACGGCAAAATGGGAAGAATGTCATTATCGATCTCGTATAGTAAATTCTGATTGTATTATTTTGAAAATAAAGTTAAGCAGGAAACATATATTTAGAATAGAGCGGAAAAATTTAAACGACAATTTCATATTAAAGAAAATCATTAAGTAAATTTGTGATCAAATAAATAATTGACAAGTACTCTATATCCGTCATGTAAGATTATAAGTTTTTGATAAACCGACAGGACGAAGATTGATTAATATTATTTCAAAGAAAAGGACCAGATCGTTACGAGGAATCGATAGCCAGATAGAAAAGATCCCGTATTCCCATCCATCATCTGATATATGAATTACTTTATTCGAACACTTCGATTCTGTAACTGACTTGCCAAAGGACGAATCCACGTGTATATGTATATGTACACTTGTAAAATGCCTTAGAAATAGAAGCCAAGTCAATTCGTATTCATACCTAACTCACCAGTCTCGGTACAGTTATACAGTCCATTCAAGATACATACACTATTCCAATCCATCTAAAGTATGACAATTTAACACACTGTCACTATATCGGATTCTTATCGAAGAGAATCCTCATTACCGTTATGCCTTTTATGCACTGTTATATTGAAAATTGAATTCAGAATTCGAAAGCTGGGACACTCACTGATGTTTAAGCTATCCAACGAGTCAACCCTCGAGGCTGAGTCAATCCCTAAAAACTCATTCCTGAATGAAGATGAATGCTACATAGACTTCAGGTCATTTTAAGTCATTAAGCGTCACACGTCAGTCTCGTACACTACATTACACATAGAACGTCAGTTGATTCTCGTTACCTCTTACCGGGTCATTTGTTTGAGTTTAAAGTTATGCAATTTCAATTGTCCTTTCAGAGACTCCTTCTGCCTGAGCGCCACGACTTGAACTGGTATGGAATTGACGAGTAAAGACCTGGACTCAAAGGGTAAGCCGTGACTGGCATAATGGGACGTCTCGAATTAGCTTCGTGGCCCTACTAACCTCGCGGTAACTAAACTAAACGTAGCTCAGTATTATCCGTAAGTGCGCTGTATATACGTATCCTATATCTGTAGATGGTTTTCCTTATTTTTTTTTCCTTTTATTTTACTTTTAATGAAAATAACATGTCAAATTAATAATCTATATATTAAATACAGGAAAACCTGTAGCTGTATTTTTTTTAATGATAATGACGGTCATAGAAGGATTATAAATATAAATTGTTACATTAAATGAGATTATAAAGTAATTTATGTATCTATTCAAACTGTAATTAAGTGTTACCCACAGGCGTGGTAATTGCTGCATTCTCTTGATGCGCATTCGTACATGCATTGCTATATTAATGAGATAGTGTAAAAGTTAGTAACAACTGCTACAAAATTCATTATGTAGAATCTCTAGGCGAAGAGTCTCACTGGCTCCGTTGTTCTTCTGTATACATTACATTAAAATATAAATTGATATAAAAGATCGAGTAACGTACAAAAGATCATAGAATGAAACGTTATATTACTTCTAGTAGAAATTCAATATCTTAAAAACTAACTCCGTGTCGCCACTTTTCCATGAGTTTGAAAATAATTTCTCTTACTTCAGTTCTCCAATAGAAACGTAACTACGATAATTGCTCGAAGCGTTTCCTTTACAAAAGTGCAATGCTAGAATATTTCATAAAAGAGGATGAGAAAGATGTAATAGAAAAATCAAAAAAGAAGTTCAGTACACCGTCAAAGAAAATAATAATGAGACCAATCGAACTCGTTCAGAAACCTGAAGATAAAATAGGCAATCCAATCGTTGCAAGCAGCACGAAGTAACAACGTTAATTACGACCGGTAACGTCAGTTGCTCAGAATCTTTATTACGTATCTGCTTCCAGCTAGTCGTAAAGCAGGATCAACTTTTTCTGATGGATTAACTTGACCAGCTGTCGTCATGTGCTAAGGAAGAAATAACAGGCAGTCACAAGTCAAACAATAAAAGTGGCTAGTAAACCCATCCCTAATGTTTATTGTCGTCCGCAACGGTTCTGTCAAATATAAAAATGGGAACACCTACGCGCCTTCCTTCCCTAATTTCATTCGATGTATAGCGATCGCCTGTACTCTTTCGCAATTACTATGATGTTTCTATCGCCACGTACGCTTCATAATACACTGACAGTTATTCTGTATAATTTATCGTAGATGCATCAACCTGCACTTGAAAGTACCAAGAGGTATGCTTTCTAATTTCGTATTCTTAAACGAGTTAATTCCATTGGAGATGAGATATTGCGAATTGAGTTGTTCTCACTTCACTCGGGTTTGGATCGACCTGAGCTATACATATAAGCGTTACTTAATGTGCATTCTGTAGATTTCATTGTGGGGACGAGAGCTCATCTTACCATCGCATAAGAAATGGTATAAGATAAACTTCAGACGAAGTTTGATACTCTTGTACGTACACTTATAAGTGTAATAACAGTTTGTTGATATATTGCATTAAAGAGTAAATTAAGAAAGATATAAACGTTTTTTATAAATCTTACGATACTAATGTATATCAACTTTCAACTTATATAACGTATAGTACCGAATTCGATATAGCATATGTGATATATTCTGTGTGAATATAAAATATAATTATGGTGTCGTATAACAGGTACTTAATTTATTATTGCTTAATAACGAAAAAGAAATATTAGTTTGAAAACTTGTATTTTCTTATGCTTTGTGTAAAATGTGAATAATGACTATATCGATGCAACTGTTACTATGCAACGTAGCTAAATCGACTATAGCAATCTGTGATAAGTGCATGTGCGTGTTATGTATTATGATTTGAGTATACCTTCCGCATACAGTTATTACCCTACCTGGAAGCAAATTCCTGTATGTACTTTTTTCTTTAATATTTGTATAATAGCTCGTACTCAGTGGATACTAAAGTTTGTGCCAGATTACGCTGCTAGAGGTACAATGCAATTCAAGAGCGTACTGACCTCGGTTAGTCAATGTAGATACATTCCGTATTAACAGTCTGCAAGGGGAACCTCTGTTTGAGGATTTACACAGGGACCACTTTAGACGTAGTAGCAAATTGCTTATCATTGAAAATCATATGTATGATAAATTTTGTCGAGTATCGTTATTTCAATACAATAGATAATAAGAAGCATTTACAAAGCTAATTTGATAATATAAGCTTAGTTATCAGCATAATATTATTAGGATCAAGATTGAGGTATTTTTTGGATTATTTTTTTTCAACTCACATTGATAATAAGCCATACAAATATGCTGTTTAAATATGTTTAGGAGTTATTGCGTTCCGATAAAATTTAAATAAATTTTTTTTCGATGGGAGTAACTCTCATTGAGCTAAGAGGGACTGAACCTACGAGGACTATCATCGTCTGTGCATTCTGACAAGGAAATCCTTCAGTATAATAACTAACTCGTTGCGCGTTGACTCGTCGCGAGTTAGACATGACACTCGAAAACACGTGTTTACCTTTTTTTTACAGTGTCATTTTGAGAAGGGAATAAAGGATCAAGGGACAGCAACATGCGAGGGACGGTTCCCGTCTGTTAACCTCACATATCGTGACTTGGAACGTTGGGACTTGATCGGGCCTCCAGCTGGGGCCCTTTTAGAACCAACCGGTACGCTCGAGATTAAAATTTGACATTTAGTATCCGCATTCTAGATATTTTTTATTATTTTTCTTTGGTTTTCATAAGGGTGAAGATGGATGAATAATTAACGTCCGAGTAAACACGTCTTGTATTAGTTATGTATGTCACTGTACAATTTCTATACTGTTACTCAACAGTTATGTAAAAATTAAATAAACGTAAAAAACGGATTTCCAGGGATGCATCAATTTTAGCTGCATGTAAATATCAATTTATTTATATATTTTTTGTATAAATGCTATAAACCATCAAATAATTATTTTTAATACTTCAGTTGAAGCGAAAGACAGTCCAAGAAATTCATCAGGATCTTCATAGTACCTTTGCTAAGAAAAATTATTAACGAATTACAATTATTGAAAGCAGTCAGGTTTTCTCATTTTAGGATGAATTTTTTATTCTGATCCTGTCCGAAATCTTGATAAACTCTTCGAGTTAGCCAATTTCGCGCAATCGAGGTTATATTGTTATTTCCATAGAACGCATAACGTGCAGATGCATAGAACGAGCTTCCACGAGGTTATTTAGTGTGTATTTTGCATTAATTATTCAAATGAGCAAACGCGTTGTTGGGATTATCATAAATTACTTAGTTACCCTCCTTCCGACGACTTCATTCGAGCATGCTCAGCAGCTACGGAGAATGACTAAAGACTGCCAATCTTCTCGACCTCACCGGATAACACAGTCGCAATTACGATCTCAATAAAATGTTCATCCAAGGATGATCCCATCATATTTTTCACCCCGTACGTAATCTTAAACGTAACTCGTATTTTGCACAAATAAAACTGATGATTTATTAACCCATTATAATTTACATACAAAACAATTATTTGGTTTCTTATAATTCCTTGACTAGTCAAGGAAAAGTTTTACGGTCAGTGGTGGCCATAGCCGTAAGGTCCGGAATGGTCGTTACCGCCGGAGTTGAGAACCACCGCATGGAAACCATCAATGTCGGCATGGTACTTGACGGTACGCACGTTGCCACCAGGCTCCTTCAGGCTGTATTCGCCTGCGACATTCTTTCCGTCACGGTGTTCCTTCTGACCGTGAAAGTCGCCCGTATGATGATCCTCGACACCATAAGCGAACTCGTAATGTGGATGGGCTACATAGTCCACGTGATGGTGACCATGCTTGTCCACGAACTGTACCTCGTGAGCAGGTCCGACAACTGGTCCATGATGATGCTGATAAGAATAAGCCTTATGGCTCATTCCACTTTGGGCGATAGCGCCAATGAGAAATAAAACAGCAACAAGCTTGAATATCATGATTGTCTCTGAAAGAAATGAATATATGAAAATAAATGTAGATTTCACTCGTTCAATTAAAGTAGCTTTACCAGAGACCAGCTGATTTACACGTTTATGACGTTTTGTTCAGAAAAGATAAAATATTGCACTGACTATTTATTACAACAATGTATTATTGATTAGTGTAATCAAATATGAAAATTTGGTGTATTTTTTTATCAGTGCTATATTTTTGAATGTCACAAGGAACCAATGGCGAATGGTACTTGTAGAATATTTCTGGTTTAGTTACCGTTGCACTTGTGGTGTCAAATGCGTTATGAATAAGTATTGCCGAATTCGCAGCATTTATACAGTAGCGGGTTAGGTAATATCTGTTACGTACCTAAAGCGCGTAGGGGACAGGTGAAAAGGATTTTCACGCTCGTGCTCGGCAATAGATTTGGTGAGTCTTTTCTTTAGTCTGTTGTAAAGTCAATAAGACGCATGTGTTTTTGCAAGGCATATAGGCGTGTTTGATTTCGGTTGACAAGCAAGAAAAACCTTCGCTCGTAAAGGCAAATTCTTATATAAAAAAGTTGATTTCACATTCTCCACGTCAACGCGCACTAGATATATATTCTTACGTATTCGGCATTTGCCACGGGGATAGTTAGGAAAGTTATTATTGACTGTAAGACAAATAAATAAATACCAATATTTGGTTTAATCAATCGCCTTAGAAAACCATTCAGTCTAGAAAATCTATTGTACAAATAATCCACATAATGCAATTTCTATTATCTAATATTTAAAAATTTTAAATATATTCTGGACATATGTAGATGCCAGTTCATGTAAATGTAAATATATATAATTATTTAAAAATTTCTCTAAATTCATACCAACTGTACAAAATATATATTGAAACAATATCTCACCACTCCGAAAGCAATTTCTCGATAAACGTAAACATAATAGTACATTACGATACAAGTGTCGTATGGGGCACTTTCTGGCACGGCGAGGTTAAGCGTCCGAGCGTAGCGAGGGCGCTTACGCCGTGCCGTAAATTGCCGCATACGACACGCGTATCGTATACTATTTTGTAGCACGTGTGACTTAAATTCGCCAAAAAATTACGATCCAAGAGTCTTTGATAATATGTTGACCCGATGTACTGATTTTTTTGTTGTCTATAAACTTTTCCACCACATTGTTCATTTGAATTTAAAAAGCATTGTCAGCTACGTAACAGCAATTTTGGTATCATTACCGTCATTTACGTAAAGAAAGGTTAGATCATAGGTTATGTTTGCAGGATTTTCTATAAGAGTCAGTCGCCGTCATATTGCGTGTTCGACTGTCAGTACAAATGTCATCATCCTTCTTTCTTGAAAGCTATATTTTGAATTTGATTCCGTGCTGATTTAACTTCAATTTAAATGCATTTTCCTGATATAATCATTTTTTTCATTAATTTTTATATTTAGTAAACTATTATAGTAAACACCAGCGTGAAATACGCGTGCGTGATTTAGTAAAATTGTCGTCTTCACCGTGCCAGAAAACGCTACATACGCCATGGAAAAGCGTGCGGTATGAGCGAATTTAAGTCACGCAGTGCTATAAAAACTAGATCCACCCCGAAAAATATATTCCTCCGGTATTTTCCGTAAACTGTCACTTGAATTAATGACCAGAGAAAATTCTTCTGAGAAGCCAACCAAGCAGGTAAATCATACTAAGTACAAAGGTTAGCGTGCTTCCACGGGATTAAAATGAAGAAAGAAAAGTATAGAAGAGACGAGAAGAAATAACGTGAAGAAAAAAAAAAGATTCGAGACAAAAGAAGAGATGAGGGAAGACCAGCCGTGGCGGTGAATTCAATTGGACAAATCTGAAATAGATGGGCACACGAGGGAGCACGGGCACGAGTCTGCGGTTAATAGAAGAGTCCTCGCAGACTCACTTCTTTGCTTCTCGTTGCGGAAACACCATCTGAAAAGATATAATTCAACTACCTTAATGTCCCTTGAGATCGATTCGTCATTCCCTTTCTCTTTCTATCTTTCGGCGTCACGCAGTCATTCCGACCCTCGGCTAGACTCCGGTCAGTCGAGGAGCAAAACGCTTAGGAATAAAGGCATTTCAAGAAAGCAAATATGTGTGAGAGATCTTCGAATGCTTTTGGATATACATATGGAGGTTGGGAGAGTATTTCTTTTCTGGATACCAAGTGTCTCCATATCTGCTTCTATTAGGTTTATGCATTTCTTTTTGTTAGCCTTTAGAACGATATAGGAACGGCAGTTTTATTATAACGAAGATAAATAATTATTTGATACTTGTTGGCATTTTCTCTGTTCAGTTTCACTTTAAGAGGACTAAAAATTATTTTGGGTTTCTAGCACACATGGTGGTCCTGAATCTTTGTGTCTGCCTTAAGTATCTTGACTGATCTGTGGTAACGATCTGGTTTCTACTTGAAATTTATTGTGTGATCCTGTTCGGTTCAAGTAGGACCTTGCAGAGTTGTGGCTTTTTGGAATTCGGTGAGTGGCTGACCGTCAAATATGAAGTATGTAATGGAATGTAATAATATTTGTAGACAGCAACACGGCACGAATGCCCGTGCAATTCTTGGAACTCTTGACCATTATTTAAATCTTCCCTTCTTTGTATTGCATATTTCTTCAATTCTCTTTCTTTCTTTCTCTTTCATTTTTTTTATTACGTATTCAATATGACATTCTGTTACTACGTAATCTTGCTAAGCTTATTTTATATGTATTTATATATTAACGATGTATATTAATATTTTATTAGCGAAACGAATCCAAATATATTTAGAGCCATTAGCCATTAATATTATATACAAAGACAAGGTCACGTGATTCACGAATGGATATAATAATAATAATATTCTTGAGAAATTCATCATTTCCAAATAACATTCAAATGACTAGAATTCCTAGAAATTTCATCAGTTTTCTAACGTCTAGTGAGAGCCTAAATTGAAAAGAATCCTTAACGCAGCGTTTCACTTTGAATCTTATATACAAAAGTAACGGCAAATGACACATTGAATATGAACCATGAAAACCATCAGAAATGTTTAAAAATCAATCGTTTATTAATATAATAACGTTCAGAAGTAAACAAATGTTTGATAGAAAATAAAAAATCCATATTCGATCGGAATCTCAATAATGAGAATGGGTATGCGGGGCAGAATGATAATTGCCAGCAGAATTATGGACAGTTGCGTGAAAACCATCCTTATCCGCATGATACTTAACAGTGCGCACGTTGCCACCAGGTTCCTTCAAGCTGTACTCTCCAGCGACGTTCTTCCCATCACGATGCTCCTTTTGTGAATGGAAGTCACCAGTATGATGATCCTCGATGCCATAAGCGAATTCGTACTTAGGATGAGCCACATAGTCCACATGATGATGGCCATGTTTGTCAATGAATTGAACTTCATGGGCAGGTCCTTCTACAGGTCCATAATGATGTTAATAAGAATGTGCATGATGTGTTACGACGCTATCAGCAAGAACGGCGACGAAGCCAAGAACTAGGATGAACTTGAATGCCATTGGTTATCTTGCTGTGAAGTTCACTCGTTCGATGTACTTGCGGATATTGAACTGATTCGTAGGGAACAATTCGCATTCTTATATACTAATTAAATTAAGTAACAGCCAGGTCTGACATAACTCGACAAGACAATGAATATTTGAATCGATTTTTCTTAACACCCGATAAACCATATCAATGTCAAATTTTCGTTGGCAAAAAGTGTCGAAGATAAAATGGCACTGTCCTTGCAATGATTATACGCGCATTCTCTTGGGTTATGTGAAATAATTATGGCGCAAATGGCAATTAGCCTTCGATCGAGTTTTGAGAATAATTATCTAATAGACTTTCTATCTGGTACTGATCTTACACTGAGGAATGAATAATACGTATTGATATCTGAAATAAGAAATGCTTTGTAAACGATTGGCGGATTGAGAATGCTGTAGAAGGAATTGAAAATAGCTCAGCGTCCCGCTGGGAGATGCGTGCCTTGATTTGAGACAGTGGAATTAAAAGGAATATCATAATGGATGAGACAGCAGGCGGATTCTCAGTGCGAGATAAATGCCCGACGTTTCCTAGGTAGACAGAAAAGCAACGAAAGGGTGCCGTAAAGTGTGAAAGTGCCGTTAAAATATCCGGTATGTAAGGCGCACGCGCAAACGGGCATCTCGCTAAAGCCTCGATAAATTACCATTAACTTTTTAAAGACCGGATTGAAAAATTGGTGGGCGCCGAAATAAACGGTCGCTCCTATAAATAAGTCGAAGTTAATGGGTTTTATCACGGGAATGAGTATGGATATCCAGGAATGGGATAGCTATACTTGCTATACCCAGTGTTCCCACCCGAAGGGTAGAACGCGAAGCTTTTACTCCACTGACATAAATTCGAACCCAAACGCCGCATTCTTACTAGCCTCACCGACGGCGTCGACTGCCTTACAGCCATTCCTGAATTATCTTAAACACGTGTTTCGTTACATATTTCGATTCCTCACGACGTGTCTACCGTAATTATGGAAAGATTAGATACCAGATAGATTCGATACAACCAAAGATACGATGGAACGTTCTTCTACCGTCTGGAACCCTTGTATCACGTAACGTTTACGTCATTATACATTAACCGTTATACTATTATAAGGTTAGGTTCTCATGACTCTTCCAAATCTCTGGCACAGATATTATTCAATAGTATAGAACGATATGGAATTGTACTTTGACCAAATACTTAATGCCTAGATATAAAAGTGATGAATCGTCCAGATGTACATATATGAGTAAGTCGATTCGACGGTGTCGATGAATCTCCATAAATTCTTGATAAATCGGTGGAATTCGTGTCGAAGTTCGTTGAATCGCTGCTCTATCTCGTTGCTCTGTAACTTTGCCAGGTTGTGGCGAGTTGCCATCCTTTCCATTAGATCGACCGGCTAACATGAATAGAGCTCGAGGATGGCCCAGGGGCGTCTTGAGAAGACGGAGGAACGATACAAAATGGGATATAAGAGGGGATATGGAGGAGGGGAAGGAGGAGGAGGAGGAAGAAGAAGAAGAAGAAGAAGAAGAAGAAGAAGAAGAAGAAAACGGTGATGGTGGCGGTTGGTGCCAGTGGTTTCGCCGTTGCCAGTAGGTCCCCTGCTGAGGATTGTCTTCAAAGACGCCGCTATCCGTTCTCTCGTACTGCGCTGCTCATAAATCTCACGGCTAGACAAAAGCTCGAAAAAATGAAGAACATCAATTAACCCGGCGCTGGTTGGGACCGATGACGTTTAAAAATTTAGCGAGCCTAGGGCACGCGTTGCGTCCGGAACACATGTGGTCCACGCTTGCCAACCGGTCCCAAGTCATCAGACCGTGGAACACGTGTCTTCAAGATGCGACAATCAAATAATTCCCTACCTGACCCTCGTATCCTTTCACTGTCAGTGTGTTACCATTAAGTGGTGCGAACTGTCAAAATCATAGGGTCAATTAAAAATATATATCTACGACAATATTTGATCAGCCGTGGCTATCGAATGAAGCAATGAACCTTGGTGATGATCTGTCTTTCTAGCCTATATAATACATTCATTATGTGGAGTTCAGATGGAATGCGTTTTAGACGCGATTCCTTTGTGGAAGTGCACCCTGCGGTTGTTTCGTGGTTTCGGTCGTCTTGCCGAGGTAACCCGAAGGAGAGATCGTCACCCAGCAGGGTCTACCGAGCATTTCATGCCGCATAAGCCAGGTCAATGTAAATACTTTGTCATGTTTTAACCCACTTTCAGACCATCCTATTCCCCTACGGGTTACCACCCTGTTCTGGTCATAAGCAGGATGGCAGTCAGCCACGTGGAACCGCTGCAGTCATTTTGTCACTATTATGACTTTTAATTTGCTTTCGACGTAATAAAGTCTCGGGACATTTACTGGACGCACGTGGGAAATTGGGCGACAACCCCAGCATCCGGTACGCGCGTGTATCTCACAGGACACAGGGTGAAGTAGTCATTCAGTCAATTAACATAGTGTCATATACACGTAAGAGATAGGACGTTCAGAGTACAGTAAATCATGTTAATTTTCAGAATAAACTACTTTTCATTCTGTATCAACTTTATAGATAGACAGAGAATATTCACATCTTATAAAATTAACAGAATCGATTATTAATTTGGTAAACATTGATCAGCATGGTTCGTTAAAGTTAAGCCATTACGAATCATTTTATCCGTAACCATCGTGGCCAATACAAACAGTACATAACATCCTATTCCCAATAGTGAATAACACTTTTCACACCTTACAGAATAGAGGTTTTCTCTCGGAGGTGGTGGCTGCCACACTTACTGGAAAGGGTGAATTTACAAGAATTCCATTGTTTTCAAGTTTCGATATATATATATATATATCTGTGCACTTTGACATCAGTCAAAGGTTCGAACGTTAACGTAATCGAAATTATCGTTTATACTTCTTATATATACATATCGGGCAAACGTCTTACAAAAAAACTTTTTTGCTCATTGCGTCACGTCTTTTATAAAATAATAATAACACTAGATAAACCATCTATACCAAACGAGAACGATTTCCACTATAAGCGATTGCCCATGATTTTATTTTACCTTAAACTTAACGCAGCGGCGCAAACACCTGATCTTCCTCTTCGAAAAGAGACATTTTCATCTACGACACTAAGGCTTTCCAACTATAACGTAGATGCAAAAATCTTTATTACTATCCGATAACGTGAGGGATACCCGTACCGAACGAGATTGCGATGACTTCGGCAAATGTATGCATTATAAAGAAATGGCGCAATCTTCGTCGCTGGCATGAGAATAGCACGGCAGAGAGCAAGTGACTTTATTCCCTTCACATAACCTTCCTGGGGCTTATGTATGCATATAATATAGTAATGGTAAATGTATATATAAATATATATATGTATATGTATCTGCATATATATGACTATACTATATATGGATCTACACATGTACAAGTACAGTATATATATATTTACAATATATCTACATGGACGTACTTGCATATGTGCCTAAGAGCCACCCCTCAAGTGAGATATGGATCTTCCAGCTCGTTGAACATACAGAACAGAACGTTAAGTACGTTACGCGCATTGGAAGGGGTTGCCTGAGTGAATTTAACCGCAACCCTATCCTGTGCTGTTATGATTAGACCCTGTTGTTGTTTTTTTTTATTGATAATACTTTGAGCATTTTCCTGCCTTGTTTGATAGGATACTTTATCAAAGGCAAAGATACATCCGCATTGGTTGAGTAACAATTGAACCAGTATGCGGTTTCAACACCGTTTGCCATTTGCTGAACTCGGTAAATCACTTTTTTTTGTTTTTTTCCACCCCTTCGCAAGTTATAATTTCTCTTTGACGGGTAGAAACCGAGATTTTTTTTCTATTTTATGGAAGCTGTATAATGATCGGCAATTTAATGGATAATTTTTTTTAATGAGAAATTATTAAACCACAAAACAAGATGGTACAGCAAGGAACGTTAATGAATGTTGCTCAGAGAAACATAGTGATTAACAATATATTTAAGTAGTTTGATAAAAACTTACTGGCATTGTCTTTGCGTATACATATAGTATTTTGAAAAATAAATATTGCTAAAAGTTATATAAATTGTATGAGACGTAAATGTTCATTGTACGAGAGAAAATGCTTGAAGTAAAATGAAATTTATTCGATTAAGTGGGAAATATATAAGATAAATTAGGTTCATTAAGCGCTACGTCGTAAAGTAAAGTGGGATTTCGTAACGTCGGGGTCAAAACATATAGGTGGTCTGCGTGAAGAGGGTTTCATTAATTCGTGTAAAGGGATTTATCATTGCGCTCTCTTCTGACGCAATGTTTGGGTTTAGCTTACGTAGGAAACACACACTCGAATAATGATTGAGGATTTTAATGCGGATTGTTCGTTTACTTTCGAAAATTACGTGGTACGCAAAACGTCAGGGTCTAACAATCCCGGATCAATGTGCGATGATGATGACGATAATCACATTTGTGATAAATGCCGTGACTGGCCGATTGTTTCAGAAACTACATTACGCAATCTTGTTCCGTGACGTTGCCCTGGTCCACAGCGTTCCGCGTGATTGGAGCGTAACGAAAATCACTCATCCGTAAAATATGACCAAAATAGTCCTAATTATCACAATTTTCCAGCTTGCTCTATGTTCAGTCAAAAATTCTTACAAAAGCAAGTAATTTCCACATTTATGTCTGGAACACAGGCGGCATATAAAATTGGAGTAATATTCGTTAAAAATAATTGACTTTTGACAATTTCGAAACCTTTCAAACCGCAGTTCGATCTGATATGAATTGTCTGTAATCTGTATTGATTATCGATTAATTATTGAATAATAATTGATGAAGTACGACCTAAAGCATTTCTAATACTCAAATACTCGCTTAGCTCTAGCAGTAATTAAACTCCGACCACTTGAAATTGAATTGGCATTCCATCAGGAATATCCTAACGATTGAATAATCTATAAACTGTGTAGCTGGTTTATTGAATCATCAGAAGGTGCTGGGAACGATCAGTTTTTGCTAATAACGTTCAAAATGGACCAGCAGGACAAGACTCGAATATTTGAGAACGTCAGTCGGCTGTTATCGACGTGTTGGTATGGTAGTCTATTTGGCGTACGTCTATACATATACCTATATAGAGCCACCACGTGTCTTACAAGAAATAACATAAGGCGAGCCACACAGCAAAAAGTTAATTACAAAATGATCCAAGCTAAAGAAACCGCACTGGCTGATATCGGTTCCTCGCTCTTCTCAATTCAATGCCAATCCCATTTTACCCACTAATAATGTGGGTTCTTGTCTCGGTGAGACCGAAAATGCAAATTATACCTACCAATTACCAGCCTATACAGCCAAAAACATATGCCGTGGTCACCCTCTGTCTGTTATACAAAAGATAATCCTCATTTGGAATCCAAACCATTCGTAGCAAGAATTATGAATTTCTTAGACCAATAAAATGTTAGACATAATAAAATTAATATCAGCATGACAAGATAAATAAATTAAGTATTGAGAACAGCTTAAAGTATGATCTTATAAGTAATTGGAACAAGCAACAATTAATGATCAATCATAAGTGTATAATAAGCCTTATCATTTATTAACATTAGACTCCAAGATACAGGTCCTGTATTCACCAAGATCTTAGCTGCGCTATGGCACTGCGTTATGGTTAGCAGTTACGTTGCTACGAGATCAGGAAGATATACGTTTAGTATATAAGACCCAGTATTAATAACAATTACTACCGAGTCTCGTAATGCCGACCTAAATGGCCTGCTACTCTTATTGCCGGAAGACAGTTTCCCAGTCCTATATTGACAGTTTCTCTTCAGCGTGGTTAAACGTAGATTACGGTCACACGAAGAGAGGAACCTGGGGAACAAGGCTAGTACAGCCGTACACGATCGGTCTGATCTAACCTAACCTAACCCTCGAGCAGCCTTTTTTAGAGATAATGAGATGTAAATATAACAAAGTCAATTTTGCATTTATCAAGACAATAATTATTCCAGAGGTGCTCATTGTCTGGGTTACAATGAATCCTCGATACTCGTCCCGAAGCCGATCTCTATAGGGTGCCCGCACGGTTTCATGGGAGATTGATTAGGCGCGTTGTCTCTGTTTGAATTGTGAATCCATCCTCAAAGCAAATGAGCGTCGCATCATTTATGTGACTGACGGAACCACCCGTGGGTAGCAGCTGGCCACTTCTCTGCATTACCGATATTAATACGCGAGCATACATCATTTTGCTACGTAGCAAAGCAATGTTTACTCGTATGCAAATCAATCAAGCATCACGGTAGCCATCTAATAGAAAGACGGGCATTTACAATGACGATTGCTATAAGGTATATGATAAATATAGTAAAAGAATTAATCAGAGATGGCGTATGATATATTACGGATTTAAAAAAAAATAATTACAAAGTTAGATTCTCGTAATTTTCATCATTTCGAGGTTAGATATTGAGAACATGATTTTGGATTATGATATACGGGATTAAATTGGTACGTGGCCTGGTATCGTCCCTTGACTTTACGAGGCTTTGACTATGACCAGATAGATAGGTGACCCAGCTGTGATCCTCATTCAGAATAGTCATCAATCATTTAAATGTAACGTACGGTGTACCGGATCCCGTTTCCCCTTAAACGCTCGGTGCATTTTGCCTTGACATCTGTCAGACCGAAGCCACGCACAGGCATCATTGTTCCTTTTTCTCATGCTTGAACTCATCATACATAATCCGGTACACGGTTTAGAATAAACCTACTTTAACGATCATTAGTTAATACCATCTTTCATCTTTGCTTCCCGTATATGTAAAATGGCTTCATGGACTTTGGATACTTCGCTGTAATTCATCGAGAGGTCTTGCAATTTGCATTACTCTACGGTAATGTCGAACGATGATCGAGTGCTGACTCGATTGTCGTAATGGATTACACAATAAAATATAGATTCGATAGATAGTGGCACAATTTTATGAAAACTAAATAAAAAACTTTAAATAATAAACGGTTATGACAATATGAAATTAGATGTGGAATAATTGTACAGATTGAATGAAAAAACTAAATCGGTAAAAATACTTTTAATACGGTTAATTCGCTATATGTAATACGCCTGTGGCGATAACTGAGCATTTCCCTAGAACAAGGCAAACTTTTCAATTAAAAATGTCAAAGGTCGTTTATTTACCTCTTTGATAGTCGTAGTTGAAATCTTGACTGAATCGAAAATTAAAATAAATTGCTCGACTTCGTCACGCATAAGGAAGGGACAGTTTTCCATTTAAGGATAAACTATTGCTCCGGAGCGAAAGATCCGTCTGTTAGCTATCTTAAAATAAAAGCAGGGAGTCTCGCTCTGAATGAGTAATAAACGCAGGTAATTACGCCGCTTTAAATATAGGTCGTTGATAATCTAATCAGCATCTTATCAGGGACGGAGAAAAGACGCGGGTCATTTAACGCTGTCGCTAACCTATCTGGGGACTCGTCGCTTCCCTTTCCGTCCCTACTAATCAGACTTTAACCCTAACCGTCTCTTCCTTTCAGCCCTCTGAACCTCTTCTGAACTCTCATTCGGCGCCCCAGCATCCGCAAAGAGACCCCCGCTCTCCCCAGCATCATAGAGCACCGGCTCGTACGTTATAGCTGGTATCAACCTATCCACGAAGGCGAGTGGCCTTTCCACTTTCCGTAATTGCTAAGAAGATTTAAGGGCAAGTCGTAATGTAGTCGTACCGATCAGGGCCGAAGATCCCCGACTATGAGGTCCAGAGTAGAACCCCTAGCGAATGAGATGGGCAGAGACCCAGCGCTCATCTCGACTCTGAGATACACTCGCTTAATTGATATTGTAATTCAGGAAGGCGTTAATTTAACTCAACCCCATATTAATTCTAGTTACAGCAGGATACAATCCACGGGTTAATCCTCGTGGACGAATTGCTTGGTTATATTATACCGAGTTACCAGGATTACGTAGTGCCACTTTACCGCCGCAGACTGAAATATTATGCTCGACTCTGGACCAGCCGTTGGGAAATTACAGTTAAAACGAAATCTTTAACCGTTGAGGTTTAATAAATTTCAATCCTATCTGGTACGATACATTGCAACCTGACTTGGTCTTTGCTCTTGGGATATTGTTGTATACGATTCTGGTCTTCCTTGCATGATTATCATCTTAATTGTCTTTGTTCAATCAAGTTCACGATAGGTAATACCAAGATTGAACAGTGATTGACTATAGTATCAATGAAGTGATCAGTGAGCTACCAAAATTACTCCATCACAGGATGACTTAGGATTTAATTATTGAGATCGTTCACATATGCCTCTGATCCAAAAGGCGTGGGATATATATCAATCGTTGAATAAAGAGCATGTAATACGGGATGGGATCCTCAATCAATGGATACATGGGGTGGCGTCAGGGGCGCGGCTAAATCTAGTGGAAAATACTGGCCTAGTCTCGTTGCGCTTTGGGAGAAAAGTCACGGAATTTTCATGCGAGGAAGAAAGGAGAGACAAAAGAGAGAGAGAGAGAGAGAGAGAGAGAGAGAGAGAGAGAGAGAGAGAGAGAGAGAGAGAGAGAGAGAGATATGCAAAAGTAGAAGCTCATGAGAAAGAGAAAGGGAGAAGGTAAGAGGATACCGAACAGTGATTAACCCTAAAATCAGCCAGGCTTACCCAGGTTCAACCCTACTCCACCAAGACCGATTTCCACTCATGCACGCTTCGTCGGCTGACTGACGAGGGCTTGTGTGTCCCCTTCTATCGAACACTTTCCGAACGACTGCAAAGAATTGAGAAATTTATATTGGTCCGTCAGGGAAGGGAGGCGCCATTCCGTGAGACTGACTCAGATGATCGCGTTACTCTTGTTCGTTAATGGTGAGCCGATGAAATGGCGAACCAGTATTAGTGCGCACGTTGTTGCGGATTGTCACATATTTTTTAACTCTCAATAATTCCATCTCCATCTCTCTCTCTCTCTCTCTCTCGGTCTCTCTATACATATATATATCTGTATATCTTACTCTTTCAACCATCTATCCACTCACTCGATCACCGTTTCCCTGGTTTGCGTTCGTTTGGCAACTCGGTCGAGTAAGCCGCTTTGCAATCGCGAATGGACCCTATTCGACGCTGCATACTTTTTTCTCACTTTGGGGACCCATGTCATGAAAGAGTGGGTGAAGCGAGTCTCGCCTTTAGATTGCTCCCTATTAAAGGTAATTGCAAGTCTTATCGCAACGGCACCTCGTCGGCGCCCATGGAGTCGAGACTGATTCGTGTATAGGACGCATTGATGCTCTTTGGATCCAGGAGGATATATACTTGGGCATCGTCCGCCGTTAGGCCGCTTTAGCAACCTACATTTATCCATTTTTATCCTAGCAATTATGTGCCCATCATCCCCGCAGGATGAATCCAGCCCAAGGTTTATTTAATGCTTCTGTCATTTATCCATGTCGTTATTTATGAACCTCAAAATTACATATGAACGTAGGTTGAATGTACAGACATTCGGAAGAAAAAGAAATCTTCTCGATGTAGCAAATTAAAAATCATTTTAGCTGTAGGAATTCTCGCTTCGTATCCCTTGTCTGGGAGATCATTCTTCCGATCTTTAACCACCGCCTGGAAGGAGCTCATCTTTTACATCGTATTACGAATAACGATCAATTTACTCATCTAGAAGAATTATTCCGCGATTAGTAACGCTCCTGCTTTGAATATCTGTGTCGTACTCTATCATATCTCTAGAGCTAAACATGTTATGACGTATTTCTCATGATGTGACAGTCCACGACACCGTCTTAAACTCTAATCACAGTAGCGACACGCCACCCAATTACATACTCGTACAGAATATAAACCAGCTTTGAGATCAATGCTCTTATAGGATAAAGCGCGTATATTAAGCGTTATCTTATGTTCCAGTCACGATGAATAAAATTTGAAGGTATTTCAGCAAAAAAAATATTCGTATCAAAAAATCTTTAAATTATGAATGATACATTTAAATGCACTGGATATCATTATTCCTGTGCACTCTCATATTTTTTAGTTTAAAATCATTTTCCACTATAGATCACTGCTGCGAAATTCGAATTCACTCTCCTATAACCGAAACAGTAAATTACAGTACGAAATGGATCCCTCGGAACTCACAATCTAATACATTTTTCTATTCTCCCCTTCTAACGATGGATTTAGGTGCTGGGTAGCCTTGAGTTTTTGAGTTATGACGCCGAGCACGAAACCAACCTAGCGTTCCCAATTGTGAAGGATGGCAGCGGATGATGACCTCGTGAGGAAGGAACGCACGTGCTACGTTGCCTGTCTCTAGCACAGTAATAGCGATTATAATACTAGAAATGTCACTACTAACCATAGTCGTATCCATACCTTGTCTGGTAATTGCGCTCTAATCACACTTCCTAGAATCGTCCAACCTTCTGTCATATTGACAACCCAGTTATCGATTACCTGACCAATGATTGTCATCACTCCTCAAAAGTTAACGCTCCCACGTGTCACACCAGACGAATCTTCACAAAGCAGATTGAACTCAAGGTAATCTCGGTACCGTACAAGAATACCAATGTACATGTATTGATTTGTGAAACTTCGAAATTCGCTAATGAAATAACAAAATTAGATACAGCTGTCCTGGTGAGGTATATTCATAAATTCACCAGGTCCCTTAGCTTCGTATATGATTTTCCAACCAAATCACAATGACTGTTGACTCTTGTGGATAGGCACCCAGTCCTTCCTGGTGCTCTCGATGGATCATCGAACCCTTACGCAGCATCAAATTAAACAGATATCATCGTTGAAGCTCGGAGAATGCGTCGGTGATGTCGGGATATAACGTGGCAACGTTGCCCTCAGAGATTTTCTTGACAGCTGTCACTCCGGCGAAGAAGACACGGACAATAGGCTCCTATCCATCGCCTATTAACGATGCTGGAAGGATTCTATCATGCATTCACTTTGAGAATTTGGGTCGTTTTATATTCTGAGCATATGATGAGCCTTAACAACATGGCGTTTAAGGAAGCCGTTGGGATTCTAACCATTTTCACTTTGAGTATCGTCGACTTGCGACTCACACTGGCTCTATTGTTTCTGACTGACTAGTCAATCATGTCTGAATCATTATTTCACGCTCGTGACGTCAATCCGTGCGGTAGGTTCACTTGAGAAAAGTCAGCTACTGACATAGTGCCTGTCTTCCCTTTCAGTAATGTTTACTGGGTGCTTGAGGTAACTAAATATCGAAAGCGAGTCTGATGATAAGGTCTGAATATTTAACGTGTAAGAGGAAATCTTTGATTATTATTATTGTAACAAATAGCTTCAGTCGGAAGCGTAAACATGTATTCGTTACAAGAGCTTTAAGTAGAGTGTAAAGAGTGTGATCAAACTGTGATATCGATGAGTCCGACAACACATGTAATCATCGTGTAGTTGCGTGGTTTTGGAACAGCGCTTGCTGGATGACTAGCGGCTTTGTTGAGGCTTACTAACCGATGCTGCAATCACTGGTCCAGTACTAGATGCTGGCCAACGATTAATTTACTGAGATAAAGTGCAATTAGTCCCGCGTGTCACCTACCACGATTAGTCCTGCCTCGAGATTGCAATGCAACAGTACCTTGCTACGTGCACCACTCACTGCACTTAGATGCAATTTACACATACATGGATCGATATAGATTAATGAACTTGAATATCATTAATAACCATGATATATCAATTCCTATCAAAAAAACATAATTTAAGTGAAATTCATTGCATAATACGATTATATCAATCAACACATAAATACTCGATCAATCATATGTTTCACTTTGAACTTTTACAGTAATATAATATGGACTTATTCATCTTAAACCGAAGTTAGCTGGTCCATTTTATTCCTAGGTTCGATGCGTTTGATTTGAATAAAATGGTGTAGGATAAAGGGAATATGTGTTTTATCTACTGTGGATGATGGTAAAAAATGAAGTCTACTTCAAAGTCTTCCGGTGGAAATGAGCTGGCCGCCAGCTTCACTCATGACTATAACGAGTCGGAGATCACAATGACTTCGTTCAAAGGGACAACTGGCTCTCTCGTGGAGCGAGACAGTAACGAGACAAAAGGAACTTTAATCACCTGCTCTTTATTAATGATCGCATTTAAAGGCGGAATGACAGACAAATTGTACTTTATCTGTAAATTAATCGAGATTAGTGAGGTGCAGCAACAAAAGGAGCGTATAATGGGATCGGTAATAGCCAGCTATAACGTTATACGGCTCATCATCCTCGACAGTCATTCCGCAGCATCCAGCACCCCGCGGAGTTTTCCAAATGTGACTTTACCTCTAGGCAGGTACCTCACGACTGTAATTTTAGATTCCATAAACTACTTATTCCTCGATCGAACTTTCATTCAGCATTCCAGTTATGTCTGAAACCGATTTACGGAAATCCTAAAAATAATGAGAGGATCTACGTTGTACTATTAGACATTGAACATCTGCTGTTATAAACTGTTCAATTTCTAAAACCATATATAATCCTAGTGCATAGATACATATATGCGCTGGGATTATATATCGTACCAAAATTCCATTGCTCTTATTTTGACCAATTTGGCTTGAATAATTACCATGACGAACATAACCTAACTTATATTCATTAAATAACGCTATTACCTTTCGTTGCATAACAGCCGAATATGTTAGTGATCGATCGTTCTCTTCAGCCGTCATCACAGGGATTCAATGAGTTATTATCAATGAATAATCTGTATTTAACCTTGATAATACATAGTTCTAATTAAATAATATATCAGGCAGTATAAGTGAAATTATTATATTCTTCAAGCATTGCTGGATAAGTTGACTTCATCGATTTAGTAACTTCGAGCATGTATTTTGCACGAGATACGATACGAATCTCTATTGGAACGCACACCCGTTAGATTGAAATTGCAAAAGCGATTATGGGATATCTCGGGCATTTTAGGATTTGCTGAATACTAGATGCTAATACGCTGGATATGTAGACTGGATATCGAAGGGAAGCTACGTGGCATTAACCCAAACTGGATGCTTAATACCGTGCGGACAACGACATAGTTTTCACGTAAGCATGCATGATCGCCATATTACGTAATGAAGATCCTGCCTAATCCAATAACCATGGATCATAAAACAACGTACTGGCATACTGTATTAATGTATATAGCGCTTATACAACCTATACATACAATAGGTATAGACAGACATATACTTAAAAAGAACGACAACACTTTTCAAAACACCTCAACATTTGTCAAATCGACACGTATAGAAAATTTTCTTCGGAAAAAAATAAGAGCAAAATAAAAAACAGTTGAACTGAAATACTCATTGGGTATAATAAACATCACAAAGTTCAACGTAGATCAAAAACGTCCATTAGCACTTTATGCTACCTACGCATGCGACCCCATAATTCTATCTATCAAGTCTACAGGTCTACAATTCTTATAATTATCCCCAAGAATATAGCATACATAAACAGTATATATATGTATATGCATACACGCATATAGCTTAGCGAAATGTAAACACAAATGCTACATATACATATAAGCCCGTTCACAATGCTTATTAATGCATGGAAACGTGTATCAGATAGGTAAGTACATTAACCCTTTCGCAGTGAGGTGAAAATGACATTTTCGTGGCATTTTTGTGTTGGAAAAAAATTTTCATAGATTTGCTTTAAAGTCTCATTATAACGGTTTTTGGGGTCGCTGACTTCAAATTTGATATCAGATTTCCAAAATTCAAAATACGCATAAACATCTAGAGATACATTTTTCTTTTCAAAATCGAACTACTTTTCGAATTTGCGTTCGCCATATTGGATCCGCCATTTTGAATTTTGGAAACCTAATATCAAATTCAAATTCAGTGACCCCAAAAACCGTGATGTACCAAATTACAATCGAATCGATGCAGTAGAAATAGGTTGTTTTTCAAATGCCCATATATGTGTCATGACACAAAAATGGCACGACTTTTTTTGCCCATATGTGTGTCACTCACAGTCATGGGGTTAACTCATGCTCATATCTGATCTTTCTTGGAAGTACAGACAATTAAAGGATCTCACAAGACGCGGACCTAATTGTTACATCGATCCGCGTAGGTCATGATACGCGTGGGGTGTCTAGATTGTCGGCTAAAGACGGTTAACCGCTGATGAGTTCGGGGTATTATAATGATAGAGAAACCGACGAAGAAGAAGAGGATCAAGGAGAAGGAGGAGTTACAGGAGATGAGACCTCCCGTTGTGCAACATCCTACCACCTGCGGCTCATTGTCCTTGTTTAGATTACTCATTCCAAGTCGCTCTACAGTGCACTCAGAAAACAAGCAAATCGACGTACTTCAGGCTCATTAACTCCTAAACAACGTGGAGCAGCGGCCCTCATTTGTATAACGTAATCCTCGCGTGTTCGACGTTTTTGTCAGACCGATAGGATATGTGGAACCCCCAGAAAACACTTACGCTTAAAAGAAGCTATGCTATAAGTGAGCAAATATTTCACAAAAATCTTTCCTGCCTTCTTAATACTTCATTCTTTTTCAAACTTTAAAACGTCTTTCCTCTATTATCTTCAACGTTTTCCTTCTTCTCGCAGGTCATCCAACCAGTCATCAATAGTTTAACTTTGAACGGCAACCGCAACGACAACATTCATCTACATTCTACTCGCATGGCAAATCGGAGCATCCAAATTTTTGCTCAATGAATGTTGAATTCATTTTGAATTCATTATCAAACAATTGCAATGGTATTCGCATTGTCAGGTTTTCAGTATCTTTAATTCTGTATGAGTTATTGGTATACAGTAAATTCGGCCACCGACTGTTCACTTGAGATATGCAACAATATAACAGAGTACTATATTTGCTATACATCGGCATTTCAGGAGAATAACCATTTGGTGAATTTCATTTCAATGGTGTGGTACATTTGGGTTTCTGACCATTAGGTGAAATCGCTGGTAGCCACCCGAGTAGGATTTACCTTCATGTATATAGTACATTCTACACATCAAAACTGCGCGGCACAGATTACACGGACATGTCTAGTCTAAATCATTTCAATACTTAAGAAAAAAATGAAAGTATATAATAATACGCAAAATACATATTTAATATTATATAACTTATAAGAATAAGTTTGCGTGACTTTCGGACAGGAGCATCCTGAATGTGACTGGTCGATCATAATTTTGAAAACGATTGGTTTTCAGACCTATACCTATCTTCATGGTGTAATAAATCATAATGACTGTAGTATATAGTATACATGACAGGGTATCCCCATTGCCGAATGATCGTAAGGGTAAAAGTGCCGTATAATTTTTGAGTAATTAGAGTCAAACCCCAATCAAACGGACAGGTTTGAATCGAGGTTTGACCAGCGGGCTTTTATTATAATACACAGCGCCTCGATAATGCCGCGTGACTTTTGACAGATGGTAGGAGGACCAGCAAATTGCTGCCTTAACCACTTTCGCTTCCACTATTTATCCCTTTCCCGTGCTATTAGATACGAACAGCCCCCGGCTACATTGTTTAGATAATTTATCGAAATGGCCAATGTCCAAACGTGAAATTTTTATGAAAACACGACCGCGAAGCATGTCCGGTGGAATTATAGAAGACGTCTGACCAGCGTCACTACTCATGGAAAAATGAATTTTCTGAATGAAATACTATCTAACGTATGACGGAAGACTTGCTCGTAATTTCATAATGTTTTCGTATCTCTATTGTTATGCCACAGTTATGTTATACTACATAGCTGTGTACCTGGTGTGACCGTTCACTGAATTTCACTGGCTCGTCTAACCTAGGTACACATTCAGTATTCATATGCATATGTACAGCTGGCACTTTATGTATTGGAACGTAAGAGATATTACGTCTAATGTAAAGTGACCGGATTTAAGTAGTCATGTTATATATAGATCATTTAATATTCTTTTTCGTAATCACGTAACTGATTTTGATTTTATGATAACCATTTAGTAGGTAAAATCATTTCATTATAGTTACGCAATATTTTACATAGACTGTATTGTGTTATAGATAATGGAGCATTGCAGAATATAATAACAGTAAAACATTGTTTGATTTTTATTGAATACAAATTTACCGGGTTCAGAACAATTTGGTCTTAGCTTTTATTAAATTGTTTTTTACAAGGGTGAAAGGTGTGTCTCGTTAAGTATCGTTAAACAGCTAGAATTAAGACACAATGATTCTTTCCATAGAGATGATAGACTTTCGAATACCTTTTTTTTGCCGAGTCTTCAAGAATCCCACGCCCATTTTCCATCTAACGCCAATTAGCAAAACAGTCATGGGACTGCAGTACACTATAATTACGAATAATTGGGTGGAAAAATGCTGACAGGGAACGGGCGTACCGCGCAACAGGCAGAATACTGAACCAGCCTTTGATGAAATGCTCTTTACACCTTTCCGGTACGTTGACTCGCGAAAAGCGTGAAACAAAAACTAACCTACGATATCGCGTGTCTACGCATCCAGTTTTACCGCACGTGGGCCGAGCATCCTGTTCCAGTGAAAAATAATTGGAAAAATAAATAACGTAAAAAAAATCATGCGCGACAAAAATTGACAAATTTCTCGTGCCAATCAGTCAGATAGATGATCGAGTAAACAATCAAGGTGTATCTAATAAATCTGATGAAATAAAAAATTTCCTTCTCTTCGTCTGTCGTTGCTTTCTAAACACAGACTTACTATAAGGGATGACGCGTGAAACCCAAACCTAAACTAGTCCATGTAGGGTCTGAGAGCAGGTAAGTAGAATCGCTCGAAAATATAAAGGATGAAGGATGTAATTAAGGAGCAGAAACGATCGTCGTAAGGAATGGGAACAATTAACGTAATACCAGAGTCCTGCCATTCCAAAACCTTTAACTAGGAATGGCATGTGGTGATTTAGATCGATCTTTCTCATGATCCTGATCTAATGCTGCTCGTTTCGGGTGACTAATTGTTATTAATTGGTCTGGAAATACTGGATTCGTGATCTCGCTGATATCGATGCCTCCGTAGGATCGTAATCCGTAACGTTAAGGAAAGCATTCAGTTAATAGTAAACAGTGACTCCTTTGTTTCGAAGACGAAAACCTCTTGAAGGAAATATTCAGCCTTGTCGAGTGGGTAGGTTACCGTTTTCTTCGTGATGCGTTCAGACAATTTTATTGAACCAAAGGAACGGCTGTTTAACGTTATTGCAAATTGGTCTGTCGGCAAGATCCTTCCAGAAGGCTTTCGCCGGCCATCGGATCAACAACGGAGTCAAGCGAAACACTTTTTTGAAATATAATACCCCATTATGCGTGTCAGTGAAACGTAACTCGAGAAACACCTTCGGAGATCCCTCGAAGGAACAGAATTCAAAAGGCTTTTGTCCCATTCGTGAAATAACTGCATGAGTCATTCATTTAAATCCGACCCTGTCTGTCCGGTGGCATCATCGTCTCGGAACACGCCAGGTTTCTTCCCGTTACACCAGACGAATTCGTTAGCGGTTGAACTGCTTGGATTTTATGAACAGTTTCTTTTTTTGTTACTTCACAAACCCTAAAGAACTTACTAGGTTAATATTAGATCCGGTTAAAAAAAAATATAATCGTGAAAGCTTAGCTTTCATCTATTTAACCTAGTAAAATAAGTTAGCAGTTTCGTATGCTTTTCTTTGATATCATTTTAGGTGATGGCAGCCATATGTAGGAAACAAGGCACGATACACATGCCATAAAATCAACGAAAGACATATGTATCGCGTTATCTAAAGAATAACATATCAAAGCGTACAAAACAAATAGAGACTATAAAGAAGCGGTTTGAATATTTCAAAACTCTTAGAACTGTATCAAAACAGATAAGCAAGACTGTATATTGTTTTATGTATATCCGTATCTTTTCAGGACGAATTCTGAAGTCAGTTAGGTATGCTGTATCCTTTAAAGAACATGTGTCCATATATGTATATATATGTTTTCCATGTCAGGTATAGTTTACATGTGCATAGATATCTTAAAAATAATCTCATCAAATGCGTGCGAGATTAGAAATACACCAAGAATTGCCGAAGAATTTCGAACATCAATATCTATATCTTGAACATTGTAGAATATCTTTACACGCAATAAAATGGTGGATGAAAATGTATCAAATTGGAGAGCATCAGGATTAGGGAACCCTTGGAAAACGAGGGAGTGGTTCGCCAAGCGGTAGATTCACACATGCCTGGCTGATCCGGGCATTGTCGTGCAAATCTAACAAAAACCAACCCTCTAATCTCGCAGGCCCACTCGAGATCCACACGCAGTACCTATACGTGCACCCTCCGGACAGCACAATTAATTTATATAGGTATCTAAAGTACTTACGGTACCCATTGCTGTTTTTCCATTGTTAAGCGTAAATCCTCCATAGGTGGTATCTATATATCGTGTGTGATAATTTCGAGACCTCTCGCTATCTATTATTTTCTTTTTTTATATTCTCTTTTTCCTTTATCCGCCTCTACATCTCGTCACGGCTCTTGTCTCTTCGTTCGCGTTGTTTCGCCAAATACGAAGGGTCGAAGTGACACTTCTGTCAAGCTAACATTTGGATTATGGAAGTTGGAGAATACGTGACAGGCAACGGACATTATGTGATGCAATTGATCCAGGAATTATATGGACGGGTTATATGTGGAAATACAGTGTATTGAAATATGCCAGTCACCTTTACCCTTATGAAGTATTAAAGCGACATGACGTTCTGAGAAACGTGCATTGTACGTTCAACATCATAATAATATATGCACTTCCGTCGTTTACTAGTTATGTCCCTGACTAAAATTTCCTGTGTGAAACTAGGTCAATCCTTCAAATACTCGATCCATAGATAAATTAAATTCAATTTCTCGTGTCATCCGAAAATATGTACTTAGATAAATTTTTAACAATTCTCTACGCTACCAGTAACTTTGAACTACCACAGTTAATAGAAAATTAATTTTAACGCAGAAGTCAAATTTTAGGATTAACATTAAGTTATAAAAATATATTCTATAATAATATATATACTTTTTTTTAAATTACATCACGCAGAAACATAACTTGCCTGTTTAACTGCATACGCACTCACAGTACCTACTGTATAGATTCGCATTGTACATAATATCGTATCTAATGTAAGTCGTAACTCCCGTAAATGCAAATGCATTCGGCTCGTTCATATATGGGTAATCGCAAACTCCTATTCAGATTCAGCTCGTAATGTTTCTCAGTGCCGTTGACAGTGGCGATGACTTCATACGGAGAATTACAACAACGGCCTACCGATATACAGATGCATTTCCGAATGCTAGTCGATACAGACTATAGTTACTATATATATTCATGTGCATATATGCACACGACATAGCAGTTACAACTTTGACCATGCACTAATGCAGTCCCACGAGGGTGCGGTACTTGTGTTTATCGTCGATACGCTTCTGCGTTGCTGGAATAACGCGATGCTGACACTATCAGGGCGTCGCTAGAATTACACCATTATTGTGCAAATGACTGGCCGTGTGCGTGATATGCCGTGACGTTCACTGGGTTCGAGGGACTTGGTTTTGAATCTCGTGATGCCAAGTGCATACATGTTTTTATACGTAGGTGTAGTTTTTATTGTCGTAAAAAATAAAGACGAAAGCTGATCGACATTTTTATTCGCACGTTAAATTATTTATGTGTACACATTTTCTATTTCATATGTGATCTGATTGAATCTACTTACTGGCAATCACTATTTGGTGTCAAATCTTTTTAATGACAATCGTGGTTGAATTTAATGTGATTGTAGAAATTATCGTTTGGGACCTGGACGATTATATTGATATCGTGATGATTGTGGAGCGATGAAAAAATATGATAGTTGAAATTTAATCAATGTATTGCTTTTATTATATATTAATGACAGTGCAGATGAAATACTGGATGGTTCACTGCCATCTGCGTTGTGACTAAAATTTATCAGTGTTCCGTATGTATCTTTTTATTCAATGGTATTGCTTTGACACGATTGTAACAATGTTTCATAATTTCGAGATAAAAATGTAAAATTTTCATTATTAAAATCTCATTTGGATAACGTGCCATTGTAAAGTGATGGTGATAATACTGATAATAATTATAGGGTCGTACGTGTGTATTTCTGCAGATCAGTATCGATATAACAGTTACCACGTGTTGCATGATATTCCGCGTGATACAATCAATTGAATTTATTTGATATATCGATTTTATTTAAAAGACAAATATAAAAGTCGAAAAAATAAAAACAATTTATATAAGCTATTTTTCGTTGCCAATAAAAAAAATGGTAAAAACTTATATGGCTCATCACAATAACTAAAATCGAATTTCTGTGATAGTCACTCCGCTGTGCAATAAAATTTCTCGATATTACCCTTTACTGTGAAATATATTTTTTTTAATGACAGTAACTGGCTGGTATAAATGGAGATTGAAATGCGGACTATTGTGACAATGACCGCAACAGCTTGGATCACCCCTCTTGATACAAAAGTGTATTGTACCATTGCAGGTACAAAATGAATTTCCACAAACGATTTTCCTAGCTATTTGTTGTATTTCAGACATATTGCAGAGCATAGTCATTTAACTGCGCGTAAGCTCATTGTATACAGGCGACATATGGCGTGAAAGTAACGTCTCTATTATATCCCTCAGATAAATAGCCGGTCATATTTAACGCAGTTAATCGAGCTGCGCGTGGAAAGAAGAATGTAAAGTAAACCGCATACGGCACTATTTGAATGTGAAAACATTTATAAATAATCTACCTGCGTCAGAGGAGCAAATTTACAGAGCCACGCGTATAGCACGTACATTTGTAGTAGGCGAAATATTTGGATCGATAGAGGTATACATATTTAATACAGTACAGCTTTAGCTCAATTAAAGCAAACAAGGTAGACAGGCATTAAAACGATAATCTATCATTTCAAACTTAGAATATAGTCACACGTGATAGACGTAATATTAATAATTCAGTAGGGATTATTTTACGTTTTTTTTTTTTTTTTTTAATAGTACAAATCAAATTCACAAATATTTGAAATTTTACTTTACAGTCCTCCCTCTCTGAGATTCCCGATTTGGGGCTCGGAGGCGCATGTGTACACGTACGTTTGACTTCATGTCTCCCCACGCTTCCATTTGCCTGTTGGCAAGAGTGGGGGAGTACATTCCCCTCAAATTGAAGAAAAGAGAAATACTACGGAGATGGATGGAGGAGGGAGCATTTTATTAATTATCTGTGTCCAGTAGTCTAACGGGTGTCGATACAAGAGTTGAAAATAAAATTGATCAGTGTGTTTCTCAGATGTAAAATTATTCCCTTGGCGGATGTGACGTATTTAATATTATATCACCAATATGGAATCAGTAACCATAGCATAATTGGGAGTATCAGATCTACTTGTATTTAACATACATTAACTTACGCTAACTTTAACACGCATACACTACCCTAACATATATTAATAATTCACCTGTGTAATCTAATCCGTAAAATATACGGTGTTGCATTAAAATTACACAATTAGCTTTGTTTAGACTTTTCGTATACACAATCATCGCGTACGATTTTAATGAAATATAGGAGTTCGTTAATTGAAAAGGGGGCCTCTTGGCCGTTCATGTATTGATTGTAATCTAATAATTCATGGAGGGTTGGCTTTCTTCCATTTCGCAAAATCGAATTGGTATCCCCGGTGTATACCAACGGTATACGGAATCGGCGCGGATGTAGACTGGCCTCCCGCAACAAGATTATGGTAATTGACTATCCGACTTGGAAACCCCCATCAGGCATATCAATTACGCCCGTATGCATCCCAACCGGGAATTTGCCTTTGATCCGCTCAAACCCCAAGGTAACACAATTCACGCCTCCGTCTAATCTCAAATAGGATTGGCTGATGGCACAAGGGACCACGAAATGGACTTTTCCGACTTCACAGAAATATATCATTTTGCGCGACCACGATACCGCGACCGTAATGTCTCTCTACGTATATATTTTTCTCTTTTTTCTCCTCCGTCCTTATACATGTTAATCCCGTTAGCCCCACTTAGGAGATCACCCCACGCAACAGTTCGTCCACGTGGGACTGATTTTTCGTTGTTCTTGAACTTGTGCGCACTTATGCGTCCCCCTTTATGGATTTTCATCCCTCGAATAAACGAACGAGCATCGCACGCACGTGCTGCTGCTCTTCTAATAATTTCAAATCCTGAATGACTCAGTGCATCTGCCAAGTCGGATAAGTATTGTTTGCACTGTTGAGCGACTTTTCCGATAAGAAATGGTCAGTTGCAAGACCCCCGCTTAAAACAAATATAAGGTAATTAACCATGGGATAAATATTGTCGCGATAAGAACCAGTGTTGCAACGTATCGAGCGGTAAATCGTTGCTGGGTTAATGCGATATCACAGCCCAGAAAAGACACGCATAATTGATTGTATTTCAATCTATCTCGAATTAGTCTTAGTTAATTATTAAAAATTACAATTTCATATATATAATATATTCGCTCCATATTATATAGTTAATATAGATATTCAATATCCTGATATAAGATATGACTGTAATGTGAATGTTGCTTCACCACACACATGACAGACTGATAACGCAAGAGATACTTACAGTTGACAAGTTATCTCTAACCGATGTATCATCCCGATATAAAAGAAGCAGTTTGCCCAATTTCTACCTCAAAGTCTCCGCAGTGCCGAAGGCGGAATGGAGCCTTATACTATATTCGCGATTCTTCTGGTTCTGCGAGTCGCGCACGGCTCTCTTGGTAAATCGCTAGATTTATGGTTCTTTCCCGGTTCCACCCTTTCTCTGTAGAAACGAAAACCGTACCTACTCCACTTCAACTATCTGTCCGTAATACACGCCCGCTGCCCTTAGTTCTACTTTCACTCTAGCATTTTCCGTTATGTTAAATTTATAGCTCGTTGTGTTCCCTTTCTTTATCGCAAGACCCAATAGAAAAGCTGCGAGTCACTCGTAAAAAAAAGCAGGAATCTTCGTTCGTCGAAGCACAAAATGCTTTATCCTGGCTATACCCTTCGATTTTCCTATGCTGTATATTTTATGGGCGTCTGCCAACGAGTCTATTTTTATTTATTATTCTCTTTTACTTATTTTCTTGCACTCTTCACAGCGGAAGTACCGATCGTTAGGAACTTGAGCATCTCCTGCGGTCGGGAAGCGACCTTCGATGCTGAATCTATCGTCGATGTTCAACGCTGTGAAGTATTGAACAATTGTGGTGAAGAATTTATTATTTATCCGGCATACAATATACCTTCGAATCTACGCCATGATGGAAACCGTTTTAAACGAACTTGTACTACAACTATTAGAAATGTTCATGTTGAAGATGCTGGTTGGTGGATTATTAAAGTATATCGTGACAATGCAACAGATATTTCATCCGGTAATTATACTATAATAAAGTATAGTCTACACGTGCAGGAGGTAAATAAATTTTCTATTAAGTTTCTATAATAATAATTTACGCATTAATTTAATTGCTTATTATATTATATAATTAGATTTTTTTATTAATAATTCGTCATTTGATTAATTTATTGATCGAGTAATTTTGGAGAACTTATCGTACATTATAATATAGTGTGTAAGACCTCTTTTTCCTAGTAATGATAACATATAGTCGACCAAGATCAATGATAACATCAGTTCTACATTCGAGAGACTATCTTAATTTCTATAAAGAAATGACCTCTCAAAGTAAAGCAAAATCCGATACTAGACTTTTATACACAGCAAAATTGATTGATGTAATTATAATATTAATATCATGAAACTGTATGATCATTACACAAAATAAATCAGACTGCAAGTTTGAATCTGAATAAAAAAAGGTTACAATGGAATATGCTTATAATAAAATTACCATGTAAATCGGCAATACATGCACACTTTGACAGGAATATATCATTTGAATTATGTAATAATTATGTAAAATTAAATAATTAATAATAATACAACAAATTAATATTATCGGGGCATGACATAAACATATTTTGAAATCTCTTAGACTCTTTTAAAATTGAATTTTTTATATTATACGTTTATAAATTTTATCAATCCCAGTGGCCCTGGCTCTTATAAGAGGTTAAAATGTTTAAGAATGAAATGTGAAGGAAATTTATCTTTTTTTCTCTCTTTATTCTCTTTTACTTTTCAGGAAACAAATATTATCCCTTCGAAGATGATTCGCGTCTTTTCAGGACACTCGGTGAGCGCTCGGCTCTCCGAGGGGTTCGTGAATCTCACATCCTGCATCATAACGGACCCGACGGTAGATACTTATAGGAACTGTTACTGCGAAGGAAGAAAGTTTCACGGTAAATTATCAAGACTGGCAGTAAATTCCATGGGTCTCTGTTAACTTGCAGGGTGAAGAAATTGACATTCTTCGCGACGAAAGGGAGAACGCCAAACTTTACGGTCAATGCGGAGTTCGATTGACGATAAACGATAATCACAATGGTGGATGGAGGATCGTCGCGTCGCTCGGAAACTTTCTTTCCTACGTTGGCACATTTGACATATTAGTACAGAAAGAAAATCTCATCTCTGTCGAGAAGGTAAATTTCACTTTGCCATATATTTATATCTACTAGGTTCACATTATCGGATTGAATTGAAGTGAAGTGAAAAACTTGGCACATACATATAAGATTGTCATATCTGGACCATCAGTAAAAGGTGATACATAGACATTCCTTGTCAGCATGAAGTTTGTGAGAAAAATTACGTCACAAAAATAAAATCTATGAAGAGGTAATGAACCAGCAGGATATATATACACATTGAATAAAAAATGAGGAAATTTTATTATTTCTCTGCTTGTTACCATTTAATGATAAAGATATGAAAAAAATTTTGACAAAAGAAAAATTTAAGTTTATCTTTTCAAACTGAAAAATATATTGCAAAATTACGAAAAAAGATAAACTTGTAAGAAGCTATTTTTTCTGTAAAGTTCTATGATTTCAAGATGTCAAAGAATAAAATTATTATTCTGCTCCGTATGATTAAAAATGGAATTCGTTATTAATTCTTTGTTACGTTATCAGAATTTTTAATGATAGATAGACAAGGCATGAGCATGTAGTACCTAAGTACCTATTTCAATGAATTTCATAAAATCATAAATTAATCAGGTTCAACACTTTCTCCAAGTATGAATAATAATAAAATTTTTCTAGAACATAACACTGTATTTTCAAAGTGGTATTGCTAATACGATAAGAGCGGGACCGAGGGAAGCTACTTTTTCTCAATTTGAAAAACCAAACGGTCAGTTATTACCTATTAAATCCGGTCCTTGTCATTACGATATACCAATCGTTCGATCCAATCACATGGGCATTTGGATCTGTCGATATGCTGTTCAAGGAAAAGTAAATCTCATTGAATCCAGAGTAAATGTTATCACATACGGTAAGTCGATCGTATTTTCTTGGTCCCGTAAAATCAATATCTAATCTTATTATCGAAAGGTCAGCATTCATCTAATTTCACGTTATCACTACAGAGGATCGCGCCCTAAATGTCAGCGTCTCAACAGGGGACAATGGTGAAATTAATTTATTATGTAAAATTCGTTCGAATTCTTTACGATTTTGCCGATTTATACGACCGGATGGCAGATCGTTCCATATGTCACCTGGTGTCGGATATGACAGGTACGAATCAATAATTAATATACCTTATAATTGGCCATTAAGAAACAGGGCATTAATCAAAGATTTTATATGTCAAACTGAATGGTATATCAATTTGTATACATTACGTTGACTTTTACGTGACAGATATATGTATTATGGAGAAGGAATTCAATCATCGCGTATGTTTGTGGAAACTATTCACGATTGTGGATTAAGTATAACCCAACCAAATTCCGAAGATTATGGTGCCTGGAAATGCACGGCTGAGAATGGTAATGGCCATATTGTAGGTTCTATTATTCAGGTAGATGACAGAATAATTAAAAACACGATCAAAGTACAACCAGTAGAAAGTGAAGTATACGTTAAACGTGGAGAGTCTTTTGCCGTAAGTTTCAAAAGTATAAAATAAAGCTTCATTCCTTTCCAGTCCTAATGATAGTCAGTATTCAAACAATATAAAGCAAAACTTCCTGTCTTACTACGTATGATTTTTTTTTCCACTATTTCAGATTAAATGCAGCGTCGACGCTGTGCTGAGTTATTGCTGGCTTCGCAGTCCCAACGGAACAGCTTATTCCGTATCTGAAAGCAGAAGTAGCCCCTCGTTTCTTCGTTATACGGGTTCAGGTCTCGCTCTGGGAGAATGCGGTGCAGTTATTGAAGTTGCTGAAGATTCACATTCCGGAGAATGGAGCTGCCGTATGGGACTTGTTAGTGAAGCGGAACTGCACGCAAAGGTTACAGTTAAGGTTACAAGTACGTATCACGGAGAATATTATTTTAAATAATGATAAATTGTATAATTTATTATCACAGATCATATTCTATTAAATAGAGACTGTCTTAATGAATATGCAAATACAAAATTAATCTATGCCATTGATTTTCATTTATAAAGAAAGTTCCATCGTTGTGGATTGGTCAAAAACAAAATCTGACCATACCGGAATATGGTTGACATGTCGCACGCTTCCGGGTCACGAGAGCAGTATTGATTTTTGTCGATGGATTCGTCCTGATGGCTACGGAATATTCAATAACATTGAGGCACGTTATTACGTGGAACATACAATTACAAGTTGCAGCATATACACAAAAGGTATGGAATTAATACTTTTTTTTTCAAATATAAAAAAATTCTTTTTTAATATCTGAATAATCGGTCTCGAATTTTAATGAAAATTTTTTCAATTTTAAAAGCTACGTTCGAAGAGGATATTGGACAATGGACATGTGTAGCCAGTCTCGCTGGAGTGAATCCAAAAGAAGTCTGGACTCACATCGACGTTCGTTACGAATATATGACAGTGTATAAAAACGTGACAATGCTCATAATCGCTCTAGGTTTTCTCATGGTCATCAGTCTTCTTGTTTTTATTGTCATAATGTGGATTAAGAGAGCACCATCGACTCTCTCAAAACAATTAGCAATAAAAACAGCTACTACTGCTCCAACAGAGCGTTCGTTTTCTACAGAATGGCAAAATACATTTGACCAACATAATTCGCAGCGTTGGACAGCTTTTTCACAAAAAAAATGAATTCGACAAATTTAAAAAATAAGATGACGTCATTTAAGGGTCAAATCGATTTAAAACCACTTACATTAAATTCCTATAAATATTCTAATCTAAATTCCGCAATGTTTAACACAAGCTTAATCAATCAGTAGTTCGATAACCTTATACGCCTTAACTTTTCTCTATAATACCTAAAACCCATAAGTATATGATATTATATTGTACAATTGCCTCAGAATAAATAAAATTTATCCATACAATTTATTACACTCACACACGAAATATCCCACAATAGATACAAATTATTTTGCATGAGCGCTCAATCAAAAGTAGAGGCCAATCAGTGAAATCCAGCGTGCAGAAAAAAAGGAGCTTGTCCGCCCAGTGTAAAACGTATAATTACGAGGATGCACCCTCGAAATTAACACAAAAGCTGTAGAGAATAGGATCACCCTAAAATCTAGGGTCGCGTCCACGAGAGTTAAATGGATTTTCCAAAAGGGTTACCAAATTTAGTATTATGGAGCATTAAATTTACACCCTTGTCCTAGACGATCAATTCTATCCCAAAAGGTTTCATATAATCACTTCTGCTGTACATTACGCGATATAGATATTCACACAACGAAATGATGCTGCACAGGACATCCTACGAGATGGGATAACGGGTCTAATCCCGAAACGTGCATATATTTATTTACCCACGTGCGTATGTACGTACGCACTTATATGTATGTACATACGTTAGTACAGCCAGATGCGCTTGCCTATATCTACCTAGTACGATTATTGTACTCTGACCTCGAGCTAAAACCTTCCCCTGTTTTCATGGCCGCTGCAATAACATTATAGACACCAGGGAAATTTCACACGCGCAACCATAAAGCATGGTCGTTAATGTCGCTCGGAGAGTAAATACCACAGATCCAAAATATATTTGATGGACATTGGAACCAGTCTGGTCATATGGTATCTGGTATCCTAGGACAATGAGATTATATTGCATTAAGCAAATGCTACTCCTTACAGCACAGTATTTTTCCTATAAGAAGCGAGGTTCGTGTCTGAACTAAATTTTCATAGTAAATAACAAGAAGTTAGGTACCAGGAAATGTATGGAATACTGGTACTTTATACTTATCCATATGATTCGAATCTAATTACTCCATGCCACACTCGAGCCCAAGTTGTTAGACGGCCAATGTGACACATAGGTACACCGTGACATCCCTTCCTCTGGTAGAGATCCTTCCGCGTGACCCTTCTCCGGTGAAGGCTACTGCGTCCTTATACTGTACCTTCCTTACTGGTGCTCCGACAGAACAGGCACGATAAATCCCGACTGATATCTTGAGCCCTGGGTTAATCCAGCGCCTAGATTACTCCTCGTTGCCTAGAGTAGGGCGGCACCGAGTTAGAGATTGCGAGTAACGGACGAGAAAAGAGACGGCGGCGGTTGGTGAACGAGAACTGGATGGTTAAGGGGAGGAAAGAGTCCGGACGTAGCGAAAGATTGCCGGCGTGCTAGTAATTTCACGGGATTAATATTTAATATCCAGGCAAGCGACAGAGCTGCCTCGTTGTTTTTACGTCCTTGCGATTTTCTCCCTCCCTTGCTTTGCCGTCGTCTGCGGATGAACTTGCCGAACGCTAAGCCCCGGTGACCTGTCTAGATGTCTAGAGGGCTCACGAAACAATCGACGCTCTTGTAATTGTTTGCATCCCTGAGAAAACACGTAGCTATAGATAGAAGACCAACGAGTATCCTTCCAGAACGAAATCGCTCGTTCAACCCCTGCAACGCCCACTCCTATTTTCTCAACCCTTTCCCTTTGTTTCTACGTCTCTAGCTCGGTATTACGGAAGTCCGGAAGGGTTGGAGAACGTTTCATCAGTAAAGAATAAACCCACGGTAGATTCCTCTACAAGGGTGGTTAGAGAGTTGGCAGCCGTGGTATGACGAGTAGATAGGAGTCGATGGGAAAAAAGGAATGCAGTACCAATGGATATTTTGCGTTTTAAGTTTTATCAGTGAATAATATCGGGTGAACCAGATCAATCGAATTACGAATAGAAAGTCAATCGTACCATTTAAATGCTGTGGAATTAATTTTGGTACAGAATTACCAACGCACTGTTGCGGCTAATGTCAATCGTGTGACAAAAACTTTTTCTTTTAACAAAAAAAATGTATTACAGGAGATTCAACCATTTTAATTAGACCATCGTGAGTGACAAGTCTACCCCAACTGTAAGCGTCAATAAATTGCTGCGGCAAACTTCCATGGGAAACGCGTCGCGACACCAGCCAATAACTGTTAAGGATTTCCATCTGCTTTGTTCCCAGCACGAGTACCACCAATGAAGGCAATAACACCCTCAGGGGAGCATAACGTCTACGTTCTGCTGACGCAGTGTCCGTACTTCCAGCCGCAATTACGTTGGCACCGCGCTGCGTTGTGCAGGCGTACAAATCTACACGTATGTATGCGCCCACGCATCTAACTAGGGGAAGCAAGAATGTAACCCAACCTAACGAGACAGCACGGCAATACGATGACACGCGCTGGAAAACATGTAGGAACAAAAGATATCTTGTCATTAGCTTCCTAACCGAATGAGACAGGCTCCCTTTTCTGGAGCTTTGGTATAATTTAATTTGCGGGAAAATCTTTGGCACATATAACCAAGTTACGTGAAAAAAAATGCTTCACACACACAAAGTATGCACACGGTATGAATATACAAGTATCTAAAGATGCAGTCGGCATCCTTGGAATGTCGCGCCACTGACACAAGAAACTTTCGAGGAATTCCAAAGCCTCTCAAACGACTCGACACTTGTGCCGCACTGTGAATGTCTTGAGAGTCAGATATCGAACTTCCTACTCTAGGTACTCGGCGAACGTTTGCCAAGCGGGATTCCGTGTGCTTTTACGGTGATCGGTTTTGTCTTTTCGCGTAGTTTCCACTTCGCGATCAACCGTCCAATAGATGGGAACGTCGTATTAAGCACAGATGGCGTTGGTTTGAACTAGATAACGATTCCATTGGGTCTTGCTGAGCTAGACTAGAGGGGACGAACCCCTCTAGCCGAGTTAAAGCTTGGTAAGTTCGATAAAGCGCAGTGAAATCATCGTCCCGACTAAATCCTTTAGCGGAATAAACTTTTTTCTTTACTAAAGTAACGTCGGACGGTTTGCTCATTGTGTTAATTGTCATAGGAATTGCACGTGTCGTAACTATACCTAGTTGTCAGACGAAATGAATTTATTCATGGAACTGACAGCCGTATCGCTCCAGACTTTATGAATGAGTAACGTGTTCCGTGGTTATCGAAACACATTCAATTCACTGCTGTGACTGCGGGACTTGATCGAAAGTTTCGAAAGGTTGCCGTTATACTTAAAATCACTGCTGCCATTCCATATACGTGACCAATAACCAACTACGCTTTCAGATTATTGAAAGAAGGATTCGGTGCACGTAGATACACGTAAGTATATATATGCCAGACGCTGTTAAACCTAGTGGTAGAAGCAAACGCACGTAGTAAATCAGCTAAATGAGAACGTCCATAATACGTGAAAGAAGACTTTTAGCTTCGATTTGAAACCACGGTAAACTATATTTTAAATCGTGATCCACTAAAAACATCCCACTTGTCCAATTATCGTGCAATTAGTCTAATGAAAGTATTATTTCAAGTTTATATAATCAATAGTAACAATAACAATTGCGATACGTTCATCAGAATATCAGTTTGACTAAACGTATATTGTATACAGAATATATCAATGTATTTCAGGTCGCAATATATTTAACGTAATATTGATTCGAGCATCCAACTTCCTGGTTCTCTTTATCCCTATTTCTCCTGTCGCTCATATTAATCACAATTTTTTATCACGCTAAATACGCAATGCTCCCGGGAATCGATTTTTCAAGTGTTTCTTTTTTTTTTCTATTTCTTGTCTGTTCTTAATCAGGGATCAGAACACCCTCCTTCTATCAGGAATGGATATCAGTGTAGGGGAGACAGATTGCATCCTAATCGCATTGTGATTTACGAAAAGAGAAGTGGAAGTGCTCGCACATGATCCAAGGGATGGGTTATATATATTCAATGGGGTTCCTAGTTATGGCTAGGAAACGTACCACGCCTACTCCATCTGCAGCACCTAATCCCGATTTGATCCCGCGCACGTAAAAGTAAGTCTCGAAATAATTCAATAACAACATTAGTAAGCAGCGCCCTTGGCACGCTTCATCGGTTGAGCCCACGAGTGATCTCGCAGAGATGAATCCGTCGCTGCTCCCTTGCAGCCTGCTCCCCCAAAGATTGATCTCATGCTAATGCCAATTTAATTAATTTTCTTCTCAAGAATAAACGACAGGAGTGTCTAATGACCAGAAATAACAAGCCACATTCTACATAAATATGCACCACATTCGATAAAATCATACATGCTTGTATAAGCATCCTGACTGATTCAAAGAAATTTTAATTCCAACCAATCAATGATTACCCATTGACTTGACTTTGTATCGTCCTTATATAATATATCATTGGTCCATATCTTCATTGAGTGCATGGGATATGTTACTAGGGCCATCAGAAGAGTCCTCTTCCCAAAAATAGATGAAAGGTTCCGGAGCCAGATGTACTGCACACAAAGTTTAACTCCCGAATAGGCTACTGTTTGGCGGCAGTTTCTCATCGTTATATGTATATGTATATATATATAACATAGTAAATATATATATACATACCATTACATAGTATATGCAGCGAGGGTTTCTGGTTTCATGGTAGCGATAGACCCGTTAGGCGTACTGTGCTCTTCTCCCGTAAAGCTTATTATAGCATAACTCCATCCGGAAAACAGCTCAAGCCGCAGCACCGTATAAATTTTATCCGAACACTTGAGTTTCCATTTTGCTCATGAAAATATAGCAGCAATATAAGTTAGCCGTTGCATCTGCGTGTCGGATAGCGCTTGTCCTGAGGGGAGAAGAGACAAAAAATATAACATTCAGATTGAAGCTCATCTTTGCGACATTTCAAAGTGACGCTGGCTTCTCACTGGTGAAGAATTTCTAGACGTAGCATATCTGCTTGATTCAACCTCGGGCGACCTCCCATTATTAATTATCCTGAGCAAGACTGAAACGGTCCATAAGAATCATTAATTTCTTGAAAATTTTGCTGCTCGTGGCCTACAACTACTTTATACGTGACGCATACCTATGGATGGAAACGATGCCGCAGCACGAGATTTCCCGGTGGATATTAGGTTGAGGTAATTACAACCATTAGTTCGCGCATACATCAATTATCGATGACATGATGACGTGGGTCTGCTGCTTCGGGCAGCCCTCACGATGATCGCTCACAAATTGTCTCTCTCTCTCTCTCTCTCTCTTCCCCCTCCCTCTCTCTCTTCATCAGGCAGGTTGATCCACTTCTGAATATCGGTATTGCAACCCATTTTAATGGTTGTACGAGAAGTGTCACACTTTTGATGATTAAACCACGATGGGTATTTAATAAAAAAAAAATGGATCATCAGACTTACATAGAAAGCTCATCCAGAGATTTTAAGGTGCACGTTGGGTTTAATCCATATAATTCATATTCTTGTATTCTTATCCGAAGAAATATTCGTCTAGATGAAAGATATATTAAGATATTTGATATTTAATATATACATATATGACAAGTAAATACCAACTGAAACGTTAAAGTAGGACACTTGTTCATCATTATCTTAGAAATTCCGTCAATTGATAACGGTAGATCGATACGATCAAATACGTAATTCATCCTTTCTTTACAGAACAAATTGGAATAGGCCTATTGTATGTAACTGTACGATGTGATGACAGAACAAACATAAGTACTTCTATTTACCAAAACTAATTTTATGAAATTCTCGGTCAATTATTAGTAATAGGACCTAAATGTACCAATAAACTCGATCGCTTAATAAACGTCTAGAAATGCCAAACTCTAAGGAACCTTCCTCGAGAACAGGAGACTAAAATAACCAAATCAATTGAGCTAGGAGGAAATGAGGGGCCGAAAACCATTTTGGACAAAATTATTTATCATTCCATCTTCCTAAGCACCATGTCTCCTTGGTGCCGAATGCATTTCACTAACAAAGTATGACGCTCACGCTGAACGTTTTACGACAAATGTAATTCAATGGTTGTCCAGTCGCGAGTGGTGAGAAGTAATCGCGCGATAAGACCGCATTCCGAAATAAAACCAGTAATTAAGACTTCAACTGGTCCTAAGAGCCATTTGCCGGAGTTCTCTCTGCTTACTATCTTATCGCAACGGTTCGTGGGCCCAATGACTATACCTTATGCGCCATCCTTAGACAGTGCACTCTGTTATGGGTGTATATAAAAAGTACATAAGGTAGATATATATATGGTATATTATATATATACATGTACCTTGGTACTACCTATGGGAGTCTCAAGATCCAGTGGCTGTCGCGCCTGGCGCCGTTGATTCTTCTTTCACGCTATGAAGCCGATTAGAAGCGGCACATGGTCCATATTGATTTATTGTTACCACGTCCCATGAGCGATAGTACAGGCACCTATGAGAAATGAAGTTATCGCAGACTCCAGTTTCTCGTCACTCACCTTTCGCAGGTATCTCGATCCGATCGCCAGAGCCACGTCCTCTTTTAGTCCACAATGGACTTAATATTTTAAACGAGCAGAAGCCAGACAATTTTCAAAGCTATCTTATTGTCAATGGCATTCACAACTCTTCTTCCTTTTTATTGATTTATTCAAATAGGACAATAGCACTTCTTCCAAAGCTGTTTGACTGGCAAATATATACTGTGTATGAGATAGACAGGATTGTATGGTTAATAAATGTGAAATGCTTGATGATATTAACAAATATAATCAGATTAATATTTTTGACAGATACTGTAACACACACAGTCGATCCCACTAGTTCAATGTGTTTTAATCGAAAATTCTCTCACAATGCTATCATCAGCAAATAACACACGGCTTTTCATAAAATTGTAGAAATATAGGCTAAAATTAAAGAAATAAAATATGTTTCAATAAAAAATTATGCACATGCATACTTCATATCGAAAATTGTATGCACAGCCACGTTCTACTTGTTAGAGTCTTCATTGTTTTCGATCTATCAAAAACTCACATTGAACTCATATACCGACTATAGATACTCAAGTAGTCCGATATTCGTAAATCGAAAGTTGCCAACAAATATCTTCTCGAGCTCCTAAAATGCTGGTATAAAACATCAGTGGGCACTAGATATGGGTTTTTCGTACTATCCATATTATTCTCGCCGTACCGATTTCCAAATGTCGCCTGCTCAGTCTCAGTCACAACACATGAGTATCATAGAATCTCATTATTTCTCATTTATGCATTATTTTACAATTTCAATACCGACAAATACAGTGTAATATCCAATGGCGGGTTTTATGATTTCCTAATCATGAAATTTGACTATTAGTTGACCCATGCTGCGATCAATTTATTTCCTTTTTGACTGAAAATTCTATATCCCAATGCATCCTGCTCAACGGTGAATATTCACGAGGTACCGTAAATCACGTAAGGGAGGAATCTGTTATCCCACTTGAGGAGAGAAATCGATTAGTCGTTACGCGGATATGTAGCATGCAAACAGTTTATTGATCTCAACGTTATATCCCGCCGTAGAAAGACTATCGTGGATCTGGGCGTACGAGAAAGAGAACTTCTCAGGTAAAATTGTTGTCCCGGTATTTACCAATCACACGGTTCTAGTCTTTGGAGAAATCGGTATGTATGTGGTAGGCCTTCGTGAAGTTATGTTACATATCCACGTTCTGCGAGCAAACCAGTGACATATCCAACCCCATACATATCCAACGCACTCGCCACTATCGGGCCTAAGCATAAAAATGATTGGATTGTTATTTTATAGCGGAAACTAAATGTTATGGTCTTCCTTTTATGGAGGATATAACCTGCTCTAAACCTATAACGCAATTGCGATCGGTCATTAATAACCTAAATAAAAACGTCAATATTGCAGGAACTGTTATAGAAATTAAATTCCGCAATTGTATTGTTGCCGCTCTTTGTTTGTTGTTTTGCAATTGTTTAATTCAGTCTGCAGACTCCATATTACTATTAGTCTAAAGATCTTATTGATGGCACAACTAAAAAATAATTGTATTTTGTAATCCATAAATTTATTTGAAACGTATTATAGATACATATGTTTGTTCATAACAAAAGCTGGTACAAATTGATAATATTAATACTTTTAATATAAAACAATCCGCGCCTGGACCTTGTAATTTAATTGTATATCAATAATAAAACTTCACACGCATATGTATCAATTAAACAGGCAATTTATCTAATGAGAGTACATAAAAAGTCTTATTAGCATATAACAACCAAATTTACAAAGCAACTAGTCTTCATTTTTGTGTTGAAGATTTGCATTCATTTGCTGTCAGAAAATTAATCACTATATTTACAATTAACTTAGGTATATCGACTAAAGTGACATAATCTATTCAATCCTTTTCGAATATTTTTCATTGTAGCTACTTGTATCGCAATAACAACCGAATGAAAAAATTATAACGAAGTGTGTATTTTGTAGGTGGAAAATTATAAGCATGCTGTCCTTATGTTAAGTTCAAGTTTTCCTTTCCGTTTATCACGTCACGTAACACTTGAAATATTTATACTATATTCGATTTAACCGCCATCGAATTGCAGAAATTTAAAATGCTAAGTATCAAATTTATTAAGATATACGTGCAGTTTGCGCTCAATTATCGGAATTAATCGATACTGCAATGCTGGGTTAAAGAATAGTTTGGTCCTGACATTACTGAATAAGTTTTCAATGAATTGTATGCCGTAAATCCTGGAAACTACTTCCAAAAGGAAAACCACAGGAGGATGGTTGGGATATCCATTGGCTTTTCTGAAATCACGCAGAAGGTTAATTAGATTATTGGTCCCTTGGGAACCCAAACGTGTTGTAGAATGTTAAGTTCGAATTAATACAGTACCTTATTGTATAATTAATATTCACCCTTTTCTTCTAATCTAGTATCGACGATGTCACCGCTAATGGATGAATGATTAAAATTGCAAGTGATCTCAAACTTCCTTCATAAATTTTTATATATTTTTGGATCAGAGTGTAATATTCTTTTTTACCTGGACTCTTTGAAAAATTCCTTATTTTCTCAGTTTTATTATAATGGTAGAATTTTTCCTTTATTTTGCTCTACATGACTTCCATAGTTCTTATAGCCTTTGCGCGGCTGCTTTTGCGATTGGTTTCACAATGCAGAGACGTCTCCTCATTGTACTGAATATAGGAGCATTATTCGGTACAAACGCACGTAACTGAAGTCAGCTCTACTATAGAGATCAAATGGATAGGTCAACTTCAGTTGATGCTTTTGACCTGAATAGAGTAACGTATGTGAAAGTGCAGCAGGTGTAAGTACCGACCTCACGTACTTTGATCCCGTTGAAAATTGCTTCAAAAAATAAGCGTTCCGACCAAATTTTCCTGTAGAACTACAAATATTGTTATAAAAATTGCATAATGTTCTACGTGAATATCGGACGGGATTTAATAGGCTTTATAAGAACTTTTAGAGAGGACAGTTAAAAAAATCCATCATCCTATCCGATCGAATTTATATGACCTATTCTGAATAATATGAAGATGAAAAAGAAATTTGATTCACACAACTTAAAATAAAGTAGATAAATAACGGCAATTTCTTTTAAGATTATGACAAAGCTTTTAAAATTATTACTTACGTTGGCGTACCGAATTTCGCTTCTTTGACAATTTTATGTATCAAAACCAGAAGCAATTACTAAGAACATGCTATATTATAATGATATTTAATTTTATCGTAATTTATATAAACACTAAGTAGTAGTGTCTGATTTTACGAGCTATATTCAGAGGATACCACCAACTCTATATTTAAAGAATTTTTTGGTGCCATATACCAAAAAAGATATACATATCTATATAAATAATCAGTGGCGGAACTACTTTTAGTTGATTGGACCTTTTAAATCAAAAGCAATAAAAGCTCCTCCGTTCTATTAGACGCTACGGGGTATATTCGCATGTGAGAAAAATTGGAAGCTTCGCTTGCATTGAGGCACAACATTATATGTTATGTTTGAGGGATTCGGCAAGTAAGTACTACGTCACAGTTGTCCTATATTATATTAAACAATTCCCATCGTTATTCCGTGTATTCGTACGCCATCCACCCCAATATTTTTCGGCACTCTGCTGGGCGATATACCAGTTTGAGTTCCAGTGTTAAAAGATCACGAAGCAGTTGGCTCGCCTAGGGTTGAATAATTTATTTGTGGAATAATTTGCCCAGGGCAATATCCATTTGCCGCAAGGGTGAGAAGTATCTGCATTTTTCCGCCTTTGGCACAATGCGGGGTGCGCCGTTGATATTATTGGAATACGCAATACTTTCCCAGTTACTTCTTAGTACCTACATAGCAATTTTTATGAAGATGCTAATGCAGATATGATTATAACGCGATTTTGATTTTCATAACGTATCTGTACTTTCTATTGAATTTGTCTATGAATTCTCCCTTGTTATTCATAAATTTCAACATTTTACCAGAACTTATCGTATTCCATTATCTCAAACAGACGATTGGTCCAATCTAACAAAACATGGAGAAGACCCACTTATCAGTCTGATCTTGTTCCACGTCTCTACACAGTCCATAAACAGTGCGAAAGTAGGTACTCGACGGGTTGTACATTCTGACAAGACACGTTACATGTTATCAGTATAAGTATTACCGAACAACAGACGGAGACACTTAGTCCTTTGATCTCATTCTCAACGAACAAGTCTTCAATACAAAAACCTTAAAGCAGAAAAGCTAGTGATACTGATTGTGAGAAAACGTGACATACTTACGTATTCTCGAAATTCACTGAGTGTTCATAAAATAATAGCATACGAAAATAATGGCTACAAGTCATTGCTCAATATTAAATTTACAAAAATTAACTTATTTTTAAGCTGGCAATTTTTGAGTTTTATACTCGGAATTCAGAAGTGTCTAACCAACATACCTCATAGCGATACCTACAACAAATGTATTCGCAGTACAAAGTCAGGTAACGAAAATGGACCAGCATAAATCCAAAGATGTACACGCAGTTTTGCTCTTGATCAATAGTACAAGTTGAGCCCAAAAAGAGACATCAATGGAGCAGATGGTTAAGGGACGTTTGATTTTCAGGTGAACCTCATACCATTCTATACGCCGGCACTCGAGCCCGCTACGTTTCAGGTGCAACCGAGCGCAAATAACACACTCTGGGATGAGATGGGTTCGTTATTTTGATAGCCTTCTTGGTTACTCAGTGGTGTATCCATGACGGTGTGCAAGACTCACAGCACTGTGTTCATTTGATAGTATGAATCACTACTAGTAAGAGATATAGAAGCTGCAGCGTTGCGTCCTGACATGCACCGTTGGACGTAAACTACATTGTACGGCGTTGCGTTAGACAACGTGGTACGTTGCACGGCGCTTTGCAAAGGCAGAGCCGCCACTCTTAGGCGTCACTTCAAGCATGTAATACAGCTAACCGTCTGTCAGTACTGGCAGCGTATGTCTTTATCTACCGCGTGCCGGTGTTTATGGTCCTACGGACAAACTGAAAAAGATTTGGAGCTTCGATTACATAAAATGAGAAGTAACCAAAATATTATTGTTGGACCCACCAAGAGTATTATAGATTGTTATACAGCATCGATCGGTCATAGTAAACTTTTAAGAATAGTTCCTGGACTATATTTCTTGCGGCTCCACATCCGCTTTCCTGGAACTAATTTCGATGAACCTTCAGTGAGGTTATGTTAGGTTAGGATGGAGTGGGCGCTGGATACGTAGTATATGGGAATATGGCTTTGTTTTCGTTTGAGTCTACAAGGATGTTGCGCTTCTCTAGTTTACTTGGATGATCTGAATGGTCGTGCAGTTGCAATGGAAACTTGCGGCTAAAGAAGTTCAAAGTTCTTGACCCAACTGCTAAGGAAGAGGCTCCATAATAGGCAACCTCAATTAAGATACGATGGCTCTGAACGAAGTACGCTTCAACGTTTTATTTGCCTCTCGTAAATAACAAAAGACCTACGTTAATTAACAACTTTTCTGGGATACACAAGCAATTAATATAACGAACTTTAATGATTTCTTTACGGAGGTTGTAAATAAATAAAATCTTCGTAAAAGGCCTCTCTTCTCTATATTGTTGTTCCTATCACGGCCCCCATTTCATTACACCAATGTCATGATACTTCGAACGCGGTCGCTCGGCCAATTATAGTTTAATAAAGTTTACCGTTCGAAAGCAATGAATTTACATTTATAATGCATAGCCACTATAATCAGAGGAAGTTAACGTTGTAAACAGCAAAAGAAATTCAACAAAAAATTTATTATAACTAGTTGCGGAATGAAATTTTAATTTTATATTAATTACGCAAAAAATTGCTTAAGCAGCATTCTCATTGGTTTGTACAGTTTCAAATTATTAATATTCAAATTTGGAGAGCCAATATCGTTCTTATGTCACTTCTTTTTTATCGAGATCTTGACACCTTTAACTCCTTTTTCGTTGTTATTATTATCGGTACCTCATTGCGTGTCTTGCTACATCCGCGTGGCCTCCAACGCTTATTAATTTCATGGCATAATTCCTTAGGGACTTCTTGTCATCGAAATTCAATCCGTTTCAATACCCCGTCTTCAATTATAAAGAACCTCTCTTCTCGATCCGATTAAAGTCTCTTGAGAAAAACACAAATTTACGATTTAAATCTGCAACTGCCATTCATTACGAGAAGTCACTATTCGCCAAGGAGAAAATAAGTATAGTAAGAAAATAATTCAAGATTCACACCCTAAATCAATGCTTGTATATCAATGTTGTTCACACAAAATAAAAAATATAAATAATTGTTAAACAAACACAAAGTGATAATTATAGATAAGCAATGTTATAATTGCCTACTCAGAGATACGGTCCTCAGAGAGATGTAGTTTCATTGCGCTGCGGGTAAATAATCTTGGTTGGGAGCTTCCCTGTACCGACGGTTGCCTTTTCCTTGACGCGAGACTCCACTGAATTTCTTGATAAAACACCGAATATACATAACTAAATTATTGTTAAATTCTTTTTACGTCAACGTCGTCCATGTTGCTCTTTTAAAAAATATTTTTATATAACAAAGTATGTCTGTGTGATATATTCATTTTTTTTAATGAACGATGCATACATAATTCAAGTATTACTCCCCATGGAGTTGAAATAGAAACGTCTGCATATGTACTTAACTCCCCATTATTTAAACACAGTACTGTTTAAGTTGGAAGAATGTTTGTATGGTGTTTGTTAGGCTGAATCATCAGAGATTTTCTCGCTAATTTGAACAATATGTAATGTTCCCTTATAATTAAATATATTGCATATGTATAATATGTAATCTTGTATGTATTGTAATCGATAATGATTCTTGTTAACTACGAGGAAGATCGCAAGTTACTTATTACAAATTTTATCACACATGTCCCCCCGTGAACTTTCTAGAAAACCCGATCATAGATTGATATACATCACATAGGTTCTCGTACAGTGATTTAGGTCAGGTGTCACAAATGGAGTTGCGAAATATGTAAGGCAATCGAAAAATCAGGAATAAATTCCTTTTAGATTGGATGATAAGCAACGTAACTTTTCTTCATTTTTTCATTGTCTTTAATTAATTGATGAAGTAATAAATTTAATTGTGTGTGAATTCAATGATTTATTTGATACGATATTACCAAACAATGATAAAAATTCGTATTGTTTTTAAATAATTACATCTGACTGGACTAAAATACATCCCTGGTACAAACTCGAAATTTATTAAGATACAGCAATCTAACAAAATATACTCTCATGTGATATTACTCTTATAAAAATTATATATTATATCATTACATGAAACTGCGTAATCGATTTTTTGTCTAACAATGCGTTGAATATATCATAAATTTCATTCGACCTATCTGTCTGGTTCAAAATCAGTGTATTTCTCGACAAACTGAGATTCTTATTATTTAACCAGTCTAGCGCTTATAACTACCAAACATTCTTATAAATCAATTTGATATCTAATCTGATTATTAAATTAACCTTGATATACAATGTGTCCCGAAAATACTACCTAATGCTGGAGTATTATAACTTTAAATGATATCGCACTACAAGCGTCATATTTCAGAACACCTTATATATTATAAAGAAAAAAAAAAAAGAATTACAACGAAATTAGAACTCAAAAGTCGTACCAATATTATGTAAAAAAATGATTACTACTGACATCTGTCAGTAATATAAGGTAATAAATTTTTCTGTAATTAAATCTAATGCAAAATAACAAAAATTTACTAATAATTGATTGCAATGAAAAATTAACAATCAAAATACTTGGTATGGTTTAAAAAACATCCCAAAAAAACACGTAAGATTGGGGCCAATCATGAGCCAGTACTGTCCGACTGTACCTATCAATGGACTAGTAACAGTTAAATACTGCATCACCTTATGTATGTACTGGGATATGAAGTGGAGGAAGAAAGATTCGTGATGCCAATTAGAAATGCAAATTTCTATCGGATCTTACTCAGTAAATGCATGATACTCAAATAGTCAATATGAATTTAATTAACGCTTTTTCCATTTAAGATTCTCACGTATTCTATTATTACAGATAAAGCATAGACATAATATAATTTACCATTAAAAGAGAATACTTTATGGATGTATAAATAATATAGTCTGCACTAGAGAGTTTTTGTATCATACTTTTCATGAAGGCTTTGTGAATTGATAAAAACTCTCCAACGGCTATTTTTTGTGTCCGTGGATTTTTTCTTCTATTCATTTAAATCAAGCAAGTAAGTACGTCAGAGACAATTCATATTTAACAAATTTGAAGTCCGAGGCTCAGGCCTTGTATAAAAATATGATAGTATATCGAATTAGACAAGTCACGGTTAATAGAAAATTACTATATTTTAGATTATTTGGTACATAAATCTTATTAATATTAAATTTATATTCCTACAAGTCGAAAATAATTAAAAAGTCTAATTTATCACCTGTTTAGTATATCGAACAATAAAAATATTACAACGGGATATTTAACTACATTAACAATTTGTAAAGAGACAAGGTTGATTCTATTGATTAATACAGCAGGATACAGCAGCTCAATTTTTCAACTATCACAGTCAATTAAAAAAAAATTAATCTTGTACTCCATTAGAATTTTAGTCACAATCACTATATCCGCCTACGAGTTATTACGTTGCAGCTGCTGCATTATAACTTAGTAAAGCGATTCGGTCGAGACTCATAAAAAAATAAGTAATATATTTTATAAATTAGCGACCTTTGAAAAGCTCATTTTGTAAAAGGAACTTCATTTACGCAAATATTTAAATTACATAGGATGCTAAAACTCGAACTGCAACCTTATTCAATTTAAATTTAAGAGTATGATACATTGGAGCATGATAGAAAATAAATGATTCGAAAGAATACAGTGCGTGTATTAAAATACCTAATATACCTGATTATAATTATATTTATATTAGTTCTATCGTGCAAGTTATTCTGATTATCTAACTTATACGTGATCATATTAGTAAACAATAAGTTCTAAATGAAATTAAAAAATAAATGTCTAAAATATATATATTCAGCTATCGCCGCTTCCTGTTTCTTCTTTACATTTGTGTTTGTCTACATTATCTTTTTTATTCCCTTCACATGAATTACTTGGTGAAAGTTGAACGTTGATATCTCCACTTCCAGATTCGCTATTGGATATAGGTAAGATTTTACGAACCCTTCTCTGCTTCGTCTTTAATTTTGTTTGATCTTGTTCCTGGATTCATAAATATATGAATTTAGAACTTTTGTTAATCAGACTGTATCTAAAAGTAGTGTTAAAAGATCTGCAGAGGTATCTGTATTATCAAATATGAAAAGTCTTTAAGTCGACTTAGAACAATAGTCTTAAGTCGACTTTAAAAAATCAATATCTTCCCTCTTGGTTGAGATGTTAAATAATTTAATAAAAGCAATGACTTGCTGAAATTGTTATAAAGTGAAGCTAAATAAAAAGAAAAAAAAAAAGTACTAAAATGTCGTTTCAGCAAAGCCATAAATACCTCACAAATCATTTCTATTCTTTCACGCACGTTATCGACATTTTTTAGGCGATTTCTCCTATTTGATCGTTTCGCACTATGCATACCGATGCGGAATGGCCCAATACCAAAACCCAATGAATAGCCACATAGGCAAAATGGAATTAAGATTAAAAGGGCAGTAACGCCCAAGAATAATATTGGCGTTATTATAACATACATGGGCGTTGACAAATCCTCTGTTGAAAATTAAACAAACATTACTAACAAATTTTTGTATGCAGAACTGTTTAAAATATGAATTGAGTTTTACTTGTCGCTCCACCAATAAATTTTCCAATCACTTCGCCAGCTATGGATAATGGGTGTAGAAAGACTTTTGCTACCAAATGAGACAATGCAAGAAATGGCGTTACTTCTAGCATTGGTTCTTTCATTATCGCCTCGTAGTATTTTTCACATTCATCAGTACCTGTAATAAAAGTAATATGATTTAATGCTGATAGTATATAGTGCACATGTTTCTTCACATTAGTAATTTTATAGATATATGTTCATTCATAGATTAAACAAACTTAATAAGAATCTTATGGAATTCAATTATTTTATGCATGATACTTAAATTCGGTTAAAACATACTCACTCCGAAAGTGTGCAATAAAATGTTGAAAAAAATTCATTTTCTCTGGTTGACAATGAATAGGCATTTGGGTATATCTTACTTGCGATGCAGTGAGTTTAATTTCAGCTTCCTAAATAAAATTAAGGTTAAGATGATTTTAGTATGTTACATAAATCCATAATATAAAGAAATATGAAATACATCTTTTTCATACTTTGACTAGCTGCCACCAGGTCATAAAGTAACTTATGACAAACATAGTAATGATACACAGAAATATAATTTTCCCTATGGACCATTGTATCCACCTAATAAATAATATTCCAAAGATTACTGCCAAAATTGAAAGACACACTTCCCTCTGAAAATTTACAACTGTATAGTTTATTAAGATGACAAATATGAGAATACATAGTTTAGTATAAATCTTTACTTACATGTTCAATTACTATCTTTATGAATGATTCTGTAACTGTGAATGCATGGTTTAAGATATTATCCTCAGAATTCACAATTATTTCACTCAAAAGAGAATCAATTTGTCTGGTAGACCCTATTCCATTCCCAAAAAGTTTCAAAATCTCCATTTGTGAAGGTGTTGCACGTATGTGAACTTGACCAATTATCATGTCACTATTCTTCTAGATAATTGGAATTATTATTATCACCTATCTAACAGTAATTAATTATTACAATTTATTATATTCAATTTCCTTACCTCAAAAGTAGCATGCGCCAGTAACAAGTTAATCAACCGTCTAAAAAACACTTCATCTGAATCATTATTATCCTTTGAGTCTCTACATCGTTTCAATTCAAATTCACAAAGTTCAGCACCTGCTGCTATATCATCCTGTTCGAGCCTAAAACATACATATTGAGAATAATGGTGACTCATTTTTCAATCAGTGCTTAGAAAAAGTAATATGTGTACAATTACCGATATTCGATGTTCATTTTTGGTTTTATCATTGTTTTAGTTTGTCTATCATAATAGAATGAATGAGGATCAACCAGTTCACCGTTTGGCACTCTAAAGTATAATAAATATTCTATAAGTTCCCTTCACAATTGTAATAGTAAAATATATTAAAATTTTGTAAACTGGTGTATATAAAAGATCATATCACGTATGCAGTAACTAAAATATATATCTTCAATATTTTTATATCAGGTAGCTTTGAGTATGCGTTTAAATAGTTTACTACAAAATTGTTCATTAAGATACATTTCACGTTTTATAATTGCTAGTTTAGAAATTTAGACTAAGGATGCCACACATGATCAATTTTGTAATTGAAATACATACACCGATGACTCCACTTCATCTGAAACAAATAATCCGACATTTTCGTCGCACAATACAATTGCGCAAATATGGACTAAAACGTAAAATAATAAGGTAAGACCCCTTAGAAGATTCATTTTCATTGTCAAAGGTTACATTCGCAATATTCGTAACCACGGTTGTTTGACGACGAATAATTCCAAACAAGTGTCCACTATATCGTCTATGAACAAAGCAATTTAAAGATACGTATCAAGCAGATTGCAACGAGAGATGAGTAGGGAGATGCACAACGCTACGGTTTTAAGCGATACCAGAAACATGGCGCTAAATAGTAGCGGCGAGT
>JARQSV010000261.1:42542-77640 GCA_030142285.1 Calameuta idolon | reverse complement strand
AGCACAAATGTAGCACAATTCAGCACAATTTTCAAAATTAGAAAATTCGAAAAGTGCTGGGCTAACTTCACACAGGTGACATCATCACCGTCGCGATAATACCGGCCACCCTGATTAACCCTCAAGGCAGGATTACAAGCACGAATTTCCGTCGGACGCGCGCGCTCTTTAACTTCCACCTGTCTGTAGGCTCCCTCCGGGTTATCGACCCTTTTAGGGTGGAGATTTTCAATGGGGTCTTTTTTGTTTTTCATTCCTCCACCAGCAGACATCCCTTCGGGGTACGCGGACCGAAATCATTTAGGGCTTTTATTTATGAGGTTGACCGGGGTTGGCGCTCGGGTCTCCCACCTATTATTTATAGTGTCTAGGAGAGTCTTTGAGGGCGTCAGGTAGACGCCTCTTCCGTTAGCCTATAAATTCATCAATAGGCGACTCTCCTGTAAGCGCCTCCCTTGCGCAACTAGGTCCGTGCTCAGCAATTAGGGTAATTCAACGGCCCGAGGGTCAGACAGACGTGGCCGGGAACGAGGACGAATGATAGGAGCTGGATGATCACGGGAGAAACGAACACGAAGTAATTTGCAAGTCAAATGGAGGCCGCGTGGCTCTTGAGAAAAACCAACAGAAAATCGGATCGGATTACCCAAGCGGGAGGGTAGCATGTCCTGGGGTACCGGGGGCCTCGGTCAGGGGATACGTCCCTGCGTGGGATAACGGTGGCCTACAGGGTTTTTGGGGTTTGAGATTTGGATGGATGATACTCCAGGATTTCATCTCCGAGTTTTTCTTCGTTTTAGATTAAATAACGCGAGGCGAAATTTCCTGTCTGAGAGATCGGACAGTTATAAGGGAAGATGGGGGCGAAAAGACAAATGCGATAAAACAACCTCCTGCTGAATAAAACTTATCGCGTCGGTTATTCATTTTTTTTTTCCATTACCTGTTTTCTCAGTTAAATTTTTTTTTAGCTCAAAACAAAGATAAATCATTCCCGATTGTAACCTCGCGACTGTCGATCGTCGCGATCGCGAGTTTGTGCAAATCTGAAATCGCGATTGGTTTTGAAATATTTTTTTCAATTTGCCACCCCTCCTTTGCGGCTACAAGGGTTTATTATGCTCCCGAAATCGTGTAAACAGTTCTGAAACTCTTGTGGTGGATAAAAAAAGTGAAAAAAAAAAGTCATGATTCAACCCATCGACGCTCCGACACGGCCAACATAAATGCAAACGCGCCTGTAGCTACGAAGAGTTTGTTGAAGTCTGTTTGTTGTGATTCGCCATAAATAACTCGGCTATACTCCGTGTAACGTAGTACGAGGGAAAATCTGGACTTACGGATATACGTGGATACGCGTTATATACGCGTAGCAGTTAAAATATCTCATACGGATATACACGTATGCATAGTCAGAATCTCGCCAATGCCGCTAAACATTCGTCGCATTGCACTGCAACGACATCCGTCAGTTTTCATGTAAAAAGTTTTCATGATCCGTTTCGAAAAAAAAAAAAAAAAAAATTTCCTCGAATTAATTCAGGATTTGATCTCGAAATAACATCGCTGCACAGTGCCTCGATTGTAATCTAGCCGGTGACCTCGTTTTTAAGCACGTTGCAGTTACGCCAGGCACGATTTAAACAGCGAGTCTCGAAATGAATCGATAAGACGATTTGATACGACAGATAAGTATCGTTACTTAATCCGATTAATTGACTCGCTCTTGCAGCTTTCCCGTATGTTATTCATATTTCGTGCTGTTAATTAGGTTGCACGTAAATCCAGTACCGGTAAGACTGGTAGCTCCAGTAACAACATGGTACATCAGGCTTTGCTTTCTTTAGGTAGGCATATATATACATACATAGAACTAGTACGAACTAGTAGGACCGGTAGGACGATGCTAGAGTCTGCGCCCAGCAGGGACACGGGGGGGGGGGGGGGATTCGCGTTCCTTGATCCTCAGGAACGTTGCCCTCGTATCCGGTCGTACTAGACTACCTAAGCAAGGTAGGAATTTCGAGGCTAAAAGGGAGTTAACCTTGACGCGGTATGTCATCTGTCCCGAGCGAGACGGTTCTCGAGTTACCAGAAGGAAGGTTGCCGTGGAGTTAGGATGAACTTGGTGTACTAGATGTCTTTAAAGCGGCACAGCGACAATGGCACGACGACGGCACATACGGTAGACTCGCTCAAAGTTCCCCGGACCCCGAGGTACCCACCCATTATGTCCTTTCATTCTTCCGGCTTCTTTTGTCTCGTTCTTACCGCGACTGCTCGACGACGCCAGACAAGCCCTCGGGTCGGGGAAGGGGAGGCGTCCCGACGCCGGTCTCCTCCATATCTCTCTCACACCCTATACTGCATACCAGCTCACTACTCCTGACATGTCCCTTTGGCATCCTTTCTCATTCCTGATTGTCGTGCACGCACCTTCCTACCTCTCCCTGCTTCCTCCTCCCCCAAAGCTCTCGAGATCCTTGGGGATTGTCTGCCGGCGCCCGTCGGTATCGCCAAAGGGATGAAAACAGGGGCGTATCCCGTCAGACCTGGAATTTCATCCGACAGTGGTAAACAGACTAAGCGCGAACTGCGCCCGAGGACTGCATCCCATCTACGGGAGTAATGTTCCTGATGGCTTCTGGATAAAGCCAAGTTCTGTCTCTGGTGTTCCTTTATTTGTTTTTCTCTCGAAGTATTCACCGTGCGAATTTACTTCGTCGCGGATGAATACCGCCTTAACGAATCAATTGAACGACGTGTTGGCCGCGGCTCTCTAAGGTTACTGGCAATTTATTGGGCGAGGTCAGGAGGTCTGAAATTATTCTTTAGCACGGTATACCTATATACACTATTTATGTTGTCTTCGTACCGTTCGGATCCCCAGGTACGTTCACTGCTATATATGTGTATATGGCTGTCCATATGTACACTGCTCCTCAATCGGGACTCTAATTCCCATAGTACGTACGTGCGTATGTACGCACACATGTGTATACGGGGAAAACTGGTTTTTGCCATATCGGACCGGTTTTCAAAAGCTAAAGCAAAACTTCCCGCGGTCGTGCACCTTCCATTCCAGTATTCCTTCTTAATTTACTCTTTTCTATCGTTCTCGGACAACAGTGTGTACATACGAGTCCACGCAGTCGTACCAGCATGTACGTATATATCAAGAATTCTCGCGCAGGATGCACGCGATGATTCTTGCACGCACCTCGTGCGCCTCTTCCAGGAGAACGATTTAAGGGGCGGGGGGGGGGGGGGAGATAAGGAGGTGGTTAAAATAAAAAGAGAGGGAGATAAAGAACTTGGAAACTAGTCGTTCTTTCCTAGTCGACTGTATTTTTTGTTATTTCGTTCTAGACCACTCTCCTCACTCTTCTCTCCTACATCAAAGTTCCTTACCCGGGTGCATGGGTACCCAGTGCAGTTACGTGTGCATTCGCTGCACGCAATCGACTATATGTTTTACGACTCGCAACCCGGTACGCGTTAACCTGCGGCCTCGGCTACGGTTCCCCGTGGAAGAGACTCCCGGTGCACTTCCCACGCCGATATTACCGAAGGCTGCGCACCACTTTTCTTCGTGTTCTGCGCACAGTACGGGCATTCCGGTAATTAATGACTTTTTGCGTATCAAACGCCGACCGTGGGCTAAGAAAGCTGCTGAGCGGAAAAACGGGCCCCGACTCTGGGAGGCCCTTTCGCATCTGCCTAGTCCCCCTTTTCACGCTACAGCGATTTCAGGTATATGGGTGACATTTAAAGAAAATAATATTTCTACTCCTCCCTTCTCTCTTCGTGGCTTTCTCTTTCCGTCGTTACGCCCACGCGTGCCACTGAGTATATTGAAATAAAATCTTTCGGTGTGCGCGATACCCTTACTCCCAAGCGGCACGAGGAAAATACGTGCCTTGTCGCCGTCAATGTCTTCGCTATTGCCAAGCTCGTCGCCCGCGCGAATACCGTGAAGATCCGATGGTCGAAGTTGCGTCTTTCGTTTTCAACGGGCGACAAGTGCAATCGAGACTCAATTAGCTGTCGCTGGGCTATTCTTGCAGCTTGGTCAATGGCACTTGGATCTGTCCTTGTAACGTCCCGTCGCTTCGAGTAATATGCGCGCGGGAGACTTGGCGTTGCGCGCGCACAGAGACGCGGCTTTGTTATTAATAAATGCGACGGTCCTACCCGCTGAGACAGTTTGGATCGATAACAACGCGATCTTGGAGTTACGTTCGATTAGCACAGGTGGGCTCAGGCTGTTCGTTTGTATGTAATTCATGATAGCCTGTGGTTCATCCGTTATAGGACGATCGCTATAGGTGCAGAAAGTCGTTAAGGCGACCGCTGACTTTTATCGTATACCTAACGGGCGCCTTTCGCCGATTAAGCGAAATCGCGTCCCTTGATAAGGAAACTTTGAAAACTTCAATAAGGAACTACCTATCCGCATTGTAAACGCGGATGAGTCTCTTCGTGCAGACGCAATCGGTAATCGAGGAGGGACGTGCGTGCCCGCGTGGGCGACCCGATAGCCTCGAGATAAAGAGTAACGTTTATGAAAGTTTACCTCTTGAGAAATCCGCGAGGAATCACGACTTCGACCTTGCCCCTCTGATATATATATGTATACATATACGTATGCCGTCATGCAGTAAATCTCCTTTCCCTCAGACGCATATATATACGTACGTGCGTGTTAACGCAAACACAGCCGTTGCTCCGAGGAATTTTTTTTTTAATTGAGGAGAAAAAAAATCATTTATCGTTGCGGTCAAAAAGTTTTTTCCGAGAGGTCCCCTCTTCCGTCTCGTCCTGTATTTTCTATCGATCATCGCCATTAATCATCGTTGAATTGTTAACGTTAATCGTCGTATCGAAATTATAACTTTTAAAATCACTGTTTTAATGCCGTACACGGGCCCTAAGAATTTTTCTTGAAATTCGCCATATTCGTGTATCCTGCGGGGTTTGCGCGACCACACGTGCATACGTGACAGGCTCGATACAATGTATTCCCGTTCGACACGATCACGTTAATAGATCATGAAGAAAAAAACTGTCACATTGTATCTCCGGTAAAAGGAACGTGTGCGTTATGTTATGTTAGGAGTCACGGACGGATACAATATCGAAGACGGTTATACATACGCGATCCTACCGCGCTCACGGCTCGCGAGCGTGTATCGTCTCCTACGGTTCTGCTCGGGTCGAGCAGTAAACGCGGCCAGGACTCCTGCGCCATGTAGACAACACAAGCGCCTAGCGCGCAGCTCGACAGCGCAGCGCAGCCAACAGCGCACAGAGAGACGCAACTCGTGGCTGAACGGCAGCCGCCGCCGCCGTCGTCGCCGCCGTCGCCGGTCTCGACGCTGCCCGGCCAGCCAGTCCTTTCTGCGAGTTCCCGGGAGAGAGCGGCTCTTTCTCTCACTCTTTCTCGCATCGTTTATCACACGTTCTCACTCCGATTTAGCCTGCACAGCCACCCCGAAGCTTCAACCCCAAAACAATCCTTGACACAGAGGGCGCTCGGAATCGGGAATTAGCACTGATTCGAAACGTATACTCGAAATTACAGTGACTCGACACGTGTCCTCTGCGATTTCGCTCTTGGGACAGACGGGAAGGTATATCCGTGCTACCGGAAGTTCGTTTTAGGGGGGTGGTTAGAGCAACGAGGTGTTTATTAAATTTCCATACTTTTTTGCTTCGAATCGAGTGGAAGTGAAATTCGGTGGTGGGACCTTGTAACGGAAATTCTTTCGTGAGGATCGCGAGGAATGTCGGCTGGATATGCTTTGGTGATTTTGAGGGATTCTTTGAGGAGTGATACCGGAAGTCGATAATTAAACAGTCGTGCTCGTCGATGATCGATCATATCGCTCGTCTGTAATCAGTGACGTGTTACGATAGTGACTCGTGTGACAGTGGGATTAATAAATAGCTGAGGATGATTTGATGTCTTCTTTTTTTTGAAGCTCTTAAACAGTGCATAGCTCGACTTCCGGTTTGTAAATAGACTGTTCCTCGATTACGTGATCCACGCGCGGTGACTTTATCGTGCGAGGGGTAAAGTCTCGAGAGAAATGTGTAAAAGAGGCCCAGGCCTGACCTACCGTCCTTTGCCGCACAGTGAGTACACGAACGACGTCGTACTTCCGCGTCACGACGCTGGCGTCGAGTACGGGTTCTTCCTTGTGTTCTGAGAAAATTAGCCTGGATACCTTCGAGCACGTCGTGGCAAAAGGGATTACTACGTCACTGCGTCGCGACTCCTCGACGACTACCAAGGTACCTGGTGCTACCCGATAACAGCATCGATAATATATCCGATTACTATTCGTGGGAAACCTTTGAAGATTCGTCCCTTGGTTCTTAATATTAGAAAATCTCGCACCTTCGTCAATCTCCGAATGACGTCGTTCATTTTCTTTTTCATTTGGAAAACAAAAGGAAGTCCTCCGGTGCTTTACGCGTGTACGGATCTAGGGTGACGTGGGTCAGGTAGACGAAGATACGCGAGTGATTTAAATGGGGTAGGGAATGGAATTCGAGAAAGGTGTAGTGAAAACGAGTTTTATTATAGACCCACCCTATACATATACCATACACAGAAAGGCTCAGGTCCCAACCCCAAGGGTGGCAAATCGTTTCAACCTATAAGGGAACCTGGTGCACCGAATGAAATGACCCTCAAGGGGGGTCGGAGATACTCTCAAGGATGAATCGCTGTTCCGAGCAGCAGGTGGCGCCCTGTAACAAATTCCTTCTTGGTTTCGTTTGAAGAGAAAAAAAAAAGGTCAAATGAAAAAGAGGAAAACAAAGAAAATTCGTTTAACTTCTCCCCCCCCCCGTTCCATCCCTCCACCTGGGTACCCTCCTACGGGAATGCAAATACCTTCTCCGGAGGTTTAAAGTGGTTTGCTTTAAAGTCTTGCTTGGTATCACCGCCAGTGCCGGCTCGGGCCCCCTCAAGAGAGGGGGCACCACAGTGCCGCCGACTCGCTCGCATAATTGTAGAGTGCGCTGCCTTCGCTCTGCATGAAGGCAGCATTTAATGGCGGTATTCGCGACGCGTACGCGGCTCAGTCGTTATCCTCGATTTATGGGCAGGCTGCCCTGAATCCTTATGTGGAGCTTCGTGCTGCAAGGTAGAAGATGGAAGGTAGAAGGTTGCTAGTAAATAGAACGCGGACTGGTACATATAAGGTGGACAAGAAAAAAAAATCGAATATGACTTGTCGGTTATTACGTTCGTGCTTTCTTTAGCCTTTTTTTTTCTTATCCTCTTTACGCATCCTCTTTTCTTTTTTCGTGACTCTTTACTACAACCTTTTACAATCTTATTTACAGTCTGTTCTACTGTCATTGTGCATTTTAACGTAAGGCGGTGCCTCCTATCTTCCTGCCGTTCGTTTCATCGAACGCCCGAAAAATTTGTAATTCAGTCACGGCCATCTTTGAGTTCATTGACAAGAACTCCATATACTGGGTGGCGTATATGTATATGGTAAGTTTACAAAATGGATGGACGATTTAGTTCTTTTCTTTTTTTTCTTCTGTCGTAACAATAAATGGCTGGCATACACAATGGACGCGTAACGGAGCAAATTGGAATAGTTATAGTTGGCGGGGGGGAATATTGATTTCCTTTTATGGGCATAAGAAGGTAAGGAGCCAAAAACCCAGGACTCTTTAGTTCTCTTACTCACTACTTTCTATTCAAGAGACGAACGGTGTACGGACGAGAGACGGAAGGCTCTCTTAAATTTGTAATTGGGGTGAATGGGATGAATTTTGATCAGTTTAGCTATTCTTCGTGTGTAGCGTGTGTCCTATTGAGATTCCTGTTTTCGAAATTTCATCAAGGCTGAACGAACTAGTCAATTTCGTCAAATTCGCCAGACCGGATGAGCAATCTGATGGAATTGCGAGATTTTCCGAAATTTCATAAATCTCGTGACATTAATCGAATTGCACGAGATTTCGGGGAAATTCACTGCTCAAATTATTCGAATCCGACGTCTTTCCGCTGTGATCATCCGAGACTCAGAGATTTTCGAGAAAACCCTATTTTCGGCAAATCCTTGATTATTCATTACTTCAAGTCGAATGGTATATCAATCATATCTCTCTTTATATATTCTCTAATGAAATTTATATCTCTCGTCTTGTCCATCTTGTTCTCTCTGGTGTATCATCTTCTCACTCTTGCGTCTTTTCCCATCCTATTCTCTCTCTCTCTACTTCCTTCTGAGTTCTCTCTCCTGATTCTACTGCTATCTAATTAACGATAGAGAATGATATATATATATATATATGTACATTGTATAATTCAGTCATCTTCGAGTTTACCTACTACCCCCTGCTCCATCGTTTCGCAATCCAGACTGGCGTTATTTGAACGCCACGGCGTATCGAGAATCCGTCAGAATCTGAAGAGCTCGTTTTACGTATCAAAGCGAGGGTGGAGAGGTAAAATCAGTGTCAGAGAGAGAGAGAGACAGAGAGAGAGAGAGAGAGGGATGAAAATAACTGAGTGAAAAGAAAGATAGAGAGAAAGACAAAAAGTACAGGGATGGTAAAACAAAAATTGGCAATGCTACAAAAGTGCCCTTAAATTAGCCCTGTGATATTCCTATATACGTGATCCAGAGGTTCCAGCATCTCTGTACGGGTCCATGAATGTCATGCTATTGTATGTCCTTGTTTCTCTGTATTTTACAAAATACACACAAGGGACTTTGCGGAGTAGCATTTTCGACCAACCTCCTTTGAATTTATCCGACGTCCACCCTTCTGTCTCTGTGCAAACCTAGAGATACGGAATAACAGGAGTAATGGCCAAGAAATACAGGCGATGTTTACGTTGTCTAATTAAATGAAAGCCCAACAGTGAAATACGAGGACCCGGAATGATTGTCTTTAACTTTTAAATTATCTCCTTTCCGGAGTTCCAGTGTCTCTGTTTACGTTAATTAGGGAAAATAAGCTTTTTACGAAAATACAAAAAAAAAAAATGATAAATCTTCTATACCAATAGCTGTATCCAAATTATTCGGTAGATCCGACAAATTCGTTGAATAAAAGTAAATTTATATTTTTCACGAACCAGTACCTGCGAATTGATTAAAAAAAAATAATCTTTTCAATTATTATATTAATATCATTAACACGACTCGATAACGACTATACCAGTAATTCCTCGCTGATCAATGTTCAGATCTTCCAAAAAGCAATTAGATTAGCAAACAGCGATTAGAAATTCCATATATTTTTCATCGTCGATCAGCGATATAAAAACTTGATAACGTACGATAACGATCCTGCGAGCGACGGTACGATCCGAACGATTCTGTTTTTTTTTTTTTACAGTCAGATAAAAATCTCTTCACTTCACGAGTGAGTAGGGAGGATATCGATGATAATTTAAAAAAAAATCTTTTTCACAGAAATATTAATTTTTACACAAAAATTGCTCAAAATCATTTTCTTGGTCGTTCCACGATTCACGTGACCGATCCTAGATTCGCAAGCCGTTATTCGTTACGTGGATATTGGCATTGCCGAGATAGAAGAAAAAAGAGGAATAAAAAATTCCAACAATTGACCCCAATACTGAAACAGATAACGTAATTAGGTATCCGGTATACATAAATAGTCTGGAAGTATGTATATATGTATAGTCAGTAGATAGTAAAACAGCATTACGAGACAGTCTGGTTCGCAGACGGGCTTAAGGAGAGCGACTCGATGCCAAGAAGTGTTACGTTTCGAGCGCTGTGATTAGACACGCCACGGGTTCGAAACCGGTTCTGGTCATTTTTTTTTTTTTCACCCGTTAGTCCCCTCCCCGTCTGGCAGAGTGACTCCAAGTACCTCACGAACTGTTGAGCGTCGAGAGAGAGACTGTTAGAGAGCAAGAGAGAGAGAGAGAGAGAGACAACGACTACCCGTTTCGTCGTTTCGTTCCTCCGATTCGTTTCTTGGCTTACTTTCTCCTTGCGTAATAGCCGGGAAGCTTTCTTCTCGTTAGTCTAGTCACTGCCATCTGGAATACCAAGATTCTACCAAGAACCCATAGCCCCGTTAGTTTATAAGCTATTAAACCGAGATGCGACCGTCAGCATCCGTCATTGGACCCGCTCCAATTACGCAGCGAACCGCTAAAATGCAGGAAATTATTTTTTTTTTTTTTTTTTTTTCTTTACCAATCGTTCTCAATGATATTATATATACATTATTTTTTTCTTTTTCTTGCAAATTCCACTTACCAGCGAAACGGAACTGTGCGGCCTGCGGGTTTCCAATTTCTCTATTGCGAGTGCACGTGTTTGGTCAGTAGTTGTCCGTGCGGTCCGAAATCGTTGAGCCGTGGGTGAGTCGTCAATTACGCCGATCGCGATAAATTCTTTCGTCACGCGGTCAGCTTTATCCTCGACTTTTCGTAGCCGAGAAAATATTCGCTATTCGCGCAACACTGAGTCACGACTTCCTTTGTCAGTTCGCGATATGCATACTAAAGGCGATTTTCACGTTAGGGTTACTACGGAGGATCCTACCTGCTGGTTCCCTGGCTTTTGAGTGTATATACATATATATGTGTGTGTGCTGTCAAAACGGTCAGGGCCGACCAGCACGGCGCTTACCTGACTGTAATTAAGTCGATGATCAAACAGCCAGGTCGTGTATAAGCTGGGCCATGGAGACTTGCTCCCTGGATGAGGATCAGGATTTCTAGCTTGGGGTCTGAATAATGGATATTCGACCAGAAGTTCAGACTGTGACGTATACGCATGTATATATATATGTATATATGCATATAGTAATACACAGCAAGATATGCTATACGAAACCCGAACGTGCACTGATATACGTGACACCGGGTATAAAGTGTAGGCAAGAGACGTGCCAGTGTGCACAGGGGATGGGTACGTGTAAAATAATTCCTAGGGGAAAAATAATTGAAGTACAGTATATGCCATTACCCGGAAACTCAGGAACGTGAAAATGGGGCAGACTGTGGGCGTCGACCAGTCTGCCCCCCTGAACACGTGTTTTCTCGGAATAGGAATTCGATATTTCCTCGAAGCGAATTCCTTCGCGGAATTCTCGAGGAGGGAAAAACTACACCGAAGCGTCAAGTGGGGATCGTGAGCGCCCTTTGTAATTTGATATTTTTAGAAAATTTCACGAAAATTTGTCAACCCATCGATATTCGATATATCGACTACATTCGATACGATATCTGTGTGTCGTAGTTCGATACTGACGCAGACAGTAATGACTTTCGGTTAATCTATCAGAAAGTTTTAGTAGGGGTGTCAGAGTCTAGCTGGCACTATGGCCAAGAGTGAATTGGGTTCGCGAAGAGTGGAGCGGCGGGGGTAAGTATGTTCGTACAAGAAAGTGTAAATGATAAAGTCAATTAAAAAGTTTTAACGCCGGCTGAGAATTTTAACCAATTTTATATATACATATATATACACAGAAACAGGTTTCAAAAGTCCCTGCTTCTCATTCCCAGACGTTATAACTACCAGAACCTACCCTTATCTTCGAAGCAGCAGTAGGGGGTAGCAGAGTCAGGATCGAGCAATTCGGCACTCGAGGTAGTTTCCTCGAGTTTCCACCACTTATGTCGAACTTGTTAATAGCTCCGTGGCTGTTGCTGTCGTTTGGCGACCTCTCCCCTCCACCTCCCCTCCGTCCCTATTCATCCCACGACCGAACCCTTCGCCCAGAACTAACCCTTCCGTCAGCCAGACCTTTACCGACTGTCTTCCAACTTGGACAGCAGTTTAACGCGATTGCCGGAGTTAACTCGCGAAACCTGCCAACCAGTCAGCTCAGCCGGATGTTAGGTCAAATTCTAACGCTGACGAACTCACCAGTGAGAATCCGCATTTCGCGACGATTCCCATGAACGTTCGCCATGAAGAAAAAAAATCCGTCTTTTTTTTTTATACACGACTGACTCGACGGTACGAAGTGGGTCTGGGCCTTGAACTTTGCTAATTCCCTATACCTCCCGTGAGTGCGAGCGAGACGGAGCTAGAGGCGCTTACCACGAGTGCGAGAGAGAGGTCGATACTCCAGAAAAAAAAATAACAGCCTCCACCCACGTGAACGCAATTCGCACCAAAAGCAATATCAGGAGGTCGTAGAGAAAAGACTTCTTAAGAAGTACCTTATCGACGAGCGACAAAGACTCGCCGAACGCTGCTTTCACTTTTTAAATAGCTCGTCTCTCTCTTAGTTTATTTTTCTTTCGTTAAAACATAACCTGACCTTCACACGCATTCAAATTCGTGGTACGCCCCCGCGACATGCGTCTCCAAAGAATAAACGCACGCGTCAAGCTACCCGACGTATGCGCAACCTACACGCTTTTGAATACTTTCACGTGGTCATTCGGTCGGTGGCCGACAGGTGCGTATCTTCCTTTTTCTTTTTCTTCCATAAAGAAGAGAGCCGGTATACCCCGGAGACTGTAGTAGGAGTAAAAGGTCGTGGGAAAATACGGTATTGAAACGACTGCCGATCCTTTTCACGGTAAACACGCTAAATGCACACATGTAATTTCCTGTGTCACGAGTCACTCGCGTCTGTGTACCAAGTACCAGCAATCCTACGTACCATTCGTATGCAATACATATATATATATATCCCGATATCTCATACTCTTATTGATCTGTTTATTATTTATACGTCCTACCCCTATTTACGTATACTTTTAATACAATGTATCGTTTGACTTTCTTCGCGCACGTTACGTGCGGAACGCGCGGGGGAGTCTTACTCATGTTTCGCGGGACCTCGGACCCTGGCCCACATTTATCAGCGTTAGTTCACAATATTTCCAGGAGACTATCTAATCGGCTGCGTTACGCACGATAATTCTGACGCACGGTTGGTTCAACTGGTTATTAGTTTTTTTGTTTTGTTTGCATTACACTTGCACACACTGACCACGGCAGATAGATCGATAACACGTATTTTCGTATATTGCCGTGAACAGAGTCAATAAAGTAAATAAGCTATAGGTTGGGGCGATGAATCTTCTTTATTCTACTAATTTCTTTTGTATTCTCTTGTTGCAGGTAAGAAACGTCGGGAGGAAAGGTCAAGCGTGATTCGGGTTAACGTGACCCGCGACAGAAACACATCTGGCAAGTTATCGCACGCGACTTCGATTGCCGTTCCAGGTATTGTTATCTATGGCCGTGTACGTACGTGCTGCACGCCGATCGCGGTTCTGCAGAACAGATGGCAATGGGTAATGAAAAAAGAGAGGGATAAAGAAAAGAAAGAGAAAAATATACGCACGGAGTCCGTGTGTAAATTCTTTTAAGATAAGTTCACGTTTCGTATTTAAAAAAAAAATTTAACGCCACCATCGAGGTTATGGTGGTTTCTGTTATTTTCTCTTTCTTCTCTGCTCCGGAAAGCCGGCCGTGATAAGAACTCCGTTATCGCTATCAAACGCGATAACCGACTCTTTCGCGCTTGGTAAGCGGGAATCTAATTATTTTTGACAGCGCAATATTATCGTTCCCTTGTTCATCATCGAGGACGTTGCGCGCTCGCCTTTATCACGGTCGCGTATCGTGCATAGTCGACTTTTAGGATCCTGAGGGATGCTGCGTCCACGTGTCATCTGAAGTATGACTCGACGGATACTAGAAAAAAATATACCAGAAATAGAATGAATGAAAAATTGACTTTAGGTATGTTCGGTAATCGGGTAGACGGTATATTAAAAAAAAAAAATTGTATAGTCCCAGTAAGAAGTTAATGACGTTATTTCTTCTGCTTTGGTTAGTTACAGTTCCGACTGTACACTCTGCCGTATACTTTTTGAACGAGACTTTAAGTACAGTCCCAACGAGCAAATTTTGAGTCGCGTAGCGTGATTTAACGTTAAACCTATGAAAATACGTGCAAAAGCTAATTTTCTATGGATTTGTAACCGTTATCAATCCGTTAGCATTAATAACGCATGATAAAAATAATCGTCTTTTTACGTCTGCGTGCATGACTCGTTATCAGTGACACTGATAGCAGGCACACAGGCACCCTATTAGAACCGGACGGAAATTCTCCGGGCAATCAACGGTCAGAGTCCCTGACAATGGAGAGGGTAGTGTCAGTGTGCGACGGTGTGTTGTCAGTGATCGAATGACAGCATGTGTCAGGGCTTTGGTGTACAGTCAAAGGGAAATAACACGACGCTAGATAGAAGGGAGAGCAAAAGCAGCTGGTCCAACTCTTCATGCTTTACACGATAGTGATAAATTATTAATCTCGCGACGTCTGGCCGTCGTCCAAACATGCGTACGTAGCCGATAGTCAGTGTGCAGTAAATTATCCGGTTTAAGAAATTCTCCGTACAAATTAATACCGAAGTGGTATTTCCAAAAGAAAATAAAAAGAAAAGAAAAAAAAAGAGGTCGTTATAATAATTCCAGTGGTAACGTAAACTCGTTACCCGTAATTCCTTTAGGCTGGTATTGATTCGCACCGATGTGAATCCCACGCTCGGCAGGATCTCGAAGCTCGTTAAGGCGCAACTTCAGGTAGTAGACGAAAGAGAGAGAGAGAGAGAGAGATAAAAGTCGCACCGAAGCGATCTTAGAAAATTAATAGGCAAAAAGGAAATCTAGCAGGCAGAGGGAGGTATAGGTAGAAAGAGAAACAAGGAAGGACCAGGACTAACGAGGCGATGATGACTCGTATAGGCAAAGAAAGTTAAGACCAGGCAGTGTCGTGAACGTAAAGAACCCGACCATTCCGATGGGTTACGGGACTGCCGTAATTATCCGCTTACGGATTCCGCTTTCCTTTTGCACCTTGCGCGATTTAATCCCCCCCCCCCCCCCCCGCCCCGTCACTCACGTACATTACCTTCGGGAAACGACGGGATACACACATAGCAGCTTTTCAGCGGCACTCGTGCGTACGTCGCTGCTCGATGAGGGGGAGATGAGAAGGTGGCGGACGTGGCGCGGAGGCTGCAATCGGGTTTAATGAAACCAGTCGGATGGGGTTCGTCAAACCGGTTCAGCGGGTTCTCCTCCGTTTTGCCGTCATCCTCCTTTTCCTTTTCTTTTCTGATCTTCAGCCTTTATACCACTCTTCCTCTTTCTCCTTGTTCTCCGTCTCCGTTCCTCTCGTTCAGCATCTACCCCGACGTCCCCGGTCGATCTGCTGATAGAGTTGATACCGGTCTATGGTACTAGCAGTACTTGGTCCACGGAGAAAGAGAAGACGAGGACGTTCTACCAGCTCAGCCTCCCTACTCCGGTCCATGTCTCTATACCCTGCAGTGCATCGGAGCAGACTGTTTCTCTGTCCTTGTTTGTTACACAGTCTTCATCGCCTTAGCCAATCTCTGTCTCTCTTCCTCTACGGTCCTCATTCCGAGTCTCCCAGCTAGGGGGAGCGACGGGGGGACCTACAGTTGCATATCTGAACTAAGGATCGTCAGAGCCGTACCACGCGAACGTGGCCCCGGGTATTCTCTGTGTGCGATCCCCCTTAACTCGAGACTACACGTAGCTACACCCACGATCGCCCGGAGAATTATGGGGATACACGAGGGATGGTCTCCGCCCCTGTTTGATAGTCCCGCAGCGATATAAACCCACACACACGCATACCTCATCCTCCTCGCATCGTCAGCACGGAGCACAGCGGTAAAGTCCTAGTGACCCTATACAGTGACACCGAGTCTAAAGATGACTGTGCACTGTGTACATCTTCTCTCTAGCCCGATATACATATACATACTGAAGGGTGCGCCTCGTCTGACCCACTAGTCTCTCCAGTGTCACTAACCCAAGACGTTTGATCCGGTACCTAGATGCTTGGTCCACCCGTCCAAGTGGAATCAGCAAGTTCCAGGGTGGGCCTTTCCAAGCTCTTCACCGCGACAGTCTCAACTCCGAGCTGTCCGTTTCTGAGTCGTTCCCGCCGCAAGGCGAGTCTCTAACGAGCGCGCGCTTCCATCCATGCCGGAAATCCAAGGGAGCAGCTCACGCGAGCGGGCGCAGCACTTTGGAATTGCCGCATGTCGTCGCCATATGGCAGGTTATGAACAAGAGCGACCGGAGTCAGTCTGCGAGACAAGAAGAAGACCAGGTCTATACCCAAGGCTAAGAAGAGACCCTCTCCTACGTCCGTTCGCTCTTCTGTTCGCCAACCGCAATTCGTTCTTCTTGCGCTTCCCCTCCCGTCCTGCCGCCCCTTTCGCTTCCCAGTGCATAGCGAGGCGAGGCCGGCTCGTGGGCCGCAGCCTGTGGGTTGGCGAGCCGTGAACCGGCTGTGGGCTGCGGCTACGTGGCCGGCATCCCGTTTGGCTACCTCGACGACATGACTCGCTTACCGAGTGCACAATCTTCAGGTACCCGCTAGGTTGTGCTTGACTGCTTCTTCGCCTACCTAGATGAAAGGAGAATGACTCATACGGTTCCCTCCGTAGTACGCGGGATCATTGGGGTCACTGGGAGATCGAAGAAAAAAATCAAAAGTCTTCCGCTTCTTACGTCTACCGTACGCACACGTTATCGGACGTAATCTTATCTGACGTCAAGTATTTCGTATCGCCATATATATATATATATATATTTACGGCGAGTAATAATAATCGTTCTTGGTACACCATAAATCATTGGTACGCCAATTGGATACATTCGTTACGTCATTTTACTAGCCCCTTCCTCCTCCCCCTCTTCCGTTTCTTATCAAATCGAAGAATTATCGACTCCGATATCGGTAATCGACCATATGTATCGGCATACGCGAATTATCGCGAGTCGATACATACACTTGGTGCACACTCGAAATGTCGGAGCATCGAAAGAGACAGGGAAGACACGACAATCGACTGACACTGTCCTCGTACGAGAGTTCAAGGGTCAATTGCCCGTGACGTCATGTTCAGATACAATAAATTCGACGGAGATACAGGGCATGGGAGTACGGTGACACGTGACAGCATCGTGAACCCCATCAAGTACAGGACACTAGAGACACCATTCGTATTATCATACATACATATGTATCCATTAGTATGACCAACCTAAAAATATATAACAGGTATATAACGGTGATATATGGTTTGACTAAAATTCTCAAACGACACCGTGATCACGTTACGAGAGTATCTCGCGTATCATATATGCACTTCTTCGTATATATAATATATATCTATATATATGCTTGATCACCAGTAAATTCCTTAGTAAAATTTCCGTACGACTGGTTCGGGTCACGGAGTTACCCAGCACCAAGGTAGTACCTGGTTGCCCGGTTACCACACACCCTGGAAATCTCGGTCACGTGTTAGGCTCGTTTCCGCGTTTACGGCCTTCCTATCCGCCGTCAGCTCCTGGTATCCTCTATATACCATATATATATATAGTGCATGTACGTACATGTATATATATATACATCGCGCGGATCCCCTCCTTACCTCTTCGCCATAAACCCAAAGCCATTAATGGCCGACGGCGTTTGCAATCCCGGTATTATATAGCTCCTGGTACCAGAGTTGGTTGCACCTTCTGATCAACGAACGGATTGCTCGTTTATTCGGCCGGCATGAAAACCGACGTCGATTTGCTCCGTTAGTCGGGCCCGACTAATCGGTAACAAGTAACAGGTAGGCTAACGAGAGGAAAGCGATTCTTATGGGACGAGCGGCTGCAGTAGAGAACGTTGCGGTCGGTTATGGGTTTCGTTTTAAAATGACTGTACCCATACTTTTTTTCTCCCTTTTGGTCTCGAGGTTACGCAAGGTCGGGGCCGGAAGTTAGATAGGTTACGTTTGAACCGGGAGTTATCGCTCGTTAACACGCTACGACGGTAATACGCTATTAATTGCCGCGAGCAGTCCAGAGGATAATTCATCGAACTGGTTTCGAGGTCGTTCGATTCTCCATCCGGTGGCGAGGGTTCGCCAAAGATCCCAGGGGTGGATGTAATTTTTTTTTCTTTTTTAGCAAGAATTCATCACGGTATCGTCACGTGACTTTTTGGGTGTGGCGTTCTGAAATTGACCTCTCGGTGACCTCTGGCCGTTTCAACCAGAAAAAGGGGAGATCAAAGAGTTGCATTCTACGGATTATGCGTCATGAATAAAGTATGACCAAACTGTCGGATAAATATTTAATACGAATTTGCTATCGCGCCTTTAGCAGAACCGTGGGTCCGTCCTGGATTGGGAGGGAGGACGCGGGCGGGGGGGAGGGGGGTGGGGGGTTAAATGCCTGACCCACATTCACGAAAATCGTCCTGCATTTATTCGCATTTTGTTTCTTTGGCAAGAAGTCGCCTCCGGACGTCGACACTCGTCTGTGGATAATCTACGTGCGCATCTATGTATGTGCGTCGCGACGTCGTCGTCGGCATGGGGATGATTTATTATGCGTCAGCGCATCCACGAGCAGAGACGGTGCCTAGGCAACGATTGAATGGTCAGTGACCGGATGTGACGTGTCCGCCAGTCAAGATGGCCGAGGACGATAATTACAGTGTATGTTTACGAGCGATAAAGCTGCATCCGACGGCTGCGATAGACGGATTAAATTCTAGGCGATGTATACAGGGTGTCCTTTGATTTTATCAATTAAATTATTAATGCACGTACGACTGCTCTCGCGTTAAAGTGCAATACGGGTTATATAAGCGAAAAGCTATTATTTTGTATATACATATGTATTCTTGATCGCTTTCGTTTATCACGATATTCACGAATGCGACATATACACGTTCACTCGTGCATATTGTTAGGTTCACCTATTATCAAAACCTATTGGGCAAACCCCATCCGCGTACTTTTAATCTCTAATCTTGGTCACGTATATACGTGGTCACGAGTAAATGGTCACGAATAGAGGAACACGTAAGGTCGATACAGGTTCGGATCGAATATCTAATTCGAAGCATACGACGACCTCGAGTTTTGAATTTTTTTTTTTTCTTTTTCATACATCTTCACCTCCGTCCCTGTTCTCGGTAGGTCGAGTCGAAGGTCGGGGCAATAACGAAAAATCTTGTGAACTCGTCACGTGGTTTCCATACGCTTCTGATCTTTCTTCTTCCCTAGCTCTTTTTCTCTGTTACTCGTTTATGCGCATGCGCGTAACGAATTTTACGACTTTGTTTCTCTCTTTATTTCTCTTCCACTTTCCTCCACGAGGTCTCGCTGGCGTCTAAGCGCACGTAGGCCACGCCGGGGAGCCGTGCACCGCCGAAAGCCCCCGGGGCACAGCTGGGTCTTGCCATTGTATCTTCATGGTGGCATAAGGATAGGGAGCCACTTGAAGAACCCAAGGCCTCACTGGCCCCGTTCTCTACCTGCAGTAAAAGTCTGCAAGAATTCTAGCGAGCGGCCGACGCTGTAAAGTGGCTGTCCGGATATGTGTAGCCGCCAAAGAACGTGTCTAGATAGGATGTACCTGTATGGGTGTACATATAGAGCATAGTTATAGGATTTTCTACGCTTGAAATTCTCAGCCCGCAAGTATACCTATATTCTCTCTGTATTTAACGTGTAAACGCTCTCGTCGAGTCTCAATCTTCTTCCAAGTCTACATACCCGGTGTGTCTGTTTTAACAAGAACGCCATCGATTCCAAGTTGAAGACGCGTGACGAGAATGAGATGAAAAATCCCACAACAGTTACCAAATCCTAAGAACTCATTGTTGGTTTTAAATAATTTTAATAGTCCGCCATTTTGGATATACGACCTTCGATCGTAATCGACGTACCCCCCCTTCCTCCTCTTGATGTTTTGAGTATATGAATTTTTTTTTACACGAATTCAAAAAACTATTCCTCCTCGCTACGCGCAGCGCCTGCCTAAAAGTCTATGCATGTGTTATCCGAGACTACTGTAATCAACGAGTCCACTGTTCGACCTGCTTATTTTTACCGCCTCGTAATTTCAGTGAAAATATTATTAAGGCCGTCAGATCGTACGCGTAAATCTGTTCCTTTGGTTAATTCGTACGTATGATAGGATCAGTACGTGGTAATGGCGTCTGTGATGTGCGATATGCCAATAGAGCAAATTCGCCTCGAGTGAGGAAGCACAGATACGAGGCTAGACCGGTAAGCTTGGCACGGGGCCTTAAAGTCTGAGAAAGTCTGGCGTCGGGCCAAAGTCGAGCTTTATTTTGACCCCCCCTGTACATATCGTTCGTATTTCTCTCGTTCGCTGCTCCTAACCTCCAGTGTGTATATATATATATATTTTATATAACATATATCTACACAGAACCCGCCGTTTCCCTATCTCGCCCAGCGTGCTTCTTCTCTCGCGTGTTCATCAGAAATAAGTTTATCAACAAACGCGACTAAATTTTCCACGGCTCGCTGGCAAAACTTGCCCGTATATAAATAGCCGGCAATAAAAATAGACGTGGGAGAGACGAAACGCCACTACGGTAGCCTCAGAGTCGTGGGTGTGACTCTATGCTACTTAGCCTAGTATACATATTTCTGTCTAGATCATTTCTTGCTGATCTGTCAGTACGGCTCTAGTGGGGTTCAGCGTTACGGGGTTGGTGAATTAAAAAAAAAAAATTATATAAAAGTAACTCGTGTGTAAATCGACATAGAATTCTGGGAGACCTTGAGCATATTTTTCAGGTCGCCAAAGTTTCGGTCTGGACCACTAAAAAAGACAACGGGGTCGCTGTTTCTTTGATGGATGTCGGTGCCAGAGGGTTGGGTTAGGTTTCTACCGTCTTTCCGGGGACTGGTGTGTGTAGGTAAAAAAAAAAAGGTTCCCATTACAGAAATTTCCTTGTAGGTGGTTGGACCGTTTTTTTTTTTTTATTCCTCTTGTCCGTAGCCCAGTAAAATATTTCGAGCGTTCGTTCGCCTTTAATGGTCGGATTATCTCGCGACGTAACCGCCATTTTGAATCAGGGGATAAAAGTGGGGAAGGTTGAATTTTGGCCAGGTTGGTATGAGATGCGGTAATTTTTTTTTTTATTCCTGAATCACCACCGTGGTGTGGATTACGTGTTATTGGGATGCGATAAAATTTATATTTTATCGATAATGCGATAAGGTTACTTCGGATCGATAAGAGTGTATATGTGGATGATGAATAAATTGATACGACTATATCGGTGTACTGTAATTGGATAGAGAGCAGGTGCCTGCTGGGTGGATTGCGTTATAAAAATACAACTGTTCAATCGAACGCGAGATAAAGCAGACGTCAGGTAAACTTTCAGAGACACCCGTTAGACAGTTCAGGTGGGTTTAGTCGATCCAGGCAATCTCCCTCTTCCCATTAAGTGCAATTAATTAATTATCCTAATTGCTCCGCTCGCGTTAACCTGTATCCATATAGTCAGTGCCATTATTCAGATATACGGAAGCTGCTGAACAATTAATCTTCGAGATAACTTTATCTCATACATTGCACGTGTACACGCGTATCTGGAGTCTGATTATCTTTTAGCAGACACGATTTTATGGGTTATCAGTGAGATTACTTTTTTTTTTATCACCGCTTAAGATGATTTCATCTCAAATAATTGTTGCGAATTTAATATTGATTTCGAGGTAAACTGGACCAGGATCGATTTTTATCTTTATTTTTTTTTTTTTTGAACCACTTAACTATCCTGAGACCACGAATGCCTGTTCCTCGCCCACGAGTCCGGAATACAATATGGCGGCGCACACTGGCGTAACGGACCATGTACCGGGGCTCGTGTGGATAAGCGTCGGGACGCCTGTCGACGTCTAGAAACCCGGCAGGATCTTACCAGGCCACCCACGATAAACAATTTCACGACGAGAATAGCCGAGCGCCGTTATATCCGTCGGAGAATTCGTTCCGGTGGTGTCTTATTTTATTTCTTTTCTATTTTTTTCTCTCTCTCTCTCTCTCTCTTCAACTTCAGAAAATCCTTGGAATTCACAAAAGCCACTAAACGCTTTCCTCGGATGAGAAATCACGTTGGGAATAAAATAGCGGACACGGTTGACGATTACAACCGAGATGGAATTTAATGAAAATTTAATTCAACAGGCGGAACAGATGTCCCCCTTAACTCCGAAATTATTCACTGTATCCGTTTACCTTAATGACACAAAATTCAATATCTTCGTGTCGCGCTTACGTAAATCACTGTAAGTTCCCTGTCTAATGACGAATACGTATTTCGGTACCCATATCGAAACTGGATACTTTGACAGTCGTGAAAAAACTTCAAAAAATAATTTTAAAAAATAATTAACCCTCCGTTACGTAACATCCCTCTGAAGGTAGTCGACTTGCATTTAACCTAACCCAACCACGTGGCATCTAACCTAGACAACAAGACGGAGTCGCGTTAGAATGTCGCCGAAAATTATGATACGGTATTCTACCGGGTGCACCCTTATCCCTGTCTGCGTTAATGGTACCGCTGTAATGTATGTCACAGGGGTGGAACGTGATAAAGTAGGGGGGGATGAATACCGAGGGTTGGTACGGGCCAGTAGACTGTCGAGGATTGTTGCGACAGAGGGGTAGGGATTAACAAAGGGTTTAAATGCCAAGAATGGCACCCCTATTTAATTCTACCCCCCTTCCTGCTCCCCCCCCCCCCCCGGACATAGGGCGAGGTCAGCAGCGACAGTAGTAGTAGCAGTTGATATCTATCGTCCCGTTACATTTATGCGCCCCGGACAAAGAAGTAGCGGACACAGGGGTTGGGTCTAGGTAAGGGTTCAAGCTTGGGGTAGTTTTCATCGTAGCATTTAAAGGCTCCTTTTCTTTATTGGTTCAGAGGGTATAATCGACGTCCTCAGCGGCATTGACAAGCGGGGGTTGTCAGTGTTACGTAAAAGGACACCACCACCCCCCCATCTATTTCTGAAAGCCACCCTTAGGACCAGTACAGTCGCCCCCATAATTTTCTTTGGTAGAAGATCAAGAACAAATAATTGATTAGGTTAATGGACAAAAATTGGCATACGATTGTCATTCTGTTGTTATATGCATGTATGTATATTTAGAAGCGAGGTTAAGTGGGTGAAAGTCGTTACGAACGTAACCGCATTAAGGCCCGTTCACAAGCCAGGTATTTCTGCCTCGGTTAACGACCTCCAGTCTCACAGATAAGCGTCAATTAAGGGGAACCGTGTCGACGGCGAAATTCCGCCTTTGGAAACGTGAAATACGGGACGCGTCTCGGACGACCGTAGATAATGCGGAGGCTTTACGAAATTATTCCATTTATCTGGAATTCTTATGGGTTCTGAGAAATGGGTTTATTTTTAATTGAAAAAAAAAAAAAAAAAAAAATACTTCAAACTTGTGCATTTACTGTCTCGGGGTTATAGCGAGCGGGCTTTCTCGTTTGTGAGAAATTCCAAAAAGGGTCACCAAGGAGACGATCGAGATTAATTTTGATTCTGAAAGGGTTGTTCATTAAGCGTGGCGATCCTTGGCGACCCTGCACGTCGAAGGTTATATTAGTTTTGGATTAAAGGAACAATTTGTGTAAAATGCCTATAAGGGGTGAAAGGTCAGAAATCACGATAAACCCTTGTCCCTCGGTTATCGCCCTGGATAACGTGACGTATTTAATTATTTAAATTTTCCCTGATAACGATTACGATAACGGTAGAGTGCGGATATTAACGCACACCAATTTTGTCATATCTATTATAGTGCACGATAGGAAATTCGCGCAATCAGTAGTGAAATACGTGGGAAATTGAATTTCATGAAAATTTTCCTGTTACTGGCCAAATTTCAATCGCCCTCGTGTTACAGTGTATTTCGAATTATTTCGTAAATTCCGGGACGGTAAATTTACTTAAATTTTCGTGCCAATATTTTCCGAAAGTAACCCGTGTACGATATACGAAGAAAATTGAACAGTAATTTTCTGAATCCTTAACGAGTCCTACCGTGGTGCCTGTATTTAAGATACCTATATATGTCGTTCCCAATAATTTTTCATTACTGCGAAACAATTTTGGCAAGTTATCATTACAAGGTTATGGGTTGGGCAGATGAGCAGGGGGCGGTAGGGGAGGTTGGGTACCTCAATTATAAGTTTCAATTACATATTACATAACGGACTTTCGTAAATTCGTATCGACCCGACTACCAAATCCATACGTACTGGTCTTCATCCTGTATGCATGTATAATGCACCGGTATGGCAATGAGAGAGAGAGAGAGATAGAGAGGGAGAGAAGTGCATGTGCATCAAGCTGGAGAGAGTGAGAAGATACTCAACTCTCCCTTTGGGTAATAACAGTAAATTCTGAGTAATAAATCCTCTATAGTCTCTCTTCAGCCTCTCTCACTCATGGAGGTACTCTCTGTCTTTCTCTCTCTCTCTCTCGTACGTATAGTGTATGGTAAATAGTTCCCGTGCACATGCAGAGTCTATATGCCGGGTTAGCCATATCGTTCCCTATGGAGATTGGTAGAGGTACTCCCGGTCCTCGAATCCCTCTCTGCTAGTTCTGACCTCCCCCTGGGTTTCCCGGTGAAGGACCGTCAGTACGTAGATGACGACGTGACCCCATGCCAAGTGGAATCCAGTTCCATTGCCCCCCCGGTGGAAGCCCTCCTAGAGGATTTTCTGGATGGAATGCGCAGAAGGCAAATGATTAGGGAGACCGAGGATGAAGTCGTAAAACTAGCAGGTCACTTCGAAGTGCAGCTTCTGTGTATCGACCCGCATGTGTCGTTGCATTAACGTGCATGGCGTCCCGTGTGATTCACTGGCTGCGGGCACCAAAGGGATTAGTCCCTTGAACCAGCTTCATAATCCTCTTGGATATATGCCGACGCCATTGGCACTGTTCCTGGCAGCTGGTCGGCTGCTCCTCGTGCTAATCGTTACTATAGTGGATGGATGAAACTTTCGAAAGCCCTGTATCACGTTCAATGAGGTTGCTGAGATTTTAGTAAACGTGGGATATCTCTTTGTTTCTGAATTTTTCAGAGAAGAGTGGTGCGCGCAACAACAGAAGACGTCAAGTGAGCGACGGCGCCAGTAGGGAGAGGAGCGAGAGATCGGAGAGGGAATCGGAGGCTGCGGTATCGGCTAGACAAGAGGACCGGGAGAACAAGGGTCCGCCTAGCGGGAGACCGGGTAATCGTACTGCCAGGGCTGTCCTCGAGGAAGCGAATAACGCTTCGGGAAGTGCATCCAAGCTTCGACGTCGTGGGGTCGTCAAGAGTCCCGTAGAGAGTCTTCCGCAGAGGACTGTTAGGAGACGACCCAGGCCGGTGAACGAAGTCAAGGAAAGCTCGAGGAGCGTCAGGGAGGATTCCGAGCAGGAGGATCAACCTGGTGAGAAGTCGGATAAGGAGGAACGTCTTGAGAGTCGATCCGAGGAGGAGGACGAAGAGGAGGAAGAGGATTGCGATCCTTTGATAAAGAGACTCAAGACCACCGGTCACAGGAAGACAAGAGCGGAAAGAAAGAGCAGGGAGAACGAGGTCGAGGAAGCTGTCGACGAGGAGGTGACTGCGAGTAATGTAGATCCTGAGGATACACCAAAGGACGAGCCTGAGGAGGACGAGGAGAGCGAGTCCAGGGAACGTGACAGGGAGCCAGAACCACCACCTCCTAACAAGGTCGATCCTGGAGGTTCAAACGAATCGTCCCGGGATCCGGTTGAAGCAAAGTCCGAGGAGACGCACAGTCAGGTGGAATCTATTCCGGAGGAGGTCGTGCAGAAGAGCAGGGAGGTGCCCGTAAAAGTTCTGTCGAGTAGAGATAACGTTCCCGAGGTCACCGATCTTCTTGCGGAGGAGAGAAAAGTGTCTCTGTCTGGCGTAAGAAGCAACGAGGTGACGATCCTGACGGAAGGTAGGGAACCGGAAGAGGACAGTGTCGGTAGTGCAAGTGGAGGTGTTCGCGCCGGCAGCGTAGAGTCGGTGGTCGAATTACTGGAGTCGAGCAGTCAGGACGGCTCCGTGCTGGAGAGGTTGAGTCCGCTGAGTAGTGGCCCTGGGAGGCAGAGCCTGCTCCTGGAGGAGCAGGAGCGTAATCGTCACAACGAGAGTCCCGTAATTCTCGCAGAGAGATTGAATAAGCCACCGCCGGCACCGGGACACCATCACCATCATAACCAGCAGCATCCATTGCAGTACCATCATCATCATTATTCGAGTGCCGGGAGTCCCGTAATTCAGTCGCAGCATCAAGGCTCCTCGCTAAGGGAAGCACAGCAGCAGCAGCAGCATCAACAGCAGCTTCACCACCAGGTGACCAGCAGTCCCCATCATCATCACCATCATCAGCTCAACAACGCTGGCCTGATAGAAGTACAACAACAGTCCCATCCATCTCGGGGCGGCGATGAAGCCGGCCTCATGGAGGTGGAAGCAGGGGCTGGTGGTGTTCCGGGTAGTGTATTGGGCGGCGTGCCGACGGCTGGAATTCGCGGTGCCGCCTACGGGGACAGCGGTTCCGATAGCGGGGTAAGCTCCCTGAGGAGCGCCGGTTCCGGTGACGAGAGAAGCGGAAGCCGGAGCTCTGCCCTCAGCGCCGAGGAGACTCCAGCGGCGGCGACCCCGGCGCGTGTCTGGCACGTGCAGAGCGTCCAGCACACTTCACTCCTGATGGCCCATCCCCAGGGCCCACCCGCGGCGGCCAGCTCCTCCAGCACAACCTCCGTAGGCTACCAGAGTCCAGCACCTCCGTCCCATCATCATCCGACAGTTGCCTCAGAGATGCTTTGGAGACCTCCAAGGTATCCCCCACTTCCTCATGCTCTGCTGGCCCCGGCACAGCCTAGTCCCGAGGAGATGCTCGAAAGGGACCGTCACGATAGGATGCTCCGGTAAGTACCAATTCTCAATTGAATTCATACTAAATCTCAATCTCCTCCACCTACGCTCATACCCACGTCATGGAATTTTCGTCAATCTAGGTTAACGAGGTCTAGGCCTTAGTCATTGATATGTTTCGACAAAGTATCAAGAGGCATCATCCTATACCGTTAACCCCGCGTTGTAGCTCGACCTCGCGTGACTACCTGGTGCTGGCTACACTAGTACACATATCTACGGTTATCTTGTCCCGGTGAGAATAAGAAGCTATGCGTGTCTTCTTGGATTGTATAGCATAGTAGTAGTGTCATGACGATCTGAATGGATCTACTTCCGGGCGCCAGCTGTGCGAGTCACTCCTGACTTCCGTCCGATTATTGGCCGCGATAGACGAGCTTTGCCTAAGCAATCAAGCAGTCACATTCTGACGTTGCAAAGCAACGACCCGAAACTCGTCGTTTCCTCTATAAATAAACTCAAGTGCGCGGAGGAGGAGGACGAGCGAATCGAAAGAATCGGTGCAGTGTCGCAACGTAAACGCCTCCAGCGAAATTCCCCAGGTAAGATCGGTAGTCTCTCTCCCATTATCGATGCCAGTTCCTAGACCATACAGAATTTCCCTAGGGCCAATGTACCAAGGGACCATGGGTAATTTCGGGTTGGAATTCCACTCTCAGGACCAGCCGCAGGGTGAGCTGACCCAAAGAGCCAAACAAAGGGTAGAATAGCAGAGACCGGGTGACCATCGAGAAGAAAAAAAAATTATATCTTCCCCTAGAAAAAAAAAGGAACTCTTAGTTGCGCAAAAGGATGAAGATCGAGTGACGAAACCGACAGAAGGTAAAGCAGTGGAAAGCAAACCGCAGGAAGTTTCATGATCATAATAGTCAAGGACGACGCATATCTAGGGGTCGATGTGTTTCGAAGACTAGCTCAAGGGGATAGAAAGTCGAAGCCTAAACGTGAAAGGTCACCGTCGACTTCCGATAACGACCACCACCATTTTGTTCGCCGAACGTAATCTAACTTATTTCTATGTAACGGTCCTCTCTGTTTACGTCAAACAAGTTCAGACGTGATTTTCTATTTCGTTAACGTCGCTCTTAATGAAATGTCATCGCGATAACATTTCACAGTTATCCAAAGTCATTCACTCGCGTTTCGATCACAAACTTAATCGTCGCACTGTACATGTTTGACTCACTATTCGCGTTATTTGCAGTAACTAGTCGCGGCTCTTGTCAATTAACTCAAAGTTCAAGCGGACGACCCGAGAACGACGAACACGTGTTGCTGTGCTTTTTCAAGGTCGATCTCTGCATTATACGTAGTAGGCAGGTCGAATCGCTTGGTGGTACAAATGAAAAAAAAAAATAAAAATAAAAAGGTTCCTTAATAAGCAGCATGCGGGCCCGCTGCGTTCCAGACGGGTTTCGATGCCCGTGATTAACCGAATCTCCCTCCCTCATCCGTACGTCCTTTTTTCTTCCTGTCAAGACTTCCCTTTTTCTTCTTCCTCTCCTTCTTCTCTCACTCGGTCCTTTTTCATCCCGCCGACCAGTTCCGTCACGCGGCTGGTCCGTACCGCTTCTCCGGTTTCCCTCTGTCCATTCCACTGCTAACCCAAGAACGTGGCACGACGCTACCTTCTATAGAAATAATTTTTTTTTCCCCTCCTTGTTCTGCCACTTCCACTTCTTTTCCTTTATCTCTATTTTTGGTATCGCTCGATCGATACCACCAGTCCGCTACGGCAGACGTCCCGCTTCCGATTAAAGGTCGGAGACGAGCTTGTTTTATAGTACGACGTTATACCTCGTTCGTCACGCAACCTTCTCGTTACTACGAAGGCACTCTGTTCTCTTCCTAGCCTCGACCGAGGTATACCGTAACATTAAAGAAATACTGTATCGCCGTCGTCCCATGCTTGAATTCTACCTCGTAAACTGCCACCTGCTTAGTTTACGAGTACGTCGTAAACTGATCCTGCGGGAGGATTCGTGATCGGTTTTCAGGAAATCTTTCGTCTGTTTAGTTATCGTGCGTATGGTACCACTGTGACCGTTATGGTTCTTTAGGTCATTGTGGTTTCTCCAAGGGGAATCTATACGCTCACTGATCTTGCCCATATATACGGTACATGTTTACTATAGTCTATGCCTTGCGCGGATCCTCTTCCAGAAGATGGCGAACCTCGCACACTCGCTGTTATTCTGCTCCAAATACGTCCAATTACTCGCTACTGGCTCCTAGTACTCTGGTCCGCTCTAACGACCGCGATTTAACGCTTATGCAAGCCACTCGACGAGGTAATCGCCACCGTGGAAACAGAAACTGGCATTCGGGCACAAGGTCACCGCTTCTTTTCCGTCCTCCATTTCAAGTAACGCTCTTGCGCTGCGTCGTGACGCTTTGCTGCCTTCGAGGGCGACCCTCGTGTCTAGGAAGGGAAACGTAAATCATAGGAAGGAAAAAAAAACAAATCCAAATTACATGACAATCATTTCCCAGGTGAGAGATACCTGCGTGATCTGCATACGTCGGTGCTTGCCTCGCCTTGTTTATTTATGTAAATTATCGGTCCCTTTCATTTTCTCGAAGAAAACGTTACGGGAGTTTTTTTTTTATCTCTCAGAAAAATTCAACGTCGATCGATCCATGGACTCGTGTTTAACATAATTATACGTATGTATAACTGTGAAAATTTGCGAGAGAAAAAGAAAACAAGTGCACGAGTAAGAATATTCGCTAGAGAAAGAAAGAAAGGGGATGAAAATAACGGTATTATGCATGTTCCTCGTCGAGGACTCTCGGGACTCGGAAAAGGTTCCCGTTCCGTAAATAGCGAGAAGCACTTTTGCGTCGGGGTCATTACGTTACCATTCTATCCTATTAGGAGTGCGCTTGAGCGTGAGTGGGCGGAGTGCAGACAATAATCACTGTTCATTATGCGGTTCACGTGGCACATATCCATCAACGAGCGCGTGTCTCTACGTACGGAACACTCGTATACGAAATTTTATATAGGATGCGTAGGAGAACGTACGTCTATTAGCGCGACGAGTTTTATCCCGTGGCGTCGCCAGTGTCGGAACAGACAACTACGAACGACGACAGCCAACATGGCCGCCGGTCGTACGAGGAGACTCTGCCTTTGTAAAGCCCGTGCGTGCGCGTGGGCTAAAGTAACAGTAAATCCGGCCTGCGGAGATTGTGAAGCTTGCGAGGAGTATAGAATGCTGGTCTATGTTGACGACGACGATGGTGGTAGTGACGGGCGTTCATTTTACTACGACGATGTGTTCATTTGACGGCTGTAACTCGGCAGAGAAATTGGAGAAAGGGAAGAGCGTTATGAGAGTGATGTAATCCAGGCTTTTGACAAACTGTTACGTGCTACGAAATTGGCTCTCGGCGTGGCTTCTTCGAGAATGGAAGAATTTAAACTGTGAAATTCCGTAGAAAGTATCGTGGGGCGAGGTATATATATATCTCAATGTTTTTTTTTTTTAAACGTTTTATTCTTTTCCTCCCGCTCGGGTCTCTTCAAATTGGCCATACGTTTCTTCGAAGCCCATTTAGGTTATGCTTCGCTGGATACGACGAACGCGACCGTTTGATTTAAAGCCTGGATCGTAATGCCGACAGACTTGCCGAAGAGGTTAGTTGCTTTTGACTGATTGCAATATGGCGGTTAAACCGAAAAAGAATTTTACTTCCACGTAGCTCGAGAGGAGGCGGTGGTGCGGTATTCTCCTCCTCGGACTCGAAGCTATTAGCGTGGATCATAAAGGTCCTCAACCCAGTGAGTCACAAGAGGGTTAATAATTACTTGGAATACTTTGTGGAGGTGGTAGTGGTGGTTCGTCTGCGCGCTTATGCGTGACACGTATGAAACGTTTTTATGAATGTATGTATAGCTTGTATACCGGAGGAACATGTGCAGGTTGCGTGTGCACCATGAGAGTTCGGTGAGCGAGAGAGAGAGAGAGAGAGAGAGAATGACGAGCAACGCCAGGTGCAGTACACTTGAACATAGTCACACATATATGAACGGGTGGACTCGGACGCATATATTAATATACAGACTCACAGTCCGTGCACGAACTCGCGAATATCCGCTCATTATATTTATATCCGACTACGCCAAGGCTCACTCGTAAATTAGTTTAAAAATAGTCCTGCCGGGCATCGAAATGGATAAAAGGTTGACCGTTTTATTTTCAAGGTATTAATAACGTTACACGCTACTACGATTATGGCAGGGAGGCTCGGGACGCGTCACGATGGTTTTTTTTTTTTATTTTGACGCCTCGTTCTTTCGGCGGTCCGGACCCAGTGAGATTTGACATAAAGCGGTTAAGATGGATTCTCGACAGCGCGGTAATGCGACGGCTAAAAAAGAGAAGGAAAAACATTAATCGAAAGTGACATTTCGGAGTGAGGTAATAAAAGGCACTGAAAACAAGTGAGCGTAACCGTTTCCCTTTACGATTATTGTCGCTGCGACGTTACACTTGAAAATTAATGTCTCACCGGTGAAAACGCGTCTTAGATTCCGAACGGCAACTGCAACGACCCCGTGGGCCGCAACAACGAACCGTATAGCCGCTGCGGTGGCGACGAGTCTCGTGGAAGCAAAAGATCGGAGACATAAGTCGTGAATTCAGGACGATGCCGAGAGATGGCGCTGGCTGATGGTGTTTCTCACAAGCAAAGAAGGCACGGTGGCCACTGAAATTAGGACCCGCGTGCTTTATGGACAGTTTTGCGTTACTTTTTCCTCGTAAAATTTTTACCCTTCGTCAATGTCGTTTCCCGAGACGCTGGGAACGTCACGTTAAGGGGGGGGGGGACAATGGCGTATTTCTAAGCGTCGCTGAAACCCCTCGTAAACCGTGAGACTTGGAGCTACTGAAAAACCTCACTAATTTCATTGGCCTATAAGGAGCCATCGATATATCGACGACGTCATTATAACGATCCGTAATACCTTACGCTCTCACGCACAACGCGCCGTACGGAATATTCCGCGTCGAATCCCACGCCACTCTCTTTCTCTTCCTTCTCCCGTTACCCCTCGTCTCTCTTACAGTCTCACATTATTTCTTCCTCCCTCTCATCCCCTCCTCTCTCTCTCTCTCTGTCTCCTCCCGAGAAACTTTTCAGAGACCTTGGACCTGACCGCGTTCGACCGTCGCAAACAACGCCTCGTTAAACCCTATTAAAACGCCGGCAAGCGATCCTGCTCCTTCGGCACGGAAAAGACGAGTGTCGCACCCAGTGCTAACGGGAAGACGTTCCCGAGAAATATTCGAAACTCGTTTGAGCATAAATCCAAATAAGAGTCCCAGTCCGGAGGAGGGAGAAACTGGTATAATCGTGATGATAAGATTGGAGAAAGTCAAGGATATGAAGCGTGCATAAAAAAAGCCACGTAAAACCCAGTCGACGAGAAGTGCCCGGGGCGTCGTGACGGTAGTGAATATCACGCGTGAGGATAGAAGCCGCGCGTAGTAATTTCGATTTAAAAATATACGCGACTCGCATCGGGGTCGACGGTGACGACGCGCGCGTCGTGATCGTCGCGGAGGAGCTGCGAAAGGCTCTCGAGGACGCCCGCGGAGAACGTAGAGAACGTGAAGAATGAGGGACGGACGTGGTTTGTAAAGTAAATCGAGTTCCGCAGCCAAGGCCGGTGCTCGTCGAATAATAACATCGGGCGATCCAAGTCCTGTAGATTGCAAATACAGTCGCGCATGCGCGCTCGCTCGCTCGCTCCCTCATTCACTCTCTCACTTACATTAGTCTCACCCGGTAGCCGTGAGCGGATAAACATTACCCGCTGCGGGACTCATGAGCTCGATAATCCGAGTCGTGACTACGGCTGATTGCCAGCCGCGCTAGATTGTACTGTGGAAATTGCGCGCGATCCGACTCGGCGCAGACGCCGTAATGCAACGCGGCGGCACGTTGCTGCGTCTATTGGCGTCGACGTCGTGCCGGATAGCGTATACACCTCTGCAGGAGACTTCGAGTCGGGCCGGCTAGTCGACCAGCCCGGTCAGGCCAGACTACCCGAGGCACGTAGAAAATGTAATGCCAGAAACTGGAACGACCAGTTATTCGACGCGAATAATGCCTGCATACGCATACTTTCCTTTAACCGACGTGTCTGTGCACGTATATCGCTTATGCGTATCCGTCATCGTAGTTTCACACGCTATTGGTTATCTCACGCCCTACTGGGAACCTATATACTTTTCCTCTGTTCCTGATTACGTCCTTGACTTCGCTACTTTCATAACCTGATATCGTCAGGGAATTGCGAACGGAGCTTATAAACTTTACCAACAAGTAAGTATGTATGTATAACCTCAAAATTAATTACGCAAATCAAACTGTACTCTATCTCTCTCCCTCTATCTCTATTTCATTTTAAACTCCAGTATATCATTTACACAGGCATTATACATCCTATCGCAACACCTACCCCGAAACGTGACATCCTCCCGGTAATCCTGGCCACAACTGGCTTTCTCACCCCCTGCGGACGCCTACGCGACTCGCATTCGAAATTTATTCCCGTCCTATGTGAAATTCCTAAGCGAGCTCGTGAACGCGTCGAATACGAAGTAGACCTGGTTCGCGCATAGCGTGACCGGGAACCCGCATGGCGGCCGTGACAGGTTAAGAAGGATGACCAATGAGTTAGAAAAGGACAGAGCCAGTCTTCGGGCACTCCTGATAAAGGAGAGTACGGAATGGAATCAGAGGTCAAAGATAGTCTATATCCATTATCTGAAATATGTGCTGACGAATAGACGATGACATTCTAGTATGGTGTAAGAGCGAGGTCAGGAGATGCTGGAGCAAGCTCATGGAAAAATTATTTACTCTCAATCTGGAACATCCGACTGTGGGGGGGTGACATTCCGTAAAAATAATCCGACGTCTCACTCTGACCGTCAACTCCATTCCTACGACGTTCTCTCGCGCAACCACAATGGCCTCACTGTAATCTCCCTATTGTTGACACAAGACTCGTTACCCACCTATCTGCAGATTACGTGACTCGGAGTGTTCAGTTCTTTGCTTCGCTTCGTGCGACACTTAAATCCTAACATGGTCATTTCTTATTTATCGATACTCGCCAAACGCACGGGAATCATATTGTATAATGGACACACGTTATATACGCTGGATCTACAATCCCGTACTTGTTAGCTAATTTATCCACGGTAAATAGTACCTTGTCAATAGAGCCGAAGAGGTTATTAAGTTCAATCAAAAAATTTGTTATCATCCGAATTCCGGGGTCATGGTCTGAACATGTTCAAGGTCAGGCCTTCGTCGCGTAGGTAAAAGAAGCGAATGGTTCTATTAATATCCAATTAAAAATAGATCTGCCAATTGTATAAATATATATATATATATATACTCACGCAAGCGATTGAACGAAGAATTCAGAGGATTAGGTCAAAGCAAGAAAATCCATGCGCTTTCATCACGGCTCATTCGACTTCCTTCGCGGTATCTTTTTACGCGCTTTATGGTGGATACTCGTACATCCCTCTTCCCTCTCGCTCTCCTACCAGCCGCCGTCCCGTAGTTATGCGTTACATATAGATGGGAACTGCATAATACATAACCCTAACGTAGACAGGCGCTACATGGTCAGGTAAATAGGAGCTGAACCTGCCGGACCGGTTTTACTTCTACTTCTCGTTTCAGCCCATTCCGTTCCCTCGTTCCCTCTTCAGGCCTCACTTCTCTGCTCCGCCACTTCTCTCGGCTGCCTACCTACCTAACCTACCTACCTACCTACCTACCAGCCTACCTACCTACCTAGGTAGGTACCCGCCTGCCTGCCTGCCTGCCTGCCTCCATGACTGCTCGGACTGCAAGAGTTGTGTTTCTTGTTCCGACCAGTTTGCCTGCAGCAGGGCGACCCTCTTTTCCGCTTAGGAACTCACACGCGCATGCGCGTAACCTACACGAGCTGCTGCCACTTCTCGTGACCGTTCCTCGGACACCAGCACACTCAGCACACTTGAATGCAGTTTTATTTTCTCCTCTTGGGCCCTTCCTCTTCTTTGTGCACCGGCTCTCCTTATTTGGCTCTCTTTTCTCTCTTCTTGCGAGACTGTATTTATGTATCGTGTATACATATCTTAGAGTCGTGTCGGACAGTCCTCTCTCTCTCTCTCTCTCTCTCTCTCTCTCTCTCTCTCTCTCTCTCTCTCTCTCTCTCTCTCTCTCTCTCTCTC
>JARQSV010000261.1:4900-42442 GCA_030142285.1 Calameuta idolon | reverse complement strand
TCTCTCTCTCTCTCTCTCTCTCTCTCTCTCTCTCTCTCTCTCTCTCTCTCTCTCTCTCTCTCTCTCTCTCTCTCGCTTTTTCCATTTTACCTTCTGGCTTCTCCGCGCATCGGAGTGATTAAAGCCACTCTCGTACGTCCCGTGTTCTCTTTCACGATCGTCAGGCGACTCTTGCGGGCGGCGCTCTTGAAATTCTCGAGGTCACGAGAGAAAGAGAGAGAGAGAGAGAGAAAGTTTGAATTTTTTCTACCCTGTATAATGATATCTTCGAGAGTGAACTTGGAAGTTATTTTAAGATATTTTTTTATCTCTCGAGCTGACAGAGTCTCGCTTACTTCACGTTCGTTACCCATTCTAGTACTTTATCGTCTTTCCGAGGACAAACATCGAGACTGCGTGGAGAAGCGACCTTTACAAAATCCGATCGCGAAATCGGTAATTCGTTCCATGAACGAACCTTAGTCTGACTTTGGATAAGACGTTGAAAAAACTTTTAACTTTTTTCTTTCTTTCTTTCTTTGTCACTTCCCATCAGTCAACTCGAAGGACGAGTCATCCATCCGCGAAACTAGTTGACTTACTATGTACGAACTGTACCCAGATTATACTTGGTTCGATCTAACTCGAATGTTACCTGTGCAGTCGCTCTCATAGCTAACAATATCACATTATACCGCAAATGAGGTCAGCTGCCGATTCTATGCAAATTTAACTGCCTCGCCATAGTGTAATCTATACACGCAACGGGGTAACGCGTCGCCATAATTCAGAGGCTACAACCATACCTTGGCCAAGTTACCTGATTTTAACGTAAAAGGTGAGGAAAAAAATCGAAAATCCTAAAACACCCTCAAGCCGATTGTCACCCGCGTAATTTTCATCCAGTCAATAAAATTTATCTGTCGGTAAATAAAACGATCGTCAATCAAGTCAAGTCGACGGAGATCGTGAGTTTCAGGAATACGTTTCTCGAAACCGGTCCTCAAGGTCCTATAGCTACCGATCGCGACCGGCAAAACATGACGTCCTCATTGGTTTATCGTAATCCTGACCTTTTCGTGATCAGAATCCGGTAATGGATTCCGGTATGAAGAAAAGAAAAAAAAAGAAGCCATTTCTTAATAAAAGGAGGAAAGAAAGGAAAAGCAATGGTCTCAGAAAAGATTCCTCACTCGTGAAAGTGTTCCATGAGCCTCGGTCAGTCAGTCACGCGGTGATCGTTCACGGTGTATCGGTGGTCGGAGGTGTTCGGCTCTGGTCAGGCCAGCCAACCAACACGCAGACAGGTATTATCCTGTTCACGAAGCGTGGCCGTCTCTTGCGATGCTTCTCTTTTTCTTTATTTTTCTTTCTCTTCCCCCTCGTCGCCCCACCCTGCTTCGTCAACAGTGAACTTTACTGTTACTTGTTGTAGCCAGGAGGAAGCCAGGTAGTCCCCGATGACTCCGTTCCACCAGCCAAACAGATAGACAGATAATGGCGCATCTCCGTAGCGGCGATAGACACGAAAACGAGTCAGGAAGAAAAAAATCAGAGACACTCAAGGAAGATATCCTGGAAGGTAGCAGCCTTGTGTGTCATGGAATCGATCGTTGGGTACCCACCTACCTAACCTAACCTATACTCCACTCGTGAAAAGGTCGAGACTGGCGCATCAGCATTCATCCAGCTGAACCCTCCATACAGATAGAGAGCTTCCGCCGACCCTGTATCTCCTAGCGCCTCCCCCGTCTTCCCCGGTTCTTCCGACGTATATACATTGTAGGTCGGTGGAGGTGGATGAAGGTGGAGGGCGTTGGAGACCAAGGCTCAAGATTTATGAGGCGAATAAACGCGACCCCTTGAAGTCATCCCTCGACTACTGGGGTAGGAAATCTTTGCGAAGGGGATCGGGAGGAAAACGGGGGAGGGGGCTGGGAGGGTTGGTAATAAAAAAAAAAGGGAATGTATATGGATGAATAACAGGAAGATGTTACGTATTACTTTTTCGTTCTCCACTTCCCTTTCAAGGTCAAGAAATTTTTTTACCCCACAATATTTTCACCCCCTAGTTACCCCACAGCTCGCCCCTGCTACTCGCTCCCCTGCCGTACCGATCTTTAATCCGGTACCACCGCTATTGCGGATAGTCGGGAATGGAAAGGCGACGTTGCAAAAAGCAACGCTGAGCATTGACTCACCCGAAGAGTCTGCTGACGCGGAGACCGCAGGCAATAAACGTCGCTTTTCTCCTTAAATCCCCGTAGCGACGTTGCGCAATCGTTATACTACTTTAATAGGAGATAGGAGCATTGGAACTGTCGCTGTCAGGATCCTTAGGTTTAACGAATTATCATTGTGTTATGTAAATCGATCAAGACGGTTCCAGTGGGTTGGGATAATGTTGAGCGTTTATTTAATTTTTTTTTTTTAAGACCAAAGGTTCCTGATCGTATCTTAGAAGTAACGGTACGTTAACCCCCTGATCTTTTTTTTTTTTTTTCTTTATTTTATTTCTCCTTCGCCTCTTCAGAAAAGAGACCCCTTGAATACATGGGGACGTCGGGTGGTAAAATAGCAACGTGTCCAGGAATAGGAGACCCAGAACCCGGCGTCAAGTTTCTGGCGTACATGTCCCGGACTGGTTCTAGGTTCGTGACATCTGCGGGGGTAGCAGGTAGTAGCCAGTGCAGTGTGTAGGGGTGCTTCAATAGGGAGCCAGTGAGTGTAAGGGTAGACGGTGCTGAAAGTCACGTGGATACACGCCCCCTCGACCCGTCACTGGAATGCGTCACGTCATCCGTGCCAATCCTAAGGGTCTGGAAGACTCAACCCCTCTCGACCATCCACCCATCTGAGAGTTGGCATTTCACCCTTAGCATCCCCCACCCCCCTCTCCACCTTCTTTTCTTTTTTCTCTCGTCCAACGGTCGTTGTGTACACAGCTTCGGTTCAGCTGGCACAGCTGGCCTTGAAATCGACAACATTATCCAAAAGAGGAAGGCCCCGACCCTGCTCCTTAATCGAACCTTCAAATTCACTTTGTTTATCCGTAGTATCACGTTTTCCTGGACTGACGTGCTGATTAAACTAATGAAACAAGGGGGGAGGGGGGAGACTGAAATTACGTGGGAATAAGGAAATGAGATACCATTGACGGAGGATTATGTAAAGGGAGAAGAACTTTCAGGTTATGCCATGATAACAGTCGTTTTCGTTTCATCAAAAAATTTCTTATCAGTCATTCAGATTTATTATCGGCCTTATCGACGCAGCTGCCGTTATCGCAAGTACACTTTGGAATGTGCCGAAAAAAAAGTCACGAGATAACGTTACTATATTTACGTCGTGTTTGCCTCACCCACCTACATATCCACTTTGGCCACCACTTCTCCCGAATATACCTAATACTTCAATGTATACTTGGTTATGTACTTGGTATATAGATATATAGTGCACTTTTGCTTTTATCAGCCAAAGAGCAAACTTTGTCCCTTTTTTTTTTTCTTTCGTGTTACTCCGCGCTATACTTCGATGCCACTGCCTTGGAACGTCCAGAAGGAGGGTAGCAGGAAATTTTTGTCGATAGCCGAGCAGGATCTGGGTCAAAGGTCAAGTCACGTTCTCAATAATATCAGTCCCTCCTGCGCCTCGCGCGAGAGAGAGAGAGAGAGAGACAGTGTATCGGCTGCGTATTAGCGGATCGTGATTTAAAGTCCAATCCATATCGTCACGCATTGAAGCGCGTGACTCGCGTTACATGAAAATATTTTTTGGACGTTTTTTTTATTTTCAATCTATATACTTTTCACTCTCTCTGTACGACAGTTGCATTTGATGAAGAAAAAAAAAATAGAAATTATATGTTACATGATATTTATCGTTATATTTCACTTTAACGTTATTATCGTCATATCGTGTCGTTTACACTGATAACGCAAAGCTCTCGAGCATATCGAGACACAATAAAAACATTCGAAATAAATTTATCGTATCTTGACGTGGAAAGAAAAATAATTAAAGTAGCATATATATATATATATATATGTAGCGCAATCAGACGCGGATCATGACAGTTGTCCAAGCTCTAATGACACCAGTCATCAATGACCATAACAGAATCTAGAAGATAACGAGATTAGCTACGCAAATACGTACAATTACCAAGGCCATGCGAAGCAGCTTTACACGAGTACTTTCCTCGCTGAAGTCAATGTGAGAAAAGAGCGTCGGAGTCAACGCTCGTTAAATTATACGGCAAACAGGTTGAAAGAGCGAAATAAAAAGGGATGAGAAAAAGATGTCGAGGAACATACAAGATATCGATCCGTGGAACGACATCGATCGCCGGTATACACGAGCGACAATAATTTAGCGTCTTCAATAATAAACCAAGAGGAGGCATTACCCGTCTGGCCGTTTTGCATCGATTATACCCGAGCGGTTAACCCGGGCTGCCTCGCGATTGCCTACGTTATTCCCCTTGAGAAAACTCCTGGTCTCTGGCGGCCGATAGGAAGCGACCAATAATAATAGTCGTCGGTAAGGAGACACAGCGAGCGACCGAGCGACCGAGTCCCTTTCTCTCATTGACTCTAACAGCGAAGCAAAAGAGCCATTCGGTACTGTGGACGACGGGGACAAGTTTTTCTTAAGTTATGCTCCGCGTCACTGGACAGATAACCGGATAGAGTGACGGAGCGCGAGCCCCGGCGTAGCCTGTTATAAAATCGAAAGAACAAAAACAGCCCGTGAAATAAATGAGTCGGCTATAAATACTCGCAGTGCTGTTTCTTGTGGTTGTACAGGGAATTCGTGTGCGTCGGTGAGTATCTGAGAGAGCAGGATAAGGAGGAGGAAGATGGGAGATGTCGAGCGAGAGGAAGGGATAGGTTGGTGAGAAAGAGGGAAGGAGAGAGAGAGACAGAGAGAGACAGACAGAGTAAAAAAAAAGGAGAGAAACTCTAAGCCGTTGAGTCACTCGCCGAGTACGCTGGAGGAAGTAGAGGAGTTGGCCGTTGAGGAGTCGTGCAGGAACGTGAAGGAGGTGGCGGTGACGGGTGAGGAGGTGAAGGAAGTGGCTGAAAAAAAATGGAGGGAAGACAAGCTTTGGAGTAACCTTCCCTTCCCTGCGGCAAAACAGCCATTTAATATATCTCGTTTCAGTAAAGGAGACTCTGAACTGTCTCCAGACATTCCTATGGTACTTTCCGTCGTGTTGCAGAAACTAATGAGATTGTTGCGTGGTACGACGGGCTTAACGATTTTACTTAACGATACTGCGAGGATTACGATGACCTAGTTCGAGCGTGTACGAGGTATAGCGATGGGCTAGGCCACTTGGCAGGACCTCCTGGTATATCGTTATTTAATTCAATCTAGAAGCTTCTTATTAGGATATTCCGAACACTCTGGTCACTGCCTGCTTAAACTCTGGTATCAATCGCAAGGATCGACCAAGGTGCTCAGGATCATTAGCAATTCGAATAGCCGGACTGAATCGGTATCGCATCTTCATTATACTCTGATACGTTGACCTTCTCCCGAAACACTCTTGCCTTCGTTCTTAAAACGTCCTAGAAGACGGCTCGCATTATTTTACTCTTTGAAAACGTCATGAGCCATGTAAATGTAAAACGATCTTTCCTCAATACACGGACAGACACACGCGCACATACGTAGCTCCATGCGTAAGCGTCTCGACGGATGGTCTCCATGCGGAATACATTATTGACGAACGTAGGTAAAGTCACGATATAGAATATCCTCTAGCACTGCCAGTAATAGGAGTTAGCATCGGGTGGTATTAGTAGTAGTGTAGCAGCGGTAGTAGGAAGGAGATGGAGGTTGAGGATGAGAGTGTAGAATCGGGAGGAGGTTGGAGTCGAAGTAGGAGAGAGGGAGAGGCTGGTAGTGGAGTCGCTCAGCCGGTGGTTACTCATGCACATTGGCGCTGCACGAAGCGAAGTGGAGGCCTTTGACCTCCTCGGCCGGCACAGTACCTCCTCCCGACGTCCCGGACTCACCCTCGCCCTAGTCCTCGATCGTCTCCGTTTCCCCCTCCGTCCTCAGCCCCCATCCCGTACAACATCCAGCCAGCCGTCCCTGCTCCGTCGCTTCGACCTGCATTCATCCCGCAACGCAACCTCCACGACACGAACGATAAACGAAACCGTGCACTAAGTGTATTATAACCTCCCACGTTCCCGCCGCTAAAGGTCATGCCTTAACGAGCTGCTTTTTTTCTCTCGCCTTCCTCCCCTCCCGCCACTCTCTTTTCCCCTCCCCCTTTAACTACTCCTCCACCACCCTGACTCATCCACCTCCTCATCTCCATCCATCCTTGCTCCTTTGTACATACCTATCTCACCTCTTAAGACCCTGGCACAAGCCAATGGCCGCCGCGTCATGGGATTATTTGAAACTCTAACAGACACGAATTTCAACGCGATCGACACTTCTCGCGAAGAGTCTCTTGATTGCTTTCTCATCGAAAGAGAAAGTGCTAAGGTCACTGTCAAGGTGAAAGTCCATACATTCGAATAACCAATATGGAATACGCCTGTGCAAATGTTTCTTCGTATGCACGTACGTACATACGTAAAATTCCGATCGAGAGTTCCCGGTGGGGGAGGGGGGGGGGGGATCAGAGCACTCTCAATCCCCATCAAAACACACTTCTGTCGCAGCGGAGGAGCGACGAGGTCAGCGGCCGTGCACGAACGAGCATGCAAGTCAGAGTATCGCAAACACGGGTGCGCACCGTGCGCCAGGCCAGATGCACGGATCGTTATTTGCAAGATGGCCGCCATCGCCACGTGACCTCGTACCGCCGCGAACGTTACAACTCGCTGGCTCGAGCGGTTATTATAGCGGCTACGGGGCGAGCCGGTTCGTCCCCACACGTTTTCCCTATGTGCAACCGGCTCTTCCACGTGTGCGTACTCGTCGGCCGTATATAGGAATACCGAACTCACATGTGAAACACACGCGAGACACCCACCGAGAGATACGAGGGTGAAGCCGAGTCACTCGTGTATTGTTGCTTGGTATGGCCGTATGGCTCTCGGACCAGCCAGGCAAACGAGCCTCTTTTATTATTACTATTTGTTACCGAGTACGTGTTTCCTGCTCAGACGACAACGTCTACGATTATATATACATATATATATATATATATAAATTTTATTTAATTCCCTTACCCTTTCTTTCTGGCTTCCTTCTATATCTGTGCTATATGGATTACTGTTAGTCATGACTCTTTCTTTATGTCTTTGACATGGCTCGTTGGATTGCTGCTGTATGTACAATCTAGAATAGCTCGACTTGTCAGGGTTACGCAATGAGAATGGCGATGAATGAGCATTAGGAATTCCGTTTGCGCGTAACAGTCACGGAGTTCCATTCTAATGGCCAGTGTCTTTGGTTTTACCTGTTCGCGCGTACATGCGGTTATATTAATCATTCGCCGTAATTATTGCGCGATCGGTCGAAGTACAACGGAGTCTATTTTGGACAACCTCTGTCGTTAGGGGGATCAAAAGACTCGGTATAAGCGTGGCCTTGGAAGATCATCGGTTAAGCCGACGAGTCACGAAGAATTCGTGACTTTCAAGGTTTGGAATTTGGTATCGTGCTCGGGAGCGTGTCATGACCTTACCAAGTATGTGTACACGCGCATATATGTGTATGGATACACGTGTGCATTGTTGGATATTCCACTATTGAAGTTCGAGGAACGCTCTTCCTTCAACTTCCCCCTCCAGTATCTTCTCTTCCTCCTTAATCGTCGTCCCGATTCAGACACCGATAACCGAGTCACGGTCGAAGAAAGGAAACGAGCTGAGCGCAAAGCTGACGCTGGGAATTGAGCTACTAAATCCAATAAGATGCCGAAGAGTCGGCCAGAGCGACAAACAGCGTCACTATTGAGGTGGGGGGAGGGGTGGGGGGGTCTAGAATGAGAAACGAGACTTCCGAGGATGGGGTAGCTAAGAGGGATGAGGGTGAAATAGTACGTGGGGGTGATTTCTCGCTACGGCTCCAAATGGGCTAAACTTCTGGTATGCGCCAGACCGTTCCACTTCCTGGTAACTTTCATCCCTTCCTTCGTCTTCTTCCTCCTCTTTGTACGTGGCCGCTCTCCTATCAGCTCTCCGGCTAGGGGTAGTCGAACGCGTTTTCCCTTTGAGGGTAGCACTGCCCTTCCTGGGATTTATGCGGAGGGGTTGATGCTTGATATAATCAATACATGCTTGCGCAAACACATTTCTATACGGGGGACACGGTGAACCATCGTCGTGGGTAATATGTATATATATATATATATATATAGCTTTATGTATGCAGCCACCATTATTTTGTATTTCTAGATTTTTTTTTCAAAAAAGCTTTTAGACTCGATTCCTGTACAGTCACGATTACATTGCTTCACATCTGACTTTTTGTATTCGTCTCCTTTGGGTAGTTCACACTGCGCGACATCTGCACGAACTAAATCCACGTTCCTGGTATTATGCGTCTGTAAGGAGTCGAGGTCGTAAACTCGACAGGAAACCACAGCACGCTCAATATCGTATTCGTGTTCAGAAGTTTCGAAAACAAAAGAGCCTTTAATACGTAGTCCCGCTACGGGACCGACGCCATTGCTATGTTGCCTGCTATGGATTTCTTGCTCAAGGTCGATGTCAAAGCCTATAACAAAATAGCGCTGAACGTAATTCAATTTGATAAATTGCATATACGTATATCCATGTATTTAATACAGCAAACACACACGAGTGACTTTTACCTGTAAACGCCGGTCGGCCATGTTGCCACGAGACAAAGGGTTCGCCAGAGCTCAGTAATCTTCTTACGAAATTCGATCTGGATCGTCATCTCGGTAAAACGTTCCCTCCGATGCTCTCGTAATAATCCATTAATCGGGTTCTTTGAAAATAGGAGAGAAAAAAAAGGGGGATCACGGGAAAAGTCAACGAATTCATATATAACGCACTTGTCCTTGAACGCGCAATCGCCGTGACACGCTAGTGGTACCCCTATACAAGACAGACAGAGTAATACCGTAGTTCAACGTGGAAGTCGTCAGAGCGCAGTGACTGCGACATGGCACACAGGCCTCCATGTGTGTACATAGCGTAGCATAAATATAAACACGCAAACCACACACACGCTCGCACACCGAGAATCACTTTACGAGGCACGCATGCACCGAGAGCCGCCACCTCCTTCTCCTCACACACACGCAACGCGGCGCGACGCATGCACGCACCGAGGCAGCTGCGCTGGGAATGCGGGAGACAGACACTCGAAACGCATTATGCCGCTCTTCGGGCGTGTTACATAAACCAGACAGCAGGCTTCCTTCGCATGCACGCGGAGTCTCCGCAGGCGGGACTTCGGCCCATCGTGTGTGCGTAGGCTACGGGCCCCGAAGATCGGCCACTGTGACGACGAGTTACGGTTGCTAGGCAGGAAGCACGTTGACTCACATCGTACAGCCTAAGCACCTAATTCCATACCATATTAGAGAGTTATGCGCGGGGAGGACCGCTTTACGGGTGGTTGGTGTAATATATAAGTAGTACCGGGAATTACTGCTGATTTGTCAGCGACCTATAGTCCCTCATCGATTTCCCATTGCGCGAGGCACAACAACGAGTGCCTGGGACGCGCGCCGAGCACTGCTAACTAGTTTGACGCTCGTCGAGTGACTAACAGGTATAACAAATATTAGTCATCGGTCTGGAGTATCGTTAAATTACATGGATGATCGGGAGGCACCGATGGACTCGACCTGTAGAAACTTGTGCGTTCCTGGATGACGCCTGGTACAGACTGTACCGTGAGAAGAGCTTATGGGTATTTCTATAGTTTGTTGCACTAGACCAGTTTACTCGGCGCATACTTTACGGACGCGGTGTGAGCGCCGATGGCGGAACACGATTTCGCTTTACGCAACGGTTGTAAATGCATATACTGCGGGGGAAAAAAGGAAGAATTGGGTCCTGGTGAGTCCTTTGGACATTTCGCAGGAGCAAGGACACTCGGGGTCGTGCCATTCCTCTTGTTCTTTATCTTGCACTCACGTTCTTAGGTGCAGCGCACTCTCTCACGAAAATCCTCTTCGAGGCACACGGAGAGAGCTACCCGCGAGGGGCGCATGCACGCGGAGTATTTTTTTTTTTACGGCGACGTGCTTCAGTTGGCTGGTCGCTCGGTCGCTCGCCTTCGGTCACACCGACGTCAGTGGGGATCGCTGGGCGAACTTTAGAGAGAAAGAGAAAGATGGCAAATCCTAAAAAGAGCGACTCGTCCGTAGCTATACCGATAGGGCCGAGCTTGGAGCGAGACGGAGAGTGCGAGAGGAGAAATGGATATATATCGTGGGAGGAGGGGAATCGGTGTTCACGTGGTGGGGTTAGGGTGGCCGCTGGAGGGGAAATCTGCTCTCGCGCTCGAGGGTCTTGTGGTGGGGGGGCCGAGATCCCCACAGTGCCGCAGTAGAGTAGCGGCTTTCGACGTGGGTTGATCTATGCGGAGCTGCGCGAGCACGCTTTTTTTTAATTGACCCATTTAACGGGATTTTTGGCCCATCCTCTTGGGCATACAGTGCGTCTCAGCGAGGACTGGGGTCGAACGGACGACATTTAAATTACGGATTAATCGTCGGGGGAACTACTAGCACTGTGCTAGCCGTTGTCGAGAGTGTTATATCGTGAGAAGTGTTCGGGACTAGACGCCCTCGTCTCGAGCCAAGGTCTTTTGTCCCCGGACGCGACAGTGTCGTTTGCTTCGTATCCAGTCATCTTCCAGGAGTTTCGTCAAGAGGATTAACTCGAGTTTTGTTTTCCCTTAAAAGGTGTATATACGTGGGATCAAAGGTGATTTTGGTGGTTATTCTACAATCGGTGCGCAATCCTCGATACTAGTGCCTAAGGGATTAATTAAGTGAATAACACTGCGACTATTCGTGACGCATTCGTTAATCTATTCGCATTCGATTCGATCTTTGTTCCTGGTGTCTTTCAAGTAAGCATCGATCCTCGTAAGCGAGGAAGCTACACCAAGTGAAAGGCCTATCCACGTACCTGTATTTTAACTATTTACCAGCCAGTTTATTCGCTACCGTAATTATCGTGCTACTTCGTGCATCGTACATTCAACGAATCACGTTCATTCTATCAAAAAGCCAAGACTTTTTGTCCCAGCGGAGTTCAGAGCTCCGTGAAGGCCCGGGCTAACTTCGCGCCAGCCATTTACGTCGCTCCCGCTGCCCATTGTTCCGTGTCGACGTCGACGTCGCGACGGCAGTAATATCACACGCACACACACCTACACAGACACACTTCACCCCCTATACACAGTGTGCTCGCGGAAGCGCTACCCAGTGCTACGAATCGATATAGCGCGAGACTCGTCTCCTTTTTACGTGCGAGAGGAGTGGAACGCAGAGAGCAGTGAAGCTGTCTGTGGAAAAAGGGAAGAGAGAGAGAGAGAGCTGTATATATATATACATATATATAAAAACCACAAAGGAAATTAAGGAAAGATAAAAGAAAAGGACACAAAGTTACCGGTCGCTCGTTACGACATCGGACCATTTTCCACCTCAACTGGCATTCACGGAGCTTAGCAACACAGTTGCGTACCTGCGACTGGTGCTTCGGCGAGGAAACAAAATGAAAAAAAATTAACGGTGCTTCATAAAGTCCACACGATATCTGTACATACGTCCTAATGAATACGCGTCGTGCTAGAGATGATCTAGAGTCACAGTGATATTTCGTATTTACGGAATCACAAGAGTGTACGTGAAGAGTGATCAAGTGGGGTGTATTAAAAGGGTGATGCTACCGTTGTTTATTCGATATATCAATAAATATATACCGTGGTGATCGTCGGGCAAAGTTAACGTAATAATTAAGCTCCGCGTGAAGACATGCGACTTGTCCTGTGCGGAGATCGAATAATGGTAAAAGCCACGGAGATCACGGAAGTATGCCACCAGTGCTAGGAGGCGCGGCAATGGCGGTTCTTCCGGCCAGCCCGCAAACGGCCACGCAGGGAACCCCTCATTCCCATAGTCAGGGACAGACGCAGCTACTTGCAGCGACCAGTCAGGCACAGCCGCAGATCCTTTATCAGCCCTACAACTTGATGAACGCAGGATCACCCTCTCAGGCGGCCTTTCAGCATCATCACGTTTCCGCCCAGCAGACGAGCTTCCTTCCGGACACGGCTAACGCCGCGAGTCTTGCCTTGTAAGTTTCCTAGTAATCACATAATTCAAAGGCTACTCCTGGAACAAAGGGCCAGACGTACGTACGTACGTACGTACCACGCTCGATCTCCATGACGACCGCGCAGTCTCGCCCGCTGGGATTCTAACGGTCACGAATTTCTCGAAGCTTGACGCGCGTCGTACATAACCTCAATAGATCGCAGTAGACACATTTTTTTTTTCCACTCCCCAGTGTATCCGTGCGCGAACGAGTAATCGATAATCCTTGTGTAATCTTACTGGCTTCGTTTTCTCATCGTTATTTACACAACCAACGAACGACTCGCTAATTCGCTCGGTACCGGCGTTCGTCGCGACGCCCACGTAGAGACGAGCAAACCTTATGTAAGCCGCTGTGTGTATAGAGATAGGAGATACCCAGTGAGATAGGCTAAGCAATAGGAATTGCAGAAGCACACTGAGTATACACTCTTGTATGTGCCTAATGTAAGCATGCGAGAGAGATAGAAGTGGCTTGCGATTCATGGAACGCGCGATGACGCTTCCTACTTGTAATCTTCTTGGGAAGCCTGATAAACTGACACATACGAGTTTATCCGATAGCGTCGTGGGACGTTTCTGACACGAGAAAATGAGGCTTCTTCCTTTGTCACTGTTATCGCGTGTATATTGCGTGACTCTCGAGAGGCACCCACGGCCGTGTATACCTGTATCAACGTTGTCGCCTCGGTGGTGTTATCGCGAAGATAATACATACAGATTTTCTGGCAACTTTTAAAGTCTGACGTAAGTGCCTTATTTACGGATAGCTACTGCAAGATAAAGAATTTTAAATGAACGCACACCTTGTTGCTTATTTATACGAGGGACCAAAGCAATTGGCGCGCGGGCTTATTACAGTTTCAAGGTCGTGGAGTCTCGCGCTACCTCGCGTATGCTTTGTACGTCAATCGGGCATAATAACAGGAGGTTTCGGAGTAACGAATTATCATTAATAGGCTTTATCGTATCGAATGAGAAAATGTTACTCAATCGCACGTTCTTACAGTGAGGATAAATGATAACATGCATAAGCAAACGATTTCGAGAAACCCACAACTAATTACCGTTTGTTTTTCAGCAATTAGTCACATCGTTGACTCTTAAGTAGTATTTTAACTTTTTTTTTCCACAGTGACGTATCACATGCTGACGCACGCCTAGCACGTTCCTAATAAAGCGAATGATGTTGTGATAGGTACCTTTATCAATCGAGCTATCGAAGCTTCTGCTTCATTCTCTAAGTGGATTATTTCTAATCTAAACAAGAATCCATGTGCAGCTCTTCTCTTGGAACTTGAGCCACACGAGAGGAATGACAATTGGCAATAGAAAGGTGCATCGTCCGTTTGACAAATGTGTCCCGAAGGAACATAAAAAAAAAAGGAAGAAGCCAGGCCAGGAACAGGTCACAAGGAGTATTTGTGGAGATATATATTTATGGAAAATGTCTTCCACACGGGGGTCTGCTCTTACAAATAACAAAAATGGTGCCCGACAATAGATCTCCGAAACCCGGGTAAACTGCAACAATGCAGTTAATCAGGCGTCTTCCCGATCCTAACCTAGCAAGGGGATGCTGCGGAATGAATTTTTGGGAAGCTCAACACATTACCCCCTTTTGTCGTGAGGCCAACGGTGTCTCAGGTAAAAATCTTCTGACCTTCCGAGCCCCCCCCCCCCCCTTCCCGTGGCACGACAAAGGCCATATACAATATCCAGGCCGCAAGACTGCTCCCATTGTTAAAAGTGCACAGCCATAGCCCCAACCCCCCTTACCACCTTTTTTCGACAATGTAACGTTCTGTGCGTGCACCAACGTAAAATAGCATCTTTGTCTGACCTGAACCTGATACGTATAAGCCCAAGGTCATCGAAGGTCATACGTACAGTAGTCACTGACACAAGAGAAATAACGGGCGCGCGGGGATCCTTTCTGTGCAATATACATATATATATAAACAACGCACAACAGTCATGCATTGTATTGCGGTGCTGCAGTTTGTTGAGCCAATGACGTAGAGACTACGTGACGTCACGAAAACTCTATTTGGATTCTACTCCGAGTAACAGGACCGTAGTAACTTGGCTACGTTTTCCATTTCGTTTCGCCTAATTCACATTGAAATCGAGCATCGGCGACTGGGCGACTTTTGCTACTCCAGCTCACCGGAGAACTTCACGGCACTCTCGTTCGACTCGCGTAGAAATTACATTTAGCAAGGTCGCCATACTTTTTAGCCACGTCGCCAAGTAACACGACTTTGCACGCCAGCCTTAAGGTTCGTTTATTCGCGCGTAAGCACAACGGGCTTACGGTGGTTCGTAATTACTGGTGAAATCGTCAGGGCGGTTTACCGGTATGACTTCGCCTGATGGAAACCAGGCTGAATAAGACTTGATAATGCTTTACGTGTATAGTATCTGCCAGACTTGCGGTTTGTTAGGCTTCTTCTTCTTCTTCTACTGCATCGTGTAATTTTCTTCTCTTTCGCTCGTACCTCCTTCCATCTATCTATATCTTCTCTCTTCGGTCGGTTCTCATGAGTCGTGACGCATGTATACATACACACGCGCGCCTACTGTTATATTTATGCGCGTTTGCGGTTCGACAGCGTCGGCTGAATCACTACCGCAAATATCCTCCGGTAGCTGGTAGCAGTACGTCTGCTGGTAGCCGGGAGGCCAGTTGTCGACGTGGCGCGTAGAATCCAGAGCTCCCTGGAGTCCGTTGGATTCGATACGTATAAATCGCGTAGAATGGGTCCACGGTGTCCGATCTGGGTCAATAGAGAAGTATCATCTCCTTGGAGAATGATTTGCGCAATGCCACAGATTTAATGCTGGTACCTCCTCATTCTCCGTAACGCGATCCTCCGCCCCTCTCACGCCTCCCCCACCATTCCCGTCGAATCTATTTCTGCTCCACTTTTTCTTTCGATAGCTTCCCCACCCTTGACGCCCCCCCCCTCCCCCCTCACACGTATGTATATCACTCTCGATATTGTTGTCATGTTGGCTCAGTTGTTATCATACATCGTACGGTCCCGTCTCTCAATACTTCTTCTTCCTCTCGATCTCTGCGCGTATACACAAAAGTTGATGTTATTTAAACCGCTTTATCTTATCGCGCTTTACACAGCGCGACAAAAGATCCCGCGAGAGGCGCTATCGTAGCCGATAACCAGGGACGAACTTTTTATTGAAATTAATTTATCGTCTCTTCCTTTTTCGTGACATTCACATATATCCCCCTCTCAGTCCCTCTCGTATGAATGTCACGAATCCTTTACTTTTCGCGTTGTCCGATACGACTTCTCCGTGCTAGTCAGGAAGCATAGAAAAGATACGGGAGTCATGCGTAAACGGACCGAAGGAGAATGCAATATTACTCGCAATCGGAAATCCTCGTTATCGGTGCTGACTCAGCACGCAGCTTTTCGATTATTATTCTCGTTAAATTCCTGCCGGATCGTTACTCTGGGTTCTGCAATCGCGTTCACGCGTATTAATTTTGTTATCTTTTTTTTTTTTCTTTTTTGCTTAATGATAAATTGTATCGCGCTAACCACGAATCCAATGTGTCGCACGTGACAACGTACGTACGGTGCTTATTTACGTACGCGATACATTGTTATTTACAACCAGTCAAGGACGCTTTTGATTCCCTCGTAAATATAAATGCGAAGCGAAGAGTAGCTCAGTACCGTTCCGATAATCGCTTGGCAATAGCGTCCTTGCGCAATTGACACGAGGCTAAAGTTATTCAGCGGTGAAAAATTTCCTCCAATGTTGCCTCTGGGACACTCGAGGAGACACATAGTTACAGCGCTGGAACGAAGAAAGACGTACGAGGGATCCGTACGTGCGGCAACGTAATACGGGTCTGCAGCTAGCATAATGGGGGAGAGAGGTCTTGCTTGGTTAAATCGCAGGAATTCAGGAGGGGTTGCCTGTTCCGTTCTAACGTTGGCTTGATTGTTTTGGCTACGAGCCCATCTGGCTCTCTAGACAACGGGGGCGGCGTGATATCGCATTTAGATCAGGGAGTCCGGACAGCCACTGCTTCCTAACCGTTTCAGCATTTTATTATTTGACACTTTTATTAGAGTCGCCAGGAGAAAATATTTTTCATTTACTTCTCGCGCATCCACCTTACGTTTCTTGGATTTAATATTTCTGCCGTCCGATGATACGGGGAGTGAACGTTGTATCACGTGGCGGAAATGTTAGTGAAAAAAAATAAAAATATTTATATACACATGATAGATCTGTAACAAATGTTTTCCGTACATTCACCGAGCCGGTGACCTTCCTCTCGGCTTCTAGCAGCCATTGTCTGTTATTTCCGTCATTGTTCTCTCTTACGCAACTATCCATTACAGTCCTTCCCATTTGGGTAGCATCTGCGTTCAGTGCTTTTTTTCTTAGGCGCACTTTTTTTCCTGTACTCACGCTAACGAAAGTCATTGAAATTTTTCCAGCTATACAAACCGAACTCCGTATAAACTTAAGCGGGACTCTAAGCTTCTCCTTGGTGCCACTTTATATGCGCCTGCTGGACGCCGTGTTTCCCTTTGACGGGTTGGACGGCAGCCAAGTGCGTGTTTACGGCACTCGGAGAATCGTACTCGAGAAGACTCGATGCGAGACGATAAATAATTACGTTAACGCAATATTATTATCCCGTCTGTCGTTCCCTTCGATTGATTACACGATATCATCGTAAAGATCCGCGTTCTCGATTCTTGTTACTTGTCTATCGATTGCTTTATTTATTGGTTATATTTTTTTTTCCCCTCGTCCTTTTTTCCTTTCTCCGTCACTTTCGAAACGGGGCGACTGTCGCGAAGCGTCCCTCGACAGAGAAGCTTCGAGAACTTCGTTTCCCGGAAGCCCCCCGTGTACGTTTCTCGCGTCTCTTTCGTAACGCGATGGACTCGAGGCGAGAATTTCGGTCTATTTTTATTATGTACTCTTCTGCTTAGGACTGTTTAACGGCCGTCAGGAAACTTAAAAATTCGATACTTTCGTCCTGCGGGCAAAACTGTGCGAACCCTTCGACTCTTTTTCAGGTACTAAATTCACTTTTCGAGTCTCGCGAGAGTAAACGGGAAAAACAATGGGAACAGGAGGGACGGAGACGGATAGAAAAACGTGCTTGGAATTAATGGAAGCGAACGAGCCTGTATATATATATATGTGTCTTTAAGATGACGAACGATCGACGATTATTTTTCATTGATATTTGAAATTATTCCTTAAGCTCTCTCGCTTCAATATCATCCATCGTCATCGATCAGCGTTATCTCCTTGGTAGCCATATCTCCTTGCCGTAGTCATTCAAGTTTATTCGATCTTTTATACACCATTTCTCATCCCCCTACAATTTATCGATTGCTTCTCTTAAGGTTGAATACCCCTGCGCTTGAGGGTTGTCCGAGTTATTGTTCCCTATGTCCCCAGGCAATTCACTTGCCCACCTAACCTCCATTTTCCCTCGAGGAGAGAGTAATGGTGCTATGTATATAATACATAAGGGCTGGCAAAAGTCTTCTTAGGGTTCCATTTGAGACCGAGAGACGAGGGGAACCTTTTTCTTTTACAGTTTGACGTTTAATTCACTGTGAGGGATCGCGCGGGTCTTTCACTTCCCACGCACGCGTAAGAAATATTGCCGCGCGATTAAAAACAATGGTATTGAACGTTCCGTTGATTCTCGTTCTTCTCGCTTTATATATATAGAATCGCGAGAGACATTTTCCCCGCAAGCACGAGTCAAACAATATCCGCACGCCTCCGCGTCCGAAACGATCGTTACGGACCAGTTGGTGAATTCTAATTTAATCCTTGGCTCCACTTCGCACGCCACTCATGACGCTCGCACGTTTCCTCCACGTTTTTTTTCCCCCCCCTCTCTAGCACTCAAACTGATTTCTAGGTTAGCTTCTTTTTGTTTTCTTTCGTTCCATTCTATTTCCCTAGTCACCCGACGGCGGCGCTGCCGTCGACCGCAGCGGTGCTCTCGCCGGCGCCGACAGCGCCGCGCGCGGATGAACCGTGCGTTATGTTTTACCTAGTTTTCTTCAGCAAACGTATGTAATACAGTGGATGAAATTACGTCACTTATAGAAATCACGTTTAATACCCCGAGTGCAGAAAGCGTAGGGTAATCGTAGGTATTCTCTAATTATCTGGTTAAAAACTACTTTTCCTTTCGACAATAATATTACGTATGCAAACCTCTTATTGCTCGATGAAAAACACTACGTTCCCTCATCGTCGAGCGATCGAGGATCTTTTATGATTCATACGAGTATTATCGTTATACCCGTTGTCCTTGATTTAATATGCACGTGTCTCCTTTGCCTCTCACCACGTGCATCCTAACCTCGAATACGGTTGCCTGGATACGCGTACAAGATATAACAGCCACCTTCGAGAGACTTTCCTTTGTCTTATCTAGTTTTCGTCTGCCGAGCATTGATAACACGCGAACACGCCACGAGGCGTTATCGGTCGGTGCTTTGCCGAGTAGCTTAGGCTCGTATCGCACGGTTACTTTAAACGTCAGATAGATATAATCTTTGATGAAAATATTTATTTATTAAGATTTAACGTATTGCGGCCAATCGATGCAAACCGTTTTGCTCGCAGCTAAAAGACGTTCTTATCGTCTTATTAAGCAGTGCCGGACAGCTACGTGAGGATTTCGATCTTTTCAGACTGCACACTCACAGCCGATTTCTATGTAACGTCCTTCGACTCTTCTCGCGAATAAATTCTACGTGACAATTATTGTCGCGAGGTTCGCAAACCTGCGACACCGGTCGTTCCCGGGACGAACGCGAATCGATTTGTAAACAGGCCAGACGAGACGATCAATGACTCCCCTTGAACTTCGACATCGTCATCTCTCTGTTTTTCGTGACTCGTGACGAGACTCGACATCAGAATACCGTGCGTGAGTTGCGTCCGTCCGTGAGACTCGTTTACTTTTTTTTTTTTTTAATTTTTTACTTCTCTAAATAATAATCGATAACAGTCGAAGTCAAAGAGGATACAAATAGAAAGAATTCGGATTGAGAGGCGCGAGCAGTCCTCGTCAATAATATAAAGTCAGAATGAAAGGGAAGCCATTTTAATTTCATAATCGTCCTGCAAGATTTATTTAACCCAGATAATCATCAAGTGGTTTCCGAAATGTCCGCAGAACAGTTCCACCTTGTTTTTCATTCGGTTGGGAATCAAAATGAAATTCCGTGATACGCGATATGTATATATATATATATAAACACGATAAAAATGAAAACAAGATAAAGAAGACCGAACCAAGTCCGGAGAGGCGTAAGACCTTTTTTGGTAATCTCGGATCAGGCTGGGGCTTTCTGGTTTGTCTGGTCCGGGACTGGATCTTTCAAAGGTTGCCTTGGCTCCTCGCACCAACCTGACGGCTTCTTCCCATGCCGACTCGACGTGCGGCTTTAGCGGTCAACCAGACCTCGTTTGATTTTAATGCGAAGACAGACGGGCCCGAGATACCAGATAGAGAAACTAACACGCAAGGGGATTTCAGGTTGGATCATATGATAGGTTCGTAGATATATGCGTGATATATACATATACATATACATATATATATATACACACAGACGTATTTATACAGTGTGTCCACATATATCCCATGGAGTCATTCGGAAAGGAGACAGAAACGAAAGGTGCTTACGATTCCTTTCTCGCTACGAAAATAAATAGAAACGTGTCGAGGAACATACGAGACTGCCAACGTTCTTCCGACGTCTTCTCCTCCGCGCCTTCCATGCCTTTTTTTTTCTTCTTTTCAGCTTCTCGGAAATCCCTACAAAGCCGCAATACCGCCCTCCGATCGCTCTCGGTTACTCACTCGCTCCCCCCTCGCACATGTTATTTTCACATATGTACTTGCTCACTGACTTTGCTATACCGATATATATATATATATATAACTTTGCCAAGTGCGTTCTGAAAATCCACCTTCTTGTTTTCCATCATGGAAATACATTACGCATGCATGTATTCGCAAAGCTCTAGGGATTGCGACAATCATCATTTATCCCGTTTATATATTACATATGTACATACACGTATCGTACACGTCACGCCTCGCAGGCACACGCACTCTGTCAACCAGTCTATATAACGCTTTTCTAGTCTGACGTTAACCCCCTTGCACACACGAGACTCTACGGTTAATAATCGGGCATGAGTGCGATATCCAGAATGATAACCGAGATATATATATATATATAAAGAGCGTACGAGCAAGAGAGATAGACTCATGTGTGCTCAGTATATTCAGTCCGGTCGGACTGGGAATAGATAAACACGCGCGTTGCACGTAAGAGTATAAATAACTTGCGTAAGCGTTAATGAATGCTTATCTTCCAGAGGCTGTTAAAGGAAAGAAAAAGAAGAGAAAAAAAAAATAATAATTTCTTGAAATAACCATCTTCGCTACCGATCTCGAGAATTCGCATGATTATATATGGTCACTGGTAATCATGTTACACGAGGTGATGTTTTCGTCTGGTTTTTCGTATTTTGATTACCTGAGAACCGGCATTATGACGCGCACTGTGAGAGAACCTTTAGCTGGTAGCTTCTTCCCTCTCTCTCTCTCTTTTCTCCTCGTCCCTTTTTCACCGCTGTACTGGGATAATTTGCGAACCGCTGCTGTTGACTCTGGTGAACGGCACTCACGTCAGACGCTTTAGACTTGGGACGCACGAGGACTCGCTTTTAATACTCTCAGGAAACTTTACGACACCCCGTGAGCCATGACTGGCTGCGAAAACAATGCGATAACCCGCAGCTTCTGGGAATACAGAGTTGCGCGACTCTTGCGTCAGGCAACGCGGGATATATTTTGTTTGCTCTTTATGCGTATCTGTATTTCGAACCATAATTGAAGGGGAAATTTTTTTTGCTTTACTTTTGCTGCAGCGGGGAATATTTTTCTTGAGAAATTTTTCGACGATACTGTATTATGAATTTCAATGGTGGGGTTTTTTTGTTTGCTGAATATGTCTTCTCTGACCTTGTTCTTGGGACGTTTCGTGTTGCAGGGAACGCCGGGAAGCGGAAGTGCGAGAACTGGAAAAGCGGGAACGCGAACGAGAGGCGAAAATGGAACAGGAGAGGATAGACAAGCAGAAAGCTGCCGAGCAGGCGGTACACAAACATTTCGAGGAGTCCTTCAGGTTGGCACAGCAAAAGGTGAGTCTGGCTTACTGCCTGCTGTCTATCTATAGAACTATGCGTTTAAGTTTCCATATTTCAAAAGCATCGAGCTACGATTTATAGGAATTTCTTTTTCTCGATATCGAATCATGCTCGATATTTTCATTTTGTGCTTTAATTTGACTTCGAAAAATAATGTTGTTCCCGTAAACCTAAAATCGAAGGTGCGTAGTGGTAGGGCCTGGCGATGGTACAAGGGCATAGTGGTATAAGGAAAAAAACTCACAGATCACGAAACAAGGGACAAAAGGTTGAGCGAATAATTCAAAAAGCGTAAAAGGTACCAACAGTGCCGAGTCCAAGAAGGGTCTCCCTCCCTCGAGTTTCTCAGGGCCGAGGAACGCCCAAACGGCTGGAACGAGGTGAGAGGGCTAGAAAGGGAGAGGCAATCAATGCATTCCAGCACCTGCCCTTTGTGTTGTTGTGGCCGCTTCTGGCTCTCCTCGGTCCTATCCCATCTGACCGCTTCAAAACCTGTCCCTTGTGCTATGTATTACCTGTCCTTTACTGTCCTTTATTCCCTCGTATCTCTTTGTCCTTCTCACTCGCTCTCTCCCTGTACACGTACCAGTTCGCCTAATGGCGCATAGCGTGTCTCTCCTGCCTCAGGGACTCTACCTGCCCAGACGCAAGTGTCCCTTCAGTCTTTCGCCAACTACCGAACGAATCGGAGCTATCCCGAAACTTCTTTTTCTTCAGTTTTTACAAATTTAACCCGATACAAAAAAAGTAACGTACGGAACGCGACCTTGAGGCCCATTCTTCAAATCGCCACGTGTAACGAACTTTCTTCGAGTTTCAAACGCGTACGTGACCTTGGACAATCCTCACATACTCCGAAAGTATTATACTAGAATTATAAACGATACAGAGCGTGTCCTACTGTGTTTTTGTGCGCGTGTGTATTTAATAGCATTACTGGTTATTTTATGGATTCAAATAATGGAGGACACAAAACCGTTGAGGTTATTTAAGCGCATAGCAACCTGAAGTCAAGCTGATGAGCGTCGAAAACGTGAGTTATTTATACGGCTATTATATATATATTTTTTTTATTCGATAGATCAATCACTCGACTGACATTTGTGTCAGTGTGATTATCGTACAGGAAGTCGGTAAAGTCGCGATTAATGAGAATTACCGTAGTGATTCATTGATCAATATTTAATCGTTGACAAGCGTGAAGTCTCCATCTGGATTTTAGGTCCTCCGAAGTAATATATTTTGGGGCGAATAAGAAGGAAGAGAGAGAGAGAGAGAAAGAGAGGGGTCGTGGAGTTTGTGAAACTCCGTCGACTCTGAACTTTGTTTAAATCCTCATTCCATCTTTTTGACAGGGAGTAGCCGCTTGACAAAGTATATAAACGAGTGACAGTTTCGCCTCGTTGAAATGTCCGTAACTCCTCTGCCTGCCTGCCTGCCTGTCTGTCTGTTATTGAAAGCGTCTCAAGCCAGTTTAACGTGTCCCCGTACCATTTGCAATGCAAACTCTCCGCGAAGCAGGTTATTAATTATGCGCTGCGCGTTGGCGTCACACAATGGACTCGCTCGCCCGTGGGACAAGAACTTGCGGCGGATCCATTCGCACCAGACCTCTTTACGAAGTACTTTAAATAAGTTAAAAGTTTAAATTTACAACGCCCAGACTTTACTTTCGCGAGAATCCCTTTGCCCCGTGTGTTTACCCGTGTGACTTTACGCCGCAAAATTGTATTACGGCATCCGACTTGTCTCCGTACGTGTAACGACTCTCGCGACTTTAGATAAACCTTCAGGAAGCTTTAGGATGTCCACGTATCTCCGAGGATCCTTGAAAACTTTTCCACGAGCTTCGTGTGCAGTGTGTAACTTGGAAACGTGACACTTCGGGACACCGATAGTGAGAATACTTTTACTGGCGCACACTCTAGCGGGACATTTCGGTACCGTTAACTTTCTCGGATACGTTTTAATCGTTATTCGCGTCAGCAGCTTCTTTATCCTTTTTACTCTACTTTATCGCGTATCCTCGAAGTCCTTATTTTCATCCTGTTCCTCTTACTCTGAATTTTATTCCAAGCCAATGCAAATTCTTGGTAACCGTTCGTGCGGCTTAGCATAAATTAACAGTGGGACGAGCTGCTGGCGAGGTCGCGCAGACACAACAAGACGAGGGACGCCATCGAATTATTGAGCAACTCGTGCATTACGTTAAATTTGTCGTCAAAGACTCGAAAACGTGTGATCACGCTTCCACCTTATCCTTTTCGCTTAATTTTTTATACGATCTTCCACCTTTTATACAGTTTCGTCGAAACTGTTTACGTCTACGTCCAGCCACGCCGTAATCCTTGCCGACGAGCAGTGAGAAAGCGATCAGTCCGTTTCACTATTCACGGCGCATTTTCAAACTCGCTTCGCGCTGTAACTCGACGCTTTACTTAGTCGGCCACAGTTTGCTGTAGTTTCCGGGACTGCTAATCCCAAGCAAAGTTAATTACCGGCCCAACACGACGTGCCGAGATTATTTCCTCTCGGAAATGCCAGCCGGGCGCAAAGCGCGTCTGTGAATGTACAACCTCACGTATAACCGGTTACGCCTGGCAATAATATTTTACATACGGAATAGGAATGACCAGTGTAATTTCCATCGCGGTGTATTTTCTAGTTCACAGCTCTTTGGCGTTACGCAGTGTTGTTGTTCTAGTATAAGTAATCTAGGACGTTATCTAATGGGACTCTGAAAGTAATACTGTACCGATAACCTCAGAAGTAGTTGTCATTTGTATTATGCTTTGTGTTATTCTACGAATACTGTTAGCACACGATGTTACTTACTACAGGCATGTATATATATATACACATGACTCCTTACTGTAATAACAAACCCGTGAAGCTCAGGTTGGTAGTGTACCCGACATTAGTCTGATTAGTTCAAGTTAGAGCCTGTTTCTAATCTGGTTAAGCTTTGCCAACGTAGGGCGCTGGGGTCAGGCGTAAATTAGGTGACCCGTTATCTACTCTAGGTCGATGTCCACGACGTTCTCTAACCACACCGGAAGACGTAAGAGTGTTACTACTAGAGTCTATGAAGGTTTACAGTGCGTGACGTCAGCTGAACTGAGAATTATATGTTAATTGGATAAACGATAGCTAACGGGCGATAGAAAAATTCGATTCTTTGCTCGCAGTCATTCTTCAACTGTCGTTACTGGTACACTCCGGTCGAAAAGTTTTCGCTTTTGCTATACCATGCCGAAGGGTGATATCGCATCACGCTTACTTAACCTCAAATCTAGTTGTACCGTAAACTCGCTTCACTTCCCTTTCTCTATATCCTTCCGGTTCTCCCATCGTCATTTCGAAATTGCTCGAGCAATGCTTTGATCCCCAGTAATTGGACGTGTCCCGGCTAAGAGGAACGTCTACCTCTGTAACGATCTTTTCCTCGCTTTCTGAGAATCCGAACCCGAGAATCTCACTCCCATTCCTGCTGTCCCGTTCCGAACTCTCGGAGCTTCTGCCATCTAGCGGACAGTAAATCATTCGACGGGAACGTTCGCAAGGCGGTTCGTTCTTCTCTCGCTCTTAACCTTTCTCGTTCTGAGGTCTCTCTTCGTTATGTTATTCACTTCTAACCTGTTTCTTCACATCTTCTTCTTATTCGGAACCCACTCTAGGTAGCTAGCTCCAAGCTCTTTTATTGATTTACGAATGACCATCGATCGCTTCCGACCGAAATTACTTTGTCGTCTCGCCATGCTTTTTTTTTCTTCCTCCTCTTACCGCTCTAGAAACTTAACGCCGGCTTAGACTAATTCGACTGTGAATTTTCTCCCGTGGAAGAAGGTCGCGCGCGCGTGCACATCTTGCTGACTGCGACGGGGTCCCGTATTGAATGTCCTCTTGAGCCGAGTCAGCATCCTCGTCCTCTCTTTGTCTCTCGGGGCGACCTTACCGCATTGAAATGCCAAACGCGATAACGCCTTAGTACATTTCACTCAGCGTTTTATTCGGTATCGGCTGACATAAGTCGTATCGTGGAATTTCTACCGTGCGCAAGAGTCTTTGAAAAACTGCCGTTTTTCTTCTTCTTCTATTCTACATCTAATCGAGAAGTCAATAATCTAGCCTTCTCTCTCGCACCATTACAGGAAATACTATGATTCTCATTGCCCGATTCACGTCAGCTCGAGTGACTCTTTCTAAGTACAGATACACATTTTCATTTCCTACTTGACGTAATTTCTGAGAACCTTCGCGAGCCTGTCACGGAAAATTCAATTAGGTATTTATCTTCGGAAACCAGATAAGACTTCTGCAATTATCGTGATTGCTCACAAGGTCGTTGTACGGGAATTTCTCAATGGGTGGGCAACTTGCTCTAGGATTAAGGGGGGACGAAGGGGGGCCTGTCTGCCTTACGTAGTACGTAGTTAAAAGTGTTAAAAAAAGATAGAGACAGAGATTGGCAAGAATTGAAAATATTTCGTATGTTGCTCGTGGAATTAATTCTATTTCGAAGGAGCTGAGAAACCGATAAGATATCACTCGCGATACGAATTTTATTTGCCAGAGGGATGGGGATTCGGTATGAAATATATATAGCCACCTATACACTGTGTATACGTATACACGTATCGTGGCCTTGAGTCGAGGAGGGCTGCTGACTCGGCTCAACTCGGTTCCGAGTTATCGCACTGAAATTAAATTACACCAGACGAGAACTCGTGCAGTTCTCACTAATCGCCAGGCAGTTACCAGCGATGTCCAATTAAAAAGTTACGTAAACCATTGAATGCTGTTTTTTTCCATGTTGTGTACCTAGACCTTGATTTTTAATCTTTATCGACACATGTGGAATTATAGTTTCCTTATTCATCCGTGATGTCAATATGCGGCAAATATTTGTCTTTCCGTGTTAATCAATATATCGTGACGATTAGGCGGATGACTCTTACTTGGAAAAATTATTATCAAGTTCTCTTTCTTCTTTTTGTTTTTTTCTACCGTGCGCTTTAATCGCGACGAATGAGTCTCACGCGAAACTTAGGACTTTGGGGACTTTGTGGAATTCCGCACGACCCGAATTCCTCAAAGTTAACGGCCACAATGGCGAGAGACGATCGCCGGTTGGATAGCACGAGAAAGCCCAACCGGTTTTTCATAAAGTCGTTGGAAAGTAGTGCCAATTAAAGTGCGCGTTCTTCCCTCAACGTAATCGGTACCAGCATTGTTTTACGAATATAATGAGACATCGTTGGTTTATTGTCCCACGCGAAACCGTCTCCGACGACCTGCGTGAAGTTGGCTGAGCAATTATTTTGAAAAATATTGTGCACTGCTTACCGAGACTGACGAAAATATTTGACTGGACTGTACCCAGGGGCGTACGAAGAACGATCTGAAAACTTAAGGTATCTTGACCTGTGATCGATTACGATGACGTGTTTATGATCTGGAGACCACGTGGTGCCGCGATAATCGCGACGATTAAATTATTTGCGTCGAGTGTATCTCGATTGGCGTAGTAAAGTCAAAAGAAAAACAAGTCACATTCCGTGCTAATTTCGAGTACGATACGTGAAGATAGTGTCGATCGAAGGATTCGCGACGATTACGTTATTTTAATTAATCAGTCTAATGGCATCGGTACCGTCTTAGATCAACGCTATAATCGTCTGTTATCTTTTTTGAGTATCAATAAATTCTCTTGTTTATACCAGCTTTCTATCTGCCGTTTGCCTCTCTCACTTTCTACTTCGTGCCCCTCAAGACCCCTAAGAGAGCCTTTCTTGGATTTCGATCATCAATCGCTATCGCACGTCACCCTTTTCGGTATCGTAAACGACGAACTCGCCGAGACTGGCAATTAATTCCGGTAGCGTTGGAGTTCGGAGGGTTAAAGGTCGATCGATAAGGGTCGCTACTCCCGGTTTCAGCGAATCGCCGTCACGCGTCGACGTCCCCTTGGAATTCCATGGGACGTGGCAGCCAGCTGAATGGAATTCGTTAGCGAGGTCGATGAGACTGCCGGGGGGGGGGTCTCTCTCTCTCTCTGTAAGGGTGTAGTCGATTCGGGTCGAGAGGGGGATGAAAGGAAAGGGAAGAAGGAATGAGTGAAACATGGGATCGGGGGACGAGGGAGTGAGGGGTGGTAAAAATAAACTGGTTAATACAGACCTGGGGTCGTTCCTACGCAAGGGATGGTTACAACGGCTAGTCCGACGCAGACAGTGACGTAGCCACTATTTCTCTTTGTCTCCGTTGGGGGTAGTTGTCAAGCCTTCACCCCCGCATTAATTCCATCCTCTTCTTACCCAAGTCCCGGTACGGTAAATAATGAATGCCCGAGCAGCGTCGCACGTCGGTAGAAGGGGGTGAGTTGGGGGGGGAGGGTGCGCGTGTCTGGTCGAAGAAGAAATCGAGAGGGTGGAAGGGTGCGTGTCTGCACAGTACTTGTGGGATGTACGGAATAAAGGCGAGGGGTATTACAGCTAAAGTCGGTAAGAGGGGTGACTTGGCCTATTCAGAATTACCAACCTGACGTTTTACTCGGTTTCGCAATGTCTACGGTGCTTTGTTTAAACGCGATTTTATCGTTATCAATTCATAATACTCGTCGTGTCGGAACACGCTTGAATCACCTTCTCCTATCGTCTTTATAAGAGGCCGCTTGTTTCATTCGCCAGATGGCAGCAGCTACCGCTCTCGTTGAATATTCGAAATTTCACGTTACTCGCTCTGCCATCTATATTGGCAACTGCCACAGTATCGCTCGAAGTCCTAAATCTCTGATGGGTTCGACATTTACGGTTCTGGCAGGTAGTAGTCGTTAGAGGTTAGGTCGTTCGCATTAAAGGAACTGCGATGGAGATGATCCCACGGTCGATTCGAAGGCGTGTCGAAGCATCGGAGCGTTGCCACGAAAACGAGCGACGAAGAGAGTCTCTTGGTAATTTTGTCGAGAGAGGGAAGAGGCGAAGTGCCGGATAATCGAGGACGGGAGAAGACGAGTCGGGACCGTCTTGTTTCTTTTATACTCTTTTTTTCTGTCCTCCTTCATTCGTCTTTACTGCCGTTCTCCGGCCTCTCGATTTCTCGGTATTCCTTTCGTGTCCGAACGTTCGTCTATGCTTTTCGCGAAACAAGTGTCGCGGAAAACATCACTCACCCATGGGGTTGAGTCGAGTGACGCGCGAACGTCGTCGCAGTTATGCGTGTGTTACGCGCAGCGTGTGCGCTGACATTTACTCAACCGGTCGATTAACACGGTGCCGATCTCTTGGGCCGTACTATAATTACACAGCGATACCGTTTATTCCCGTTGGATATTATCCACGTGATGTCGTAATGCATTATGCTGTCCAACCTTGACCTTGATTCGTCCGAAATTCTTATGAAATCCTTGAGCGAAGCCGATCGCGTGTTTCGTGACCTCACCGGATTTTTATCTGTTATTATCTGCATCGAGGAGTCAAGGTCTACCGGACCCGCTTATCCATGCACGACGACGTCTTGCATCTGCTTAACGTATTTTCGTTTTCCGGCCTTTCTCTTCCATTCCTCGACCATTCGATCAATAAGAGTCGCGCGACTGGTCTAAAGTATAATGGCAGTATTGATTGAAGTAGGTGTCTTATGCTCCGCAGAGAAACATGCCGTCTGCCACGATGGTGTGGAACAGCTACATCCCTCTGCCGCCGCCAGGAAATCGTGGCCACGGAGGTCACTCCGGGATGACTCCGCATGCTGGTCATCATCATCCCGGACCCGGTGGCGCGGCGCATCCTGTTACGGTGGCGCAGCAGCAGCAACGCGAACGTGAGGAACGGGAGGCCAGGGAACGGGAACGGGACACTGCGGCCAGGGAACAACGGGAACGGGAACGGGAACATATTTCGGAAAGGCTTCACAGGCAGGCCGAGGCCAGGGACCACGTTGCGGCACAGCAAAGAGCCGCGTACTACGCGGCCACTGCGCCACCTGCGGCTCAACAGGTACGGTTGCTGTTGCTTGATGAAGTTACAGGGAGATCACGAGGAGAGGAGGCTGTGCTGGATCGGTTTTTCTTTTCTGTCTACGTACGAGCGAGACTCGTGTTGCATTCTCGACTGTGCGGATCGTTATCATTCTCGGAAGGCGAGTCTTGGCTCGCGAATGATAGATAGACGTTATTCCATGCGATAGACTCTACTCGATGAAACGAGGATTATCGCGAGAGATTATCAACGCTCGGATAGCCATTGTTCTCGCTGCGTGGAATGAAAGCCAAGCTTGCCACGTCATGAGAGACAATTCCTTCGGTCGGATTAGTTGTATTGTACGGGCTTAGCCTTGTCAGTAGTACTTGGAGGAGATATACATAAGTAGTTGTGCATCGTGAATCACTGTTGAAAAAGATTTTTAAAAAAATTAATAACGCGCTCTAATATACATAGTTGTTGAAAAATCTTTTGTACTCATTTTATGACATTTTTTTATACATTTAATTTATTGATTTGGTGTCTTTCAGGTGTCCCGACCGTCGAGCGTACCCGGTAAAGTGGAATACCCACCACCGCCGGCACATTCGAGGACGTCAAAGTCATCCCTTCCAGTAGGAGGGCTTCACGAGAAGCCTCCGTCGGTAGTCGGTCCACCTCACAGTTCCCTTCCCAAGGCGGAACCGAACGTCAGTTTGTTTAGTTACTCGAGTTACACGCCTCAACCCTCCTACATGCACGATATCAAGGTCAAGGGTGACCTCCAGCACAAACCACTGCCTGGCAAGAGTTTGGCTAGTATCGAGAGGGACCATCACGGTAGGGATCTTCTGCCAAATCCACCACCGCTCCTATCCGATCACAAGAGTTCAGTGATCGTGAAGAATGAGGGTAGGGATCTGCCAAAGGCACCAGCACCTCATTCATCGAGTCCAAAGATGATGCCCTACCTGAACGTCCAGTCGGTCGCACCCCACCACAAACCAGCAGCGTACGAGTACAGAAGTCCAACGCAGAGCCCGCATCATCTTCATCACATGGACAGTCTGCAGGCCGCGAAGAGTATCTCTCAAAGTCATCATCGAGGTGGTACCAGTCAGCTACCCAGTCCTCACGGACATCCCTCGCATCCTCACAATCGGCAATCGCCTCACGCTCAACATCCACACCAACCGCCACATCCGTCGCCGCCAGAGTCACGATACCTCGGTAGGCCAGAGCCAGGCTTACCCTATGCCACGCCCAAGACCTCCTATCCTTACCCACATCCTCCCACGGCGTCCCCTACTTCCCATTACACAGCGCCGCCGCCAGCATCGAAACCAAAAGTCAGCAGTCCCGCACCGCCACATATTTACGGGAAGCCTAATTCCGGTATCATGACTGGTACGCCAATATGTCGAGCTTCGGAACCTGCCGTGCCGGCGCCTCTTCCTTTAACTTCGAAAGCGGGAAGTTCGCCTTACCAACAAGTGCCTCATCATCATGGGGCGCCACCACCACTCCTACCGCCTCCTGCTCACAGCAGTAGGTCCGTCTACGACTCGAGAACCTTCGTAGGTCCGATATCGGCATCGAAATTACCACTGCCTTTGCACAGTTCACCACCCACAGCTGCATCCGCACCACTTCCCTTGTCCCGACCCGTAACACACCCTGCGCATCATACGAGTCCGCATCCCAGCCAACAGTTACATCCTCAGCCAATGACAGCCTCTATTCAAACACAACCCTTGGATCTCGGCGTAGAGAGGTCTGGATCACCTAAGAGAAAAGCGCCCACGCCTAGTGACAACGTGGGTCAGCCAGTGTCCTTGGAAGTCTGTAAGAAGAGAAGAACCGAGGAACCCCAACCGCTGTCGCTACAGTGTGTCGGTCCCCCTGTTTTATCGAGGGTGAGCGAACCGAGTCCTCTAATAGCCTCGGCAGCTACCTCCATCACCACGGTAGTCAACACGGCGCTCCTAGCACAGCCGAATAGTCAGGCACAGGAGCGTACTGTTATCTCCGTGAGCCCTGCGCCCAGGACAGCTAGCGGCGATGGTTCGGTAAGACCAGCGAGTACTGGCAGTGTCAGCTCACTCAATCCCACCGCCAGTGCTGCGCCAAGTCCTGCGCCCATACCTAGCCCAGCACCCTCGGCCGCACCAAGTCCAGCCCCCAGTGCACCAGGTACACCAGCCAAGGCGAATCCTAGTGCAGCGGATAGTGAAAAATCCAACAGTCCCGCCCCGAGACCCCCAAGCAGCACCAGTTACCCCGTTCACAAGCTGAAAAAGGCCTGGCTGCAGAGGCATTCTGGGGAGGACGGTACCGAGGACACTACCGGTGTCGTTGGCAGTGGTTCATGTGTTACTTTACCATTGAACATCGCCCAGGCACCCTCGCAACCATTGAACAAGGAACGCGAAACCACCTCCACAACGAGCCTACCTAGTGCAGTGAACTCTATACACAATATCGGCAGCATGGCTGTCAATAGTATAAACAAGAGTAAAGTGTCAGGAAAAAGTGGTAGGAAACCAGCCAATAAGGAGTCCCTCAATGGACACGCGACAGACTCGAAGAGCCTTCAGGAAGACTCATCCAGCAGCGACCCGGAACGGAAGTCGCCGCCCAAAAGAAAACCACCCAAGGTATCTATCTACACAGATTGTCCGATGTAGCGGATAAAAATTACCGGGAGAAGCTTTGCAGTTTCTTTCCGGTCTTAGTCTCTGTGTGTTTTTTTTTACTGTCTCTTTCTTGTTACTGCATACTCATATTCCGTTTTTTTTTTAACGCTACATTAATATACGGGTTTTCCCCGGACACTGAAGTCACGATTTTGCATCAGAATTGTTTTGCATAGTTGCACGCGTGCACGAGAGGTGTGGAGTGCACGATGTTAATTAGATAGTACTTGGCACGTTAGTATATTGTACGTGTTTGGCTTTAAATGCAAAAGACAACTTTCCGTCTGTTGTTCATCACGAATGCATAATGCATTCCACGAGACGTCGGAAAAAAATTATATTTCTTTCTCCTCTTCTCTTTCAATTACATCCGTTGAACGGTTCTCGAGAATTTCATTGAGTGACGTCATTCGAAAACATTTATATTACGTCGCGCTATTTATAACACGGCTATAGTAGATTCTATAAAGAGATGCCTTTGTCGCGCGTGTACATGACACGTTGGCACTTCGACACATTATTTACGCGAGTGTATCGTTGACGCTGAGGAAAAGTAACTCCTTTGTTTTCTGTAGCGTCGGTAACGTAGATTACGATATGTCCACATAATACGCGGAGCCGGGTACACATGAGAACACAAATACAAACATATCGATGTCTACCTGACTATATGAGTTCGAGCCAGTGATATTTAATCCTGATTACTTTTATCGAATTCCCAACGAGAATTAAACTGACACTTTCGGTATCTCTTGGAGTTTGTAATGCGCGCGTTTTTCCACGGGCGCCATTATAGTCGCGCATGCACAGTAGTTCGGCTCTGAAATCAAGTACATACATATTTCTCGGGCGTCGTTTGTGGTTCTCTGATCGAGTTACAGTGCTATGTGGAGTCGTATTCCTTTGATAGTGAACATTAAGACTTGTGCAGAATGATTCAATTCAACACGGTAAAGTATCCGGTGTATTCCAGTCCTCAGGGATTCTCTTATATATTCCCGTAGTCCGGGGTTACCTAACCTCTTTAACTGCGAACAGGTGTTACGCGTGGTAGAGCCTTCGCTCGGGTCTCGCGCTTGCGCAGTAGATGTATATATACGTTAATATTTAGTATACAGTAGGTATTTTTAGAAATAATAATAAAAAGTAGTGGCCTTAGTGGGTAGCTGCGACACGAGCATGAACTTCCTGACTACTTAATAATCTATGCCCTGTGGTAGGTAAAACGAAAGAAGGGACCTCCACGGAGGCAGCAGGCAGCCGCGGAGGATCAGCGGAGGCGGAAGGACGATAAGCAAAGGGGAGGCGCCGGAGCCGGAAGTGAATCTAGTAACGAGAGCGAAGCTGGTTCTGCCAGCGACACCAGCGAACAACTTGGTTCCATCCAGCCTACTTCTCGAGTACGACACAGCACCGCTAATTCCAACAACTCCTCGGGAAACGGTTAGTTGACGTAGCTTCTTGTAAATGGACTTCCCGTTAGGTGAACTAACTATTCACTAGCAGGGTAAGTGATCCGTGTTCCTGCATCGTACGTTACGGCAAATAGCGTGATATTTCGCAATTACGCGGATTTCTGCTTTGTTAGACAGTTGCACAAATGATGAATTTAAATACACTTGATAAATCATGATATCTTTCTATGAGCTTTTTAACACTGATCTTGTTTCAATTATTAAGATCTATATGCTATTGTTCTACGAGATGGTGGTACATGGGTGTTTTGTTGTTTGATGATGCAGGTAACAGTAACAAGGAGCCTAGAAAAAGAGGGAGAAAACCAAAGTCGTCGAAGAGCAATGAAGTTGGCGGTGAAGATCAGCAACCACGGCAAAAAAAAGAAAGAAGGGACGAGAGTACCAGTGGAGGTGGTAGTGGACCAGGAGGTGGAGGGAGGGGCGATCCAATTCCTAAACCACCGATATCGCAGCTCAAAAAAACTGGAGAAAGTTGGCTTCAAGACGGACCCTGCTTTGAGGTTGCACCCAAGTTGGCCAAGTGTCGCGAATGTCGCTGGACGCCCCATCAGCGCTCGAAAAACCTCCCGCAGAACATCTTCTGCAGGTTTTATGCATTCCGTAGACTACGCTACACGAAAAACGGAATGGTCGCGATTGCGGGATTCAGCGATCCGCACACAGATGCCTCCGAGGTGAGTTTATCAAACTTTACCGGAATCAAGTAAGACATTTATATTTTTGACATGATACACATCGTATGAACCTTTGGAGGCGTTTCATTGTATAAGGGTCAAATGAAATAGCACAGTAATGTGACGTTGCAGGAAGACCTGCGTCTCTGGCTGCCAGGAAAGGATTGTCAGGATGCGATAGGGAAGGACGAAAAGTCAGATAAAAATGAAAAAGACAAGTCTGGCCGCGGTGACAGGGAAGATCTGGATTTGGAAATGGCACATAGACTGCTGCGTCAAGTTGGCGATCAGTTTTGCGATCTGCTTCATCAGGAAAAGGAAGCTCATCAAGAACATATAGTCGAAGGTAACGTTATAAGCTTTCGCTTGTTATTAATAGTCTCTGACACGTCCACGCAATTAACAGAAAACTAATTTGCGACCTATGAATATTTAATCGCTTAATCTGTCTTGCCTTTCACTCTGGCACAATCCGATACATTCGTCAAGTATAAGCACGTCTTTATCCGATAGGACATTGAACCCTTCCATTGGTCATTTCGACAGGCTTCTCCGAGTCTGGTCACTCAATTAGATACAAATATTTTCTGCATGATGGATGACATCCAAACGCGTATCCATACTTCACACTAGATGTCAATTCTCTCTACTGCTGTGTGTTCTAAAAATAAACCTTTGCCTGTCACCTTATGAATTCGTTCTTCCTCGTGATGGGATCATTTCATTTGAGAATAAATTGCACCGCCTTTCCCATCTTTCTGGCACACTTGGCGTTCGCATGTTCTAACGCTTTTGCACATGCATTTGTAACATGTTCCTGACAGCGAGTTCCGGTATTGTAGACAGTACCGTGGCGTGGAAGCGAGTGGTCCAAGGAGTTCGTGAGATGTGCGACGTCTGCGAAACTACCCTCTTCAACTATCACTGGGCATGTGGCAAGTGTGGATTCGTCGTGTGCATAGATTGTTACAAGGTGAGAATGAACTCCATTAGATAAAGATATCATTGGTCCCCACTCCAATGGATTTGATGTCTGCTGATTAATTAATGGGATAGAAATATAATGGCGATTACGCTGTGCCAAATAGCGAAACTACATGATGTAACACAATTGATTGATGATCTGTGATAGTATCAAAATTAACGAGCTTTTTAACACTGATGTATTTAATTTTTTAATAACCTTACGACTATAGTCCATAAGTACGAAATAATTAATTGTAATTAACGTGTTATTCAGGGTCGCAAGAATGGGACGATAAAGATCTGGGGCGAAAGTGGAAAGGACAGGGATGACTTCTCCTGGTTGCTATGCACGAATAGACAAGCGCACGAACCCGAAAGGCTGATGCTCACACAAATAATCGCCGGAGACAGTCTTCTGCGACTCGGACAACGTCTTCACGAGTGTCGCTCGGAATGGGGCATTCCCCAGCACTGTGCGTGTTCATTGGCCTCGTCGGGGTCGGCTAATGAGATTCTCAAGAATATGATAAAGGGTGATTCGATGGCGGGTCTCAATGGAAATATCAAGCAGGAAGTCAAGGACGAGAAGAAGGGTAATGAGACCAATGGCTCCGCAGAGAATAAAGCTAACGGCGAGGATAAGAATTCACCGCTTAATTGGCTAGCAGACGTCGCCCTTCAGAATCAGGATAAGAATGACACTGGCTCCAGTTCAGATTCCGACGAGGATCGCGATGGAAATTACTCCACGTTACGTGAGTTACTCATAAGGCCGTCGCATAAACCTAACGGCAGCGGTTCGCGGTCGAGCTCTCCTACGAATAATTCCGGAAACTCAAACTCCACCACGGGAAATGCAACGCAGAACAACGTTGCCAAAGCTGGAAAGAAATCGAAAATGGACACCCTGGACGAAGTTATCTCCAGTGTGATCGAGCACAGTGTGAAAAAGGAGAGGGAGAGTGGACTGGACGGCGATGAGAAACCGCGAGAACTCAAGCATTTTGTACGACGTTATAAGTGGACGCAAAGAGGTCGTGAACCTTTGCCAATACGGATCATGACCCTCACCGAGAGTACGGGTCTTTATCCTGACGTTCCTCATTCCTGGCTCTGCGACGGGAAACTCCTGAGGCTTAACGATCCGAACAATCCAAATAACTATAGGATATTTCAAGATCAGTGGAAACGCGGACAACCGGTAATCGTATCTGATGTCGCTAAAGCCCTGGATATAGATCTGTGGCATCCTGACTCTTTCGCCCGGGACTTTGGCGATGAAAAGAACGATCTTGTCAATTGTATGACGGGTAATCTCGTGCCCAATCAACCTATGCGCAAGTTCTGGGAAGGATTTGAACACTTCTCGAAGAGGCTCAAGGATGAAAGAGGAAATCCGATGCTCCTCAAGCTAAAGGATTGGCCTCCTGGCGAAGACTTTGCTGAATTACTACCCTCAAGGTTTGCTGATCTGATGAAGGTTCTCCCTCTATCGGAGTACACACATCGGAATGGCAGACTCAATCTTGCTAGCAGATTACCTGACTGTTTTGTTAAACCAGATTTAGGACCCAAAATGTACAACGCCTATGGTTCGGCACTACATCCTAATAAAGGTACCACCAATCTTCATCTGGACATTTCCGACGCCGTAAACGTTATGGTGTACGTCGGCATTCCCAAGGACGGCGACAACGATGAACATGTCAAAGGTATGATTGTGATTGGAAAAAAAAAAAAAACTTCACTACAGTCACAATTGAACAATCAGTTACAAATTCTGTACTTTAAATTTATATAGCAGTTATAAAAATGCATATATTTCTTTTACAGAGGCGCTAAGAGCGATTGACGAAGCAGGCTGTGATATTTTAACACGTCGACGAGTTCGTGAACGTGGTGAGGCACCAGGTGCCTTATGGCACATCTACGCTGCCCGAGATGCAGATAAGATTCGAGATCTCCTGAATGCAGTGGCACTGGAACGTGGTGCACGACTCGAGCCACATCACGATCCTATTCACGATCAGAGCTGTTACCTCGACGGGCCACTCCGGGAACGTCTCTACAGGGAGTACGGCGTCGAAGGGTGAGCATCGATATAAATCCCGCAACCGAATGATTTTTAAATCCTTGAAACATTTATTGATTTAAATTCTTCTTCTTGTCTTCATAGGTATGCCATAGTGCAATGCCTAGGCGATGCTGTTTTCGTGCCGGCCGGTGCACCGCACCAGGTCC
>JARQSV010000260.1:11843-36881 GCA_030142285.1 Calameuta idolon | reverse complement strand
AATATCGTGGTGCGCGAAAACGGGAACGTATTAAAAAAAAAAAGCGTCAAAACAAAGAGCGCGCCACATTAGTTCGGGACAAAGTGAGGGATGAAAAAAAAAATAGAACGGCAAGAATAAAAAGAAGTGGGGGCGTTGGAGGGGAAAAAAAATAGGGGAAACACATTTGCCGCGAGACATGTCCGCGTCTCGTGCATTCATCTTCGAAAAAATATGACTTACCCCGTGTATTATATATACCCGCACGTGCACGCGGGTCCTGTGTGCGATATTTCGAAATTCGTACTTCAGTGCAAATTAATATTTCAGTGCATACGATTTATGCGAAAATCTGACTGTGAGATATTTTTTCGTACACGATAATGCAAATCGTCTGAGTTACGAATTTATTCAAAATTTTCAAAGGCCTCTTTTTTTTTTCAAGGTAAATATTTATTACCCTGCGAGTCTTATCATTTTGATTTTTTTTTTTTCGTAATAAAAAATTACCATTCAATTTTCAGCCGGTTCAAGCACATCAGTTAATTTTGCAACTTGAGAAATTCCGTGTTTTCTTCCTCGGCTTGGCTTAAAAGTAAAATAAGATTCTTTTTCTCCCGGCAGCGAATTATGCGCTGATGGGCGGACGGGGGAGGGGGGTCTATAGAATTTCCTTATGGAATCATCATGGTGCATGGATAATAGACAGTTTCTTCAAAGATCTTATTGGCAGCACTTGCAACCTCCCTGAGAGACCTCTCTCGGTCCATTAGCGCAGTTTCTAAGATTTCCTGTCAATAGCTAACAGAACTACCCCATAAATATTCGACACTCACTTTTCGTAGGGTTGAATATACATACTTCACTGAAAGGGGATGAGGATCGAACCATTAAGCAGCATCTCCACTTAGACGCAAAAGGTTCCCTATAAGAGTTTGGGTTAGAAAGGTAGAACGACTTAAAAAAAAAATTGCTTTCCCAAATCCATCGTAAAACGTTTGATCGTTGATCCGAATATATTTCGGAATCCAAAGAGAAGCGTAATTCCAAATTGTCCAAAATAACTTCAGAACAATTTTTAAACTAACGAATGCTTAGGGCGAGTTTACATTTGCGTTCGTGAGTTGCTTGAAAATAAGTTCGCGAAGTGAATCCTACATTTTTACGGTCCAAGGGAACGTAGGGAGACTACTTTTTTTTCTCCTCCTCCAAAAAAAAAAGCGACACACTCCACAAGTCAATCTACCGGGTAACTTTTTCTAACTGCAAGTACAAATGAAGTAAATACAAAAAGCCAAACCCGATGATTTCGTCGAAAGATACATTAAACGTCACTGAGCAATTTCTTAATTTCTCTACCGAAGCTTTCTTTTACAGCAAATAAACGCTCTTTCCCACGAGATTTTAATCGTTTACAAAGCACCGACCTTTGGACGAAGCCGCGAGCAAATCTAGTTCCCTGGTGTTACCAACCGAAAAAAAAAAAAAAAAAAGAAGAAACAGCACCCCAGAGCCCCAGGTTTCTCGAAGCAGGTTAGAAAAAAAGTTCACAAACTTGTTCAGCGTTTCGATAGAGAAACTTTTTTTTTCCCCGGGACATAATTTTCCAGGTTAATTCAACGAAACCGTCGAACGCACTCGAGAACAATAACTTCCGCAATACCCATGAATCTGCTAAAGAAATTACTTAACCATTTTAACAAGCATCATCGAGCTCTTATCGAGACCCCCGATCGATTCGATTGCCCAATCGATCCTATACCTACGAAATGTACCTCCCACAGTTAAGTAACAAGTTATACCTGAAGTAGTCCAATTTTTGAAAAATTCCCAAAAACTTAATTAAAAATTTTCCAACAAAAAAAAAAACCAACCCCTCACAATTCGATTGACTCAAAATAAATGTGCATACCTTCGGTTTCAAGTCACTCGGATACCCATAAACGTGCCCGATACCAGTCTCTGCTTTACCGACCTTCCCGTAATGCGCTTTTAAACATGCACGAGATCATTTCTCAGTGTATCGCCTAACGGAGCACATATGTACCTGTCGCTTGCATATAATACATAATACATACATATACCTATATAACGGGTATCAAGCTTGCGGACATACCTGAGCGCAGCGCTTTGGCCCCAGTACGTCGAAGACTGTTGAAGGCATTCAAGAGATGGGGGGGGGAAGAGAGGCTTTAGTTTTGAGGTGGTCGTGGATGAAGTCCCCACTCCCCCTCCGCCCCTCAACTTCATCCAGAAAGGGGACGGTGGATGACACGTTACGAGGCGCAAAGTGTTACGAGACGTAATTGACTCTGGGAACGAGGCGACTGGCACGTAACACCTATCGAGTCTCGGCGACCCTCGACCTGCTCTTTCTCACCTTCGCCCCCCCCCCGCCGCCCCCCCACTCCCCCGACAACTCGATGTGATTACATTCCTCTCTGACATTTGCCGGCGAAAAGGCAAAGACCCTCGGCGAATACTACAACCCTCCTTCCACGAATTCACCCCCTCTCGAGCCATCCCCCCCCCCCCCCTCTCGCCCTTACCCGTTCATGACCCCTGACACTGAGCCATCCACCCACGTAACTCCGACATCCAGACTCGATCTTTACGTGTATTACTTAACGTAAGGACGTCACGAGGTCTATCGAAAATTAGTTTTTCAATTTTGAAAAATGTTTTTTTTTTTTCTTTAACAAACTTCACGGGACTTGACGTTTTCTTATCGGGACACGATATACATGTATGTACGATTTTGTTAGTAATAGACCGTAGACCAATGACCTACTTAGCACTTGTATATGGTAGCTGATTGTTCACGTACGTTACGCTGTCGAGTGACTTACGTAAAGAGAAATTGCTTATGGGATTTCATGAAAATGCGCTCTTATTATTTTTATATTTCATGGCAATGTCAATATCTACACGTATCGTATTAGAGTATGTACAGTTTGCATGGTTATCGAGCAATTTCGTCCTCTTGGCGTAATTTTGCAAGATCGACAATTTTGTAAAAAAAAAAAAAAAAATTTAGTCATCGATTATGCAATTAACAATCGATAAGCCTGTTCGACGAAAAGGCACAGTCTTTCCTTTCGTATTTCGCGGTTACACGTAGCTTCAATCGGGTCGCGTTTAAAAAAAAAAAAAAAAAAATTTGTTTGCCGTTAAATATCATCGGCATCAGCTTATCAGTCTATCTAGCATCATGTTTTTCGCAGATACACTCTGTGCCATGCAGCTCTCGATACCGATTCGTTTATCATGGAGAAAGCAAAAAGAAGGAGCTTTGGACGTGTGTACATACATGTTTTTTTTATAGTATCCATCGCCACACATCGCGTGACGCTCCGCGTGCGTCAATGACATTCACAGTTAATCTATTTAGAATGTTTTTCTCGATTTTTTTTTTATTATTATTTTCTACGATCAAATTTTAAAGGTAGATAACTTTCGAGTGAGGGCAGTTTGATGACGATTGTGACGAATGTATGAAATATTTTTTACACTCTCCAACGCCCTGCTCCTACAATCTTTAGCCGATAAGCATTTCCGTCGTTTGCAACGACGTTATACGTACCTGCGCTAGAAACGCACGATAACGCGCACTCTATTTACGTGCCACTCGACTATGTAATCCTGGCGTCCCACTATAATGGGAAATTCTCGATAGCCATGTTGATCGCGACACGACATGTTTCCGATGCGACGTGAAAATCCTGACACGGAACGAGGTAAAGTGGCGACTGGCAGAGACGAAGATTTCAATTTTAATTTAAAACAGTGGAAATTCGCTAGAAAATTGACTCGTCCGCAAGAAAACGACGTTTGTTCAATTCGAAAAGCTACAAAAAAAAAAAACCCCCTTCGATATTTCCACCCGGCTAATAGCGCTCGTACAAAAAAAAAAGTGTAAATAAGTTTAAAAAAAAAAAGCTCCTCACGACAAGTAAATCCATAAAATATGGCAAGATCGAAAATCACGAATGAAAATAAAGTAAGTTCGATGAAAAAAAAAAATAATAAATAATTTCATCCTTTGCAATGTTCCGTTTCGAGTGAAATTTTTTTTTTGCATTTTTTTTTTCCACCTCCATTTCTTAAACCAACAAAGGTCTGATCGGCAATCTACCCGAAGTCCTACCAAGCTGACTCTCGGAGTGTCTCGAATAAAAGTACCGGCCCTACGTAAAAGTCACGTATGCGCCGTAAAGCAGAACCTCGGCACCCATCCCCTGCTACGAGGGTAGCTTTCATAATGAAGAAAGTAAATTCGACTCAGTGTTATATAAGGGAAAGGCAACCGTCCCCGATAACGAACAAAGTAAATCCGCGAAATATTCATGGGACATGGGCTGGAGGTGGGTGGGCGGTGGGAGGGGAAGCAAAGTAAAGACTGTTACTGCCGGTTGTAGCCAAAGGCTTATACCTTCGGGATATATAGGAAGGAATCGGTGCTAGGTGTGGCAGGGATCGAGTTAATTAGTAAAGTTAACGAATGAGAATCGAGTTCTTGAATTTATACCAGCATCCAGAGCGAAACCTTAAGGACCGCCCATAGCCCGGAACATTCCGGCAGCCCTTTTCGAGACGAGGGGGGGGGCAAATAAAACTTTCGCTTGCGTATTTAAAGGACAAAGAAGTCTTAGAGTGCGCCCGACGATTTAGGGGGTTGAGGGGTGAAGAGTGGGCTGGGGGGGGGGGGGAGTTCACCGCCAAGGCTCCAGAGAGTCACAGGTGGTTCTTAGATATTTTTATAACCTCCCTTGTTCCTCGGGACAGAAGCAAATGATATTTATGGTAATTGTGTATTCACCCCCCCCCCCCCCCCCCCGCCCGCTACCTCCCACCACTTTCTTCTTTTGTTGTCTCCTTCAATGACGTCGGCGACTCATTTTCATACACCTGTTCTCGGTCTTATTTACGGGCGTTTGAATTGTGAAGATGATTGGGGGAGAGGGAGGGGGAGGGGGAGGGGGTGATTTTTAGATCAGTTCCCTCAAGGAAACCAATTTTTAAGGAATGAATATTTTTGGGTTCACTTTTCGCGGGCTCATTTAAAACCGTACTGATATACGTGATATATATATATACACAAGTGTACACCTACATTTCAACCCTTAAACTAAAGGACGCAGATGCCAAACCTCCCTTTTATAGTTATTTTACAACATTGCCGTTTCTATATTCATTTTTTATGCCTTCGTAAATCAAACGGTCATGATTTCACGAAAATTTTCATAATCTTTCGTAATTCTTGAATCTCGAAGGTATCGACCCCTCCAGCCACTCCCCCCCCCCACCCCTCCCACCCTCGGTCCTCCTCTATGGAGCATATGCGAGAAGACCGAATAGCCGGCAAAGCCAATAATTTAATAGAATTCTGAACGCGAAGCTAATATATTTGGCGAGATCTCGAAATTTCTCTTGAAAAACGTATAAGGAGAAACAAGAATGGTAAAATGCAAGATAATGCGAAATCAAGAAAAAAAAAAAAAAAAAAAAAAAAAAAAAAACGCAATAGAGCTTAAGCTCCTATAGGGATATAAGTATATGTATATAGGTATACCAACATTGTAAGATACGGTACCACAGTATGTACTATCGCCAGTAGAAGATACCAGTGAGCTGCTTGTTTTACATAAGACGTGAAATTGGGCCGAGTTTCCGTAAAGTCAGAGGGGCAGAGAGCTTTCCCAGGGCTGAAATCTCTCGTATATGGGGATGGGGCTAAGCGGCTCAAGGATTTTCCCTGTCTCTGATGCGACGAAGCGCATGGAAAAACGAAATAGCTAAGGAGACCATCATATTTTTCAGCGAATGCACGTATAAAGTATTTTCACGAGTAAGAGGATCCGGTCCAGGTGACTCTTTGGCGTTAAGAGTCACAAGAAGGTGGCCCTTCAAAAGGCCACTTTACTCTCTCACGGGCTATACCGGTGTACCAGAGCTGCCTAAAAATGTCGCGAGCCAATCAACGTAAACCGATTTCACGAAAATTTCATAACTGTACGTCACTTCCGGACAATACGAATAAGTGCAATCCCCTTCGATCGAAGTATCACTTTCATGCGTGTACCCCAAGTGCACGAGCACAATGTCAATAGCGTGTCGATACTGAAAAAATAATTTTATATTTCTTACCTTAAAAAAAAAAAGTTACCACTTAACAAAATGAAAAAAAATCTAAACACTGTCATCATCCCTATTCATTTGACAGCTGCTCATTGCCAATATACAATTAACCATAGACACTCTGTATAGGTACGCATCGAGCGCGTATACCTTGAATCTACCGTGGATAAAATTAAGTGTCTGTCCTCGCAGTCGCGGTAGGAACTTCAAGTAAATATTATTAGTGAGAAATCGGGAAAGGGGTGGGGGGGGGATACTTCCGAGCGAGATGAGGGAAGGGGAACGCTGGTTTAAGGATGATTCCTGGGTGGCACGATGGGATGGAATTGGCGGAGACGAGGGGAGGGGTGGGGGGGGGGGGTAGTTAGCAGCCCTAAATCTACAGGGTGGTAGCTTCGCGAAAGATAACACCAATGAAACTCCATCCGAAGGTACTTAGCCGCCTCGAGGGATAGTATGGAACTAATTAAAACTTGATTATTGCCACTTAAGAAACGTTTCCAGCACCGAAGTCGGATCTCTCGTCTGAGAGGATCGCGTAGGAAGAAATGAAGAGGGGAGAGAGAGAGAGAGAGAGAGGGGTTGGGTGTAAAGTATGAAAGAGTAAGGGTAGGGGAGAGGGGCAGGGGACGAGTGAATGGGTTGACTTTCGTTTACCCTTAACGTACCGATATCGCGAGGTTAACGTTTCCCTTGATACCTTAAAATAATCTCGCGTCGTCCGGCACTGGAGGTATAACTGTTTAAAAAGTGGCTCCCGCCAATAAGTTAAAGGATGATCAGTGAATGGCTAGGGATTTTTATCGTTGCCCGGATACGCCGTCGTACAAAACTTTTATCACTGATAAATTCCCTAGACTCAATCCACAGAGACTTTTTCGTCTTTCCTATAAATGTCTTCCAGCCGGCGAATCAATCCGACCCCCCCCCCCCCCCGAACTGCACTCCACTGCCATGCCGAGAAAGAGCCCCGACCCTCTTAATTGACCTGCGACCGATTAATTGAACAGGTAACACACATAGTCCATTTGATTTCCGTCACGTGACTGTTTTATAAGGCAGTGGTAAATCATAGCCGGAAATAACGTGCCAACCCTTGTAACAGGTAGGTAACCAGCAAATGTCTAACAACGTTTCCATGCAACGTGCAAATTCCCAAGAGTGTCTATTATATATATGTATCTAGGGGCCGGGTGCATCCCATTCGCGAAACTAGATCAGAGAGAGATAGATAGATAGATAGATAGATATACAGTAGCATAGGCCAGGGATCTGGACTGAGGTTTAGTAGTTGGTATAACTGTGCCAAAGAGTGAAACGGCATCGGGGATAGAAATAGGGACGAAATTCAGTGGGCGCCAGGAATTCAGAGATGCGAACAAGGAGGCGGTACAGGGGAGGCTGCAGAGGGTGGGGGGGGGGGCGGCGAAGGGAGGGGAGGCTGGCGAAACACAGTGCCCGCGTAATTAGAGAATACACGTTGGTCGAGAGGATCCGCGTGCCGTTTCTATTGTTCGGTACAAGTGCACCGTCGGGATTTAATGCAGGTAACTGTTTGGGGGTGCACCTGTGTATATTACTGGTCTATGCCGGTGCATCCCACCCATTATGCACCGAGCTATAATAATGGGTCGGACTCGTGCAGCCAGAGATTTGAAATAGGTCGACTGCTTTTTCTTCGTTGATTGCATTGTGCTGCTTCATTCCTTTTCACCCCTGACCTCCATCCAACCGACCGCTGTACCGTGGACCCAAAGTCTTTCATAGGCGGGGTGGGGGGGTATGTACATCTGAATCCGCAAGATTCATTCGGTCACGTGGTCGCGAATTCTTTCGAGGAGAATCAAAAAGATCAATTGGTCCAAATCGTTGCCAGATGGACCAGGTTGGAATTCTGTACCGGTGCAGCTTCTTTGTCTCGCTTGAACGTCTGGTCCGCAGTGACGTGGAACGAGAAGGAGAGAGACGAGAGATTTTGAAAAAATTTTCAGAACAGAAAAAAAGTGAATGAGGATAAGAGGATCGATGCCTCCTGAAATCCATACGAATTATGAGATTAGATCAGAAGATGATAGCAATTTTTCCACGTAAATAGTTCGGCACCCTCCTGTCCTCTGTTAGATTGCCGTGGGAGGGTGTACGGGGAAGGAGGGGGAGGATGCGGTGGAAGGGGATTGAATGGCTTTTTAGGGATGGTTGGTTGTCCGATTGGTGGGTGGAAAATCGAAGACCGATAGATAGAAGCCGGTAGGAAACACGTCAATCTGAGGATAAAAAAGGAGTCTGGGGTAGAAATAAATAGTCGGGGCAGGGAGGCGGGGGGGGGGGGGGGGGGGGGCGCTAAAAAAAGAACGAAAGATAACAGAAGAAGATACATCGTCGAGCAGCGATACAATTTGTCGTGAATTTCGCGACGGGACACTCGGTAGATGATAAGATAAACTTTTGAAAATTATTATTCAATGCGTAAGAGCGTCAAGAACCCTTGTGTGTGCGTGTGTGTGTTTTTTTTTCAAAATGCACCCCCGTCTACGTGATCGAGTGACCTCATAAGGGAGATAAACATTCCATTATAATCATTGGATCTCAACCCCCGTGACAATCCAACAACCCTTATCGGTATGGCAATTTATACTCACCGTCCCATCGAGAGGATATCATGGGGTCTTAGGGGTGGAATCATTTAGGGGTTGAAAAATTGTTCTCTACAGTAACACCGTCCCATGTCTTTCCTTACCAACCTAATAATTCTCAATATCTTCGCTATTTCCATTTGAACATAACAAAAATTAACCAGTTCAATCCCTCGACAGTCGTACCAATCGCAAAGCTTATAGCGCTGGGCTAATTTGTTCGAATCAACGTACTTTTTTCAACGACTCTCAGGACAACTTTGACAACCTTTTCAGATTAGACCAAAACAGTCAGGAATATATATATATATATGTGTATATATATATATATACATATATACCCCTGTGTCATGGAAACCCCTGCACTTTATCACGAAACGGATGGTCGCTTGCTGCCCCGTACACACGGCATACGTATGGGACAGGCTTTAAGCGGAAACGGAAGCTGATACGCTTCGCCGATCGGACCGACACATGCTGCGCCATACGAGCCGGACACTTGTGAGGTGAATACTCGTTTTGAAATGCATTCCAGCGTGCGCGTGCGCGCGCAGGTATGTGAACGTGTGAAATTTGGTAAATTGAGTAAATAAGAGGAAAATGTTGACGGAGTGAAGGAGGAGGGAGAGGGGGGAACAGGTGAGGGAAAAAAAGACAAAAGTTTAAAAAAAAATTGCAAATTTCTGTACGTAATTCGCGATTTACTAAAGTGCGTTGACGAAGAAAGAAAAGAAAAAAAAAAAAGGTCGTTCATCCCCATGTCAATGAATTGAAGAAAAAATTGTAAACGGGTACGTGGGACGTACGAGCAAGCTATAGGCGTATTCCGCGCGTCACGATGCCAATATCAATTTGCAACGTGTGCCAATACTAGCCGGGCATTGCTGCCAACCGTGTGCCGACATAGACTCCAATCTGCCTGGCTAAGGTTCTAAGGTTGCATAAAGTGTACCGGCTGTTGGAAGCGTCTGAGAGTATTTTTTTTTTTTTTTACGTTGGTTCGACACTATGCAAGTCCCTGATTCAATTCCGCATTGCGCAACGGGTAACGAAAGATTTAAAGCGGGATACGCGACTGTGTTAACACACTGATAAGGACTAGCGGGAACTTTATTTAAAGGAGGGGTTGTGTGAAAGGGGTTGAAATTGCATAGTGGAATGGGATAAGTAAGAAAAGGATTCTCGTTCTGCATGGACGAAATTCATTTTAGCTGCGACCGTCCAAAAGACATGCGAGTTGATAAGGAATCGTCGGTTTGTGAGATATTCGACGAACTTTGTACAGGAGTTTATTATTATTTTTTTTTTTTCTTCAAAATAATGCAATCATTTCACAAGTACAGAAATTTTTGCGAAAAAAAAAAAGAAAACTTGTTCGACGAAAATCCAAAACCCTTCGCGAGTTTCTGAATAATCGCGAGGAACACACTTTGTCGTATATCGAAGATATATTATGTCCCGCGACAATTTTTGAAATTACCCAAATTCATGAAACGAGAAACAGTTTACGACAAGTACACGTTTCCTTCGCGAAACACGCGAGCCAAAAGACACGCGATTTCCCGTATTAGCCGAGAGTCGCTAATAACAAATCAATAATTTAAATGAAAAAGAAATCAAGATCCCACCGATATAAAACTTTTGGTCGGTCGATCGAGGCGGTTCGATGATAGAAACAAAAAAAAAAAACAATTACAAAAACATACAAAAGAAAAACTTTTTCACGAGCTTATACCATTTACTATGCGAAAAGGGAATTCCGTAAATTCCCTAGCAATTTCCCTAGCTTAACCACAGTTCCCTTCTCTATAGTTAGCGAAAATCATTACGTTAATATACACAGTGTCATACATAACCCGTATGTACCAGCATATACACACACATAGTACATTAGGTACAGTCTGCGTTCCCACATACTTAAAACTTTCGTATAAACAATAAATAATCGACAATTATAAAATTTACTTCCCAGCCTGTACCTACCGCAACTCGTCTTCAATTTTCGATTTCTACCTCTCCCAAGTTTCTCGAGCACAAAGTTCCGGTCGCGTGCCCAATAGTCTGGCCTGACGTGTCTATAATTGTACGTAGAGTCCAGGGAAGCACAGACCAGCAAGCAAAGGCCGTCCCTAATGGGAGCTTACGTGAATACTTGATTGGGAACGAAATAAAGAAGGAAAGTCACTACGAGGTAGTCACGTGTGACGTACGTGGACACACATGCTCGCGAACGTCCATACACGCCCGTTAAGAGATAGCGCTGCTTGGAAAGAAGAAAGAAAGAAAAAAAAAAAGAGTCCACGAGACTGGAACGAGAAACCAGGTGGGTGAGCAGCCAAGGGTACTTCCGGCTTCCGGTTGCCATAATCGCACGTGCCATCGACGTGGGCCACCCTTGGCCTTCTTCCATTTAGACCACCTTGGTTTGGACGAGACTAAAAAAAAAAATAAAAGGACTTGGTCCCCCCTCTCGATATACTTTATTAAAGAGAAGGAAAGAAAGAGAGAGAAGAATAAATGTCGTCACTGTACAGCGACAGCTGACTCCAGTGGTCAACAGATGGCAGTGTAACATACTATCGGCGTCTTGGACACTCCGATCGTCTCCCTTCTCAACAATATTTTCTAGCTTTATCAGATACGATCTTATTGACAAGCGGGTTCAACGTGTCGAATGTATTTATAAGCATGTAAAAAAAAAAGAAAAAAAAATCAATTTCGACAGTCACCCTAAATATTTTTTATTTTTAATACAAACTTCGCGTCCACGGAGCGTGCAGCCCGCGGCTATGACGAATTACGAGCACATAAAATAGCGCACGTGATTTCATACATTTGACTTCCGTTCCGTAATCTTGAAACGCGTAACAAAATGTAATTTCATTTTTAAAAAGTCTCGGCTGTCGCGCGGAATAACGTTTGGCTTTGGGAAAAAGTGATGAATGCCTTTAATCCGTAGTGTGAAAGTGAGAGAGAGAGAGAGAGAGTGAGAGGGGAGGGGCGAGGAAAAACTCGAATTTTCCAGATTATCTTATTGCGCGACGAGGGCTTCAGCTTGTCAGACATTATTTTTTTTTTTTAAGTTGGCACGACTGCGTGACTGCGCGCGTGATCATTCATCCGACTGTGCCTGCGTATTCCTGGCTTTTAGCGTGCGATATCATGCGTAAGAATTGCAGAGGGGACTGTCGCACTGCTTTTGCAGATAATTCCTATTTCGTGACTGTACAACAGTAGCATGCGCGGACGAGTCGTGCTCAAGTAATTTGAATAAGGGAGGAAGAGAAAAAAAAATAAAAAAAAAATGAAGTACCGAACAAACGTAACGGAGTATAGGGTCCATAGCGTTTCAGTACGTTACAGGCTATACTGCCTGAAACGTAATACCGAATAATCACATTGCATAGTCAAATTGACTTCCTTCCACTTCAAAACAGTAAAGGTAAGAATAAAGCGTGACGAATTTTTCTTTAGTAACTCGTGTCTATCTAAGCCTTGTTGGATTTTAAGCCCAGCATATCTACACTTCCCCGCAATGTTATTTATTCACAGACCAACATTTTCATTGCTCGGGAACAGAGGAAAACAGTCTACAAGGAAAATTCCCGAATGTGGATCAGCCTTCAGACTTCTTTTTCCTTTTCTCTTCCAAATTGGCAGTAAATACATTGCGGGGCAGAAATTGCCTATTTTGACGTCTCCCACGACTCTTTGCGTTCTTCGTTTTACCGGACCGAATGATCCGTAAGGATCCGTTTGGACTCGTTACGTCAGACGGCAAGACCACGTGAGTTCCAGAACGCGTGTTTCGCCCGTCTCGAATTTCCTAATTCGTTCGTATAAAATTCGTGAGAAATTTCGACGCGAAGCACGCGTAACGCAGGCGACTCCTTATCGGTACTGGACTTTGTTAGCGTTTTTTTCGATTTTACTAAAATCCAAAATTCCTTATGTTTCGCGAAACGTCAGTATCTAACAGACGTCTAGGCGGCTACAGTCTTGTTGACACAGTCGAGAAACGGGAGGCAAGGAATAATATCGTATTACGACGTTGCCGGTTCTAATATGTTCTGTTAAAATTCGAAACCGTGAATTAATCTCACGCGAAACGTCAAAGCCAGCCTAGCAACTAATTTGAATGACGAAGGAAAATTTCGTAAAAACAGGGAAAAACCATCGAAAAGCCTACCTGTAACGGCATCAGCCAGTAACTTGTGCAAGCCTAACTTTGAATCGGCTTCTGTCCAAATGTCCGTATGTCGTGTTGGGAGACAAGTGAAGTATATAAAGGAAAGTCGATCGCCATACGGTTAACAAGGTAGACAAAAGAAATCACGTGAAAAGAAAACGAAGCACCCTTAGGAATATCGAGAAATAAAGTAATCGAGGTAAAACAGTGAAAGCCAGCGAACGCTCGGACCCCTGGTCATATGGTCGGAAGTAACAGGGTGAGTAGTTATTCCCTAATGCATGAGTGGAGCCAATCGATGTTATTGGGTGGGGTAACTTCCGGTGTGACAAATCGATTTTCATTGGCGACACGATCCTTATGAATTATACGACGTCTGTGTTTAATTAATTTTTACGAAAGACAAGAATCACGATATAACGCAGGTAACGGTATAATTTTCATTATTTCGTATTTTTGTTATCGTTCAGTTTTTTTTTTTTTCGTCCAAATTTCATATAAATCATATCCAACGTGACAGTACCACCATGTATACCTGCTGTACCGTATCGAAACTGGTATTTGATAAAAAAAAAAAATAAATAAATAAATAAAAGGAAATCACATGATCGACTGAAAAAGACCTGTGTTGGCTAAACGTACGATTTTTTTGGCAGCTAGGGAAAATAACAAAATAACTAGCGACTCGTTCGCCATCCCCGTTTCAACGTCAATGCGTTCGACTTCCGGCCGGAAACTATGTTACGGACGTTGCCTCGCACAATGGTCAGCTAATTCATAGCCGGTTCGTTGCTGGTACTGAATGGAAAGGATGTAAAGCACCGTGCGTATAGACATATGTGTATATGTACATATATATTAACGTGTGTCAATCGACATACGTAAAAGAACATGGCGACAGAGGTAAAAGAACAACGAACGTCTAAGATCTAAAATTTTCAAAAAAAAAAAAAAAAAGTTTATAAAAATACGTCAAATACGAAATTAGCATTAAAAAAAAAATTGCGCTTCCAATTTCCGCCAAAAAAAAAATCAGGAAAGAATCTCTTCCCTGTTCCGTCAAACGATACGGAAACCCGACGGGACTCTCGGGTTACGCAGTTTATTAAAATCCTTCATCGGGAAGGGGGACGGGGGAACGAGGAAGAACGGTGCCGAATCTTAAGGTTAATAGGTAGCAAGCACGATACGTGACCTCCTTTGAAAGGGTTACAAGAACCTCTAAGATTTCCCTAGGGGTCTAAGATTACACGTAACTTAATGGTATATTCACGCTAGCTGCAAGCGTTTCCAGTTAGTGTACAGGGAAGACGAAAGGGTAACAGGGTTCCTCGATACGCTCCTGGAATAGATACCACTGACTATGTGCGCTCTGGCAAACGCTATATAAACGTTAAACAGTCAACTCTGGCCGACTAGTCCTACAAACAGAGTATGATCAGGATAAATTGTCCCGGCTAAAAGGACCAAAGAGAATAGGACATTAGTGCCTATATAGACATTAGGCAAACGTTAGGTGTGGATTTTGGGGTAAAGGTACCACGTTTCGAGTACGGGTAGGGCCTAGTGAAAATTTTATTCTTTTAATCCAAGTGTCATCCAGGTCCTAACTAGGTCCCAGCTGGACCTTTAAAGGGCCATAGAGGACCTTGGACAGGATTTCCGGATGAAGATATCTACTACTGATAGGAATTTCATGGATTATTCCAAGACAGAATGAAAGTTTTATCGAACTTTTTGCCACAAAACAAGGTCGGCGTGAAGATGGAATTTCAAATGGGCCAATATATTCGATAGGATACGTTATGAAGCTGGAGATATTTGATTAATTATTCAAAAGAATCTAACCGGGATCTGGGGAATTCTAGAGAATTTTCTACGTCCCAGTCCAACGAGTAGTCATTCGCCAGGGAATTTATTTTCCTTAGTTCTTCTTCTTTCCTTACTTCTCGCGAGGCTAAAACTTTCTCTCGTAGTTGCACAATCCTAGCTTCGCTAATTTCATTAGGCGCGATGGTCTTACGCGAATCATCGTGATCCGGAGTACCGCAAATGAATAATCGTTATTAAATAAAAAAAAAAAAAAAAGACTTGATTTGAATGAAGTCGCTCGCGATCTGAATCAATTTTTTTCATCTTCCAGTTCAAAGAACAAATTGGGGCTAGAGGTATAAATTCAAATGTCTGAAAATTTCTATAACAAAGAACAATGGGCAAAGACGTGTACAAAATTTCATCGATAGAGATCAATTCGATCACTCGAAGATCACAGTGTAAAGTACGACGATTTTTCTAAATCAATTACCCGTTTTACTTAAAACTCAATGGAGTGGCCTTTGAAGAAAAAAAAAAGGTATTACAGTATTCGAACCTCAAGCGGAATCGTCTCTCGTGCAAATTAACTTCCCACAAACACAACCCCTAAAGATCGTATCAAATTGGGGTTGCACCAATCTACCGACTAGTCCTGTCCGTTCCGAAGTATCAACAACCCCCCCCCCCCCCCCAACGCAAAAGAGCGAATTTCTACGAAAGGGTGTCTATCCCGTTCTACACCAACAGAATTGCCAACCCCGTAGAAACACCAGGCGTAATCCACACCCTCCTCTTTGCACATCCAAACAGCAGCCGTTCTCTTCGAGCGAATAATTATTGGCTATTCTGTCACTGCGATCAATGTCAAACCAGAGGATTCTACATAATGCTCGAGATCGCTTAAGGCTTCAAAAAAGGGGTATGTATTCGACTAACCGTTACTATGGAGACCAGATCAGTCAATCGTCCCACAGTTTCAAGCATGCGAAGGATCGAAAGTCGAAAATCATCCGGCAAAGGGATGATCGAATAATCCAAGCTCTCACGGTACACCCCAAAATCTCATAACGTGCTTTCCACCTGCATACTTCGTAAATACCACACCGGTGACGTAACATCAATTCCGGCAACACGGTAAACGAGCAGCTCGCGATCTAAAAATAAAAACGAAGAGAACAGACACAGTCTAGGGAATTAATTGAAAGTCGACCAAGTGGCACTCTCCCTCAGACACATTGCGTGATGCAAAATTCATTCTTACATTCCGATCCCTTTGAAATCACATTACACCCAGTGGCAGACAATTCGTACAAAGTCAAAAAAAAACATTCGATATTTATAAGTCGTAATCACGCGATCGAAGAATCACGTATTACTTGGCAAAACGTCAAAAAAAAAAAAATCTAGTAATTTTTTCATCCTGATTACACATTTCCAAATTTCTCATTTTATCGTTGGCTCCACTTATTACGTGCGTCGAATTGCAATTCGTTGCCTTGTTTTTTTTTTTTTTTTTTTTTTCGTAAATCTTATCTCCATCCAAAATCGGCCAGCAACGTGTCACGCAATTACAAATTAGGAGCAACAGACTCGCCCGCCAAAGGATTGCAGGTCTTGACTGCCGTCGTATAAAGGCACGGAAATGAGTCTGTACCTAATGCGTGGGCAAGGACCAAGTCCGTGGCTAAGCTGTGCGCCACGAGTGCATGCCGTCGGGTCCGACCATTAAACCCAATTACGGGTAATTGCGCCACTAAAGGGACCAACGTTTGTCCTACTCCATAAAAGTTAACCGTGTAACCATATGGGCGATCTTGTTCGCGCGATAACAATGCGCGAGGACAAACAGAAATTACTCGTAGACTATCCCACGTGTATCTTTCGTGGTTCCGTAATTTTTCATCAAATTACACCCGTAGGTCATAAGTCACTAGAGAGACAAACTGATTATTTATTATCAAATTACAAGCGTATTCGTCATTCCAGAAAGGACACTGGATAAAGCATATCACCGTGATAATATTATCAAAAGTGTTTTCGAAAAACTGTCCGCGAATCGAATTCGCGTCAACAACGTTCAATGCGTATGAATTTTATCGAACGGGTTCGAAGGTCAGCTGCGTTGCATTATATGTTCTTGATTTTCGTCTTTATACCCACGTTAGGCCTTTGCCGCTCTTTACTGGATTTCACGAGAAAATACCAGAGTGCCGTTCATCCATTCTCGCCAGGAAACTTCTCGTAAATCAGTCAGGATCGATCCAGACGCGATAAAACGACTCGATTGATTCACGAGGGTCGAGCGTGGAATAAGGTCTGAGGTCAGCCACTTTTCGCGAATGTATGTACCTTTAAATAACGATCCTCTTAATGTACGAGGAGAAGGATCAACCATACGTAACGTACCGGGTGAACCAACCTTAACTGGTCCACGCGACGAAATTTACGTAGATAGAGGAGCTTTATGTCATTACGGTTTGAACTTTGGTGCCCACTTCGAGAATCGATCCGGGTAAAATTATTCCAAAAGTCAATATAAAAAAAAAAAAAAAAAAGTAACATTAAAGTAAGTGTCTACCCTTTAAATTCGAGACTTCTTAGTCTACTCAATAATACAAAATTATACTTTCATATTCGAAGTACATGCAAATAAAGAGTAACGTCTGCGTCGCCCGTAAAAATGGAAAATATCGATCAGACCGACTCTATAAGCAAACACCCATTACTTTTCTATACAACGGACAATTACAAATGACGGGATTTACACAATTTTTTTCAATTTTATTTTTTCTTCCATTTTTTTTTTTTTTTTACTACCAACGCGCGACACGCTTTTTACACTTGCGTAATCAGGCTTGTTAATAATGTACATGGTCGATCGTTCGTCCACCCAAAGACGTCGACTGCCTTTCGAGAACAGTAACAATAAAACGTAACGTAATCTAGATCCGCAAGATGGCGGGGTATCGTGTTTACCATCATCTAATTCCATAAGATTCCTTTGTCTAACGATAAGGAGCTCTGTAATGTCATCCTCAACGGGGACCGGGGCATTGTAAGGGCTTCCGCGCTGCGCAATGCATTTCAAATGCAAAGATACAATTTCCAATGCAACGACAAATTACGTGCAGCGACAGACCGTAATCGCGGCGACGTGACAATTTCGATTTCGTTGGACAAAATAAAGCAACAACAGCGACAAGAAAATACATCGCAAGGACTTTCGTCGATGGTGACGTCATACGTTATAGTATTACACGTCCCTGACACTAGGGAAAGCCAAATGGTGGTCAGATTGTCTTCACCCTTAATGCGAAGGGGGATGCTGTGTCAGAAGACAAGGGAGAACGTCGAGCCAGCAAAAATGTCTCGTCTGCTCGACAGGCGCCAGAGTAAGAGAAAAAAAAAAAAAAAAAATAACGAAAAAAAATTCCCCCCTCCGTGATCGATCGCGTCCCTGCGACATTTTGAATCCAATGAAGAAAAGATATACATCATTCTTTTTGAAGAGCTACGTTCCATCCCATAAGAGCGTTTTTGAAAAAAAAAAATCCAAAATCGTTACTACGGATGAGACATTCGAAGTGTCAAAAATCACTATATATATATATATACACATACAGAGTTATTAACGGCAAACGGACCAACTAAAATGTCATGAATAACAACAGGTTGGGCATCGTGAAAGAAATAAAATTTAACGTTGCAACATTGCCAACATCATGAATTTCACATGCTTTCATTTCTTCAGCAAGCCCGCACTGCTAAGATTGACGAAAGTATTCAATAGCGTCCAACTTCAGGTGATACGTTTGCCGTGAATAACTCTGTACAAACACAGCGTCTATAATCTACAATCTACATGCTATTTGCAAACTACTGAAATCTTCGAAGAAAGCGCATATATATTGCACGCTAATAGAACGTTCCACGTGTATCACGTGGAAATGCGCTAGGCCTCGGTTTACGTGGAATCGATCACATTGCAAATGCATACGGGAGTAGACAGCAGGTTACACTTTACGCCGTGGCATCATTAGTATATTAAATATACACAGTTCCCGGTAACTACACTGTACAAATACCGTAAGTACTACAGGGAACAGCTATAAAGTCACTTAAATACAGTAGAGTCCATAAAAAAAAAAAAGTTGATCCAAGACAGGATTTTATTACAGCCAACGAATCCGACCATGAAGATTACATTGTTCGAACAGAACAACCGATCATAAATATACGCAAAGGTGACAATCTGTCAATATAAAGAATTAAAATTTTTCCCCAGATACCATCATGATACCGTCGCGCCATGGTACAATAATTAACGTCACCTCTGATTTGGGCGTTTCAGTGCGGCTGATTTACAGGAGTTCCGATTCTTGTTTACAGTGTTAAATATTTTCGTCAGCGATAAGTAACAGCACACAGTCCGACTGTCCAAGTCACGGAGCACGTGCAAACACACGTAACCCTTTGAGCCGAGAAACTAAGGACTCGCAAACAGATTCACTGACACGTACGGCCGTACCGGAGGTTACGAAACAGTCGGCGAAGCTCGAGTGTCCACGTGTTTGTTGTTAACGTAATAAAGATTAGCCAAACGAAGTAAAGCGATTCTCCAAATTTTTGTGACAAAACAAAAGCGAAGTAGGAGATATTTACGTATGTGGGTATCGAAGCTGGAACGACGATTAATCAAGTCATATAGGGTGGAATTAATTGAATTAATTTATTATGAGCTGTGTTGCGTGATATCGAGCTCCCTCTGGTCCAGAACCCTTGACACGGTCTCTCTTCTTCATTCTTCAGCCAGAAACTAACCTTCTCATCGAGGTGGACCATACTTGTCCCTAAACGTTAAACAAGGCACGAAGATTGCCTGGAGATTGGATCCTGCGTTGGTTCAGACTATTCGGTGTAAACTGACATTTTTATTGTTCTCGAATCCCATTTTTAACCAAAAAAATTCATAATTAAGCAAAATATTCACAGTATGCTTCTATGTACTAACGTACTCTCTTTCAAGACCCATTCTCCGATACTACAATATCTATTTATGTACTGCAAGTCTGAAGAATCATATATAAAATAGTCCAATAGCGATTTAACCAATTTTTGAATTAATTATAATAATCAATGATAATAATAATCCGACAAAGACAATTACAAAAGTAACAATGTAAATCGAGATATGGTTAAGAATATGGTTTAATTATAACTTTAACTTTGAATGTTCTAGGCAAAATATTTGAGTGGCCTAGTTTCGAGAAAGGAGAGAGGGGTCTTCTCCCCCACTTGAACTCACTTAAACAGATAATACGCTAATCAGCGTAAAAGTAAATGTAAAAACTGGCCAAAAGGTTAAGTAACTTAAAGATAGATATCCACTATGCGTCCAGTAATTCAATACAGAGGAGCAAGAAGAAAGATATAAAATAAACAGTAAGAAGGATCTGCAAGGTTAAAAAAAAAAAAAAGACGCGCTTAGTGAACGTCTTGCCCGTATAAAAGCTTTTAAGCTTCGTATTGCGTGTCGCCCTGTGGAAACTACAATTTCCTGATGGCACATGGACACGTACAAATAACGGTAAAGGGACATAGACAATTCCGTATAACTATGTATATAGCGTTGGAAGCACCGATACAAGATATATAGACAGGATTGGTGCAAAGCTTTTCATTTTTCTTTCGACTTTTCCGTCAAGGCTTATATACCCCTTGTTTTTGTTTTACTTCCGTATAAAACCAGTGGAAAAGTTCCACACGTGCAACTGCAGTTACCGGTCATGCGATTCCTTAGCCGTTTTGACAGGGTCCAGAATACGGCGGGACTCGTACTTGCAAGCGTGACGTAGAGGGACCCAAGTTCTTTTTTTTTCATTTCGTTTTTTCTTTCTCTCGCTGATATAAAGAACAAAATAGAAAAAAAAAGAGACGCGAGGAAGGAGGACGAAGACAAAGCGAGATATGCAAAAAGACGGATTCAAAAGAAATCCACGCGACGCCGGTCTAAAGCTTCATGTGGCCATTTTATCATACATACAGGAATCTATGTACATACTAGTACGTGCCCATGTGACGTACGTATGTCTACACGTATCTGCCTGACTATACACGGTAACTATCTACTGTAAGGACGGAAGTGTATTCGGGCTCTAGACGACCAGGTTAAAAATAGCCTGGCTATTGGCGCCATTGCTACAAGCCCATGCAAACTGATCCCGGACGGCTGTAGGGTTTTTGCACGTTGCTTGCACTGAGAGGCGTCCTCTTACTTTCAATATTTAAATTTTAAGCCTAAATTTTGTAAACCACGCGCTCATTACTCGGTGCCCATTTTTATTTTAACCAATCCCATTGTATACGAATTTGTGTTACGGGACGAGAAATACGAGTGTTCAAAACGTTTGCGCGAAATTCGATACGTTGGATGCGTACACGTTTCTGTGTAATAAAATTAGCGTAGATTCGAAATTAAAGAGAAAAAAAAAACGAGAGCAACTGCAGATAATGCATTTTTAGTATGCAACGTCCATATATGGTGCTTCACTTTTAAACTTTTTGATTTACTACTTTTTCCCAGTGCTCTTTTTACAGTCTTTTTTATGAGGTATTTCTACCCCAAAATATTCGTTTTCACGCCCGGATTCCCGATATCGTTTACATCGCCAAACGTATGCCGGAGCACGGCCACGAAACGTGTCCGTGCGATATCCGAACGGTGGGATTTTCCAATTTGAAAAATGTTCCATTGGGAGTCCATATATATTATATGCATTCGAGTGTACATGTATTTATGTAAATATGTCTATGTGGGATGCGTATTATATACTCGGATAGCATTGTAAGGTCGTTTACGGATACGGAAGGTAAGGCTCCAAGAAACCGTAGTCTCCCGTTACTGCGAGGATATTCCGTCCATTTAACGTCAGAAGATTGTTCCGAGCGATTGTCGGAATTAAGCGTACCGAGAAACTAAAACCGATCAGGACAATCGAAGCACATGTTGGGGGAATTTGTTGGGGAGAGAATTTACGTTTGAAAAGCTGGGGTAGCTGCCTTAAAACGAAAACGCCATATACATGTAACTCCACTGAGCGTAAATATGACATGGACACGCGTCATGGTTATCAAATAACAGGATTATTTGGTATTGAAATCGTTCTGTGCATTTTACAATGTAAATTATACATGAATTTACAATGGAAATAATCCCGTTTACACTGCGAGGGATTACGACAAGACGAATACTCGTTCTAATTCAAAATATTGAGATAAAAAAAAAAACAAAAGGAAACGTCAATTAACGATGTAAATTTAAATTCAACTAACCTTGAACATAACACGTCAGCATAAGGCAGCACAGAAGTAGCCATGTCGACGTAGCCATTTCCGTCAAACGGTAAGATTTTTTATTTTCGTCCTACGAAATCCGAAATTATTTTATGTAATTTCTGGAATCTCACTCAGAGTCCTCACTAGCCCGCACAATTTTTTATTATCACCAACATTAAATTCCTATGGTAAACACAGATCTCTTCTTTCTCTCTTTAGTCGGAGCACTGTTTCTCTTACTTCGTCGTTGGTAGCACTGTTGAAATTTTAACAAAAAAAAAAGCGTCCGCACCGTACTTTCCTTATTACGTGACGGCACGAAGTTAAATACAGAACATATCCAAGCACGCGGCGCGAAGTACCGACACGAACTGAGGACAGTTCGCCGTTCGAAGTCCAACCGTCGTACTCCATCCCCTCCACTGAGACTTACCGTGAACCGGAAAACCCCCACCAGTGTCACTGCACCCTATAGTCCCGTGACATCCCGTTTGGATTTTCTGGCTTACGACGATGACTCCAACGACGACTGGCGCCTATCTTTAACCCCGTGGAACTCTTTAGACTTGGACTGTAGTGTCGCAGCCTTGCCTGCACCTGGTACTGGACCTACCGTAACGAGCTTTTCTACTGACTCTGAGTAAGGGTAAGCTGTTGCATTTTTTATCCCGCTTCTTTAACTACACATAGATCGATTTAATTTATTTAAGGGTATTTCGTACTGCGCAATTATCAATATTCACAATGAGCCTGTAGAGCAGGGCGCTTTGAAGTTTTAACCGTGGGGATATATTTTGTAGGTATTTTTTGTTAAAATATTTTTCTGACATCACAAAATTGCAACTCATGGCTTAATAAATACTGTGCGTAAATAAAAAAAAAATTGTTTAAGCCGCTGGCGCTAACGCGCAACCGATAAAGCTCGTTTGTGCATTTTACTGAGAAATTTTTGTCCTTTGAATGCTTTGCGGGAGAAGGATGCACTCGTGTGAGAGTGCAAAATCTCGTGTTATTGCTCTTAATTACGAATCCCTTTGAAGGTTGCTGCGTCTGGTAACGCCAGTTGGTGAGCGACGACGAGTGAGGGCGCAAGAAAAAAGGAACGCGTGGAAAGAAGTGGTAGGAAAAAAAAAAGAAGAAAGTGGAAAAGGTCGTACTGAAAAATAAAAGAAAAAAATATATATATATATAAAGTAGGATAAAACGGAAGGGTGGGAGAGAAAAATACGGTTAAGAATTCCGTGAGCAGCAATGGACAAAGCGTGAGACGAAAGGGACTAACCGAGTAAAAAAAAATGGTGCAATGAAAAACTAAAGAGAAAAAGGAGGAAGTAAGGAAACAGGTTAAATTTGTAAGACCGAAAGCCTGTATCACTGTAGGAAAGTACATACAAGAAAATCTTGGCCAAGCTACGACCTTTATTATTATTCCACGTGTAAGAGAGGTTCTGTTCAGGGGACTCATTTGGTTGAAAAATCATAGAATGATGGCCCCTCCAATAGCTACTTCACTACTGGACGTACCTTGGAACATAATTTCTTTTTTCTTTTTAAAGATAATCTAAATGTACGTGACACAGGGTATATAAGCCTAGACTCTGATACACCTTCATGTAACTCCACCTTTTCTTTTTAATAACAAGGATCAATTCCAAGGGTCGTACCTAGACGCGCAACTGCGTGTGCACTGAGTGCGTCACTCTTTAATTTCCTTGTAAATTCCAGAGCAACGTAAGTATATTCACCTGAAAAACCTTTGACCGTTTTTACGTAACGGCGAAAACGGAGCTGTTTGTGATGTCAGGTTGGGGCTGAAAATAGGGGTTGAGTGGATAGATGATGTTGGTTCCGCGGCACCTCTTTGACTTTAACATGCAATTAAAAGTGCACTGAGAAAAAAGGGAGGTAAAATTTGAGAATCAATGTCGAAAAGTATGGTGCACGTTATTATAATCGACTAGTAAAAAAATATTAAAAAATCATTCAGATTAATATGTTAAACTAAAAAAAATATAGTAAATTATCATATCGCAGTGTTTACTGTAGCTTTTGTTTTTCCCCTTAGTAACAATTTTCCTGTTCAACGTGAATAAAAAAAAATGTTTATTATAATAAACTATGCTGTTTTACAAATTTGACTTAACTGTACCGTAAGAGTCATTATTTGTTCACCAGCACAGTAATTGTTACTTTCTACTGTCCTGCGAATAATACTATAAGGATTCTTGGTCCTTAACTACAATAGCAATTTTTACCATTTCTAGTCCTGATCTATTTACGTTTCGTTAACAGACATTGTTATCAGGCTGAACTATATTTGTGCGATGATCCCAATCATTGCGTTATTAATTATTAATTTAGTAATTTAAACCAGTTTTTACCGACGTTAACCTCGAATAAAATTAATATAACTAGGTTTATTTAACGGGTGTTTAAAGTTTTAATTGAGCTGATTGGTTAATGTATTTCCATGAGGGAGGTTATGATATCATTTATACATACACAACACCCTATACGAAATACAGTAAGAATGTGTAATCATTAATACAATCTTATACAGACATTAGATTTTCTTATAGACATTTTACATAGAGATATCAGGGTGATTTACGAAACTCTACGAATTCGAGTGTGGCTTAGCTTGAGCGCTGATGATCCTAATTGATCAGTGATTAAGACTAAGTGAAAATAAAATTAAAATTTGAATAAATCTACACCACCCTGTAAAGGGACGAACACATCGAAGGAACTGAATTTTTGAATTGAATAAGAAACTAGCGAAAGGCTAATAGTTATGTTCAACAATTGACAACCGTCTGCTATTAGTTCGTGACTTAGCTTGAGTGCTGATGATCCTGATTGGTCAGTGATTAAGACTAAGTGAAAATAAAATTCAAATTTGAATAAATCTACACCACCCTGTAAAGAGGCGAACACATCGAAGGAACT
>JARQSV010000260.1:0-11743 GCA_030142285.1 Calameuta idolon | reverse complement strand
AAGACTAAGTGAAAATAAAATTCAAATTTGAATAAATCTACACCACCCTGTAAAGAGGCGAACACATCGAAGGAACTGAATTTTTGAATTGAATAAGAAACCAGCGAAAGGCTAATAGTTAGGTTCAACGCTTGACAGCAGCCTGCTATTAGTTCCTATAAAAATCTCAAGGGGCGCTGTGTCGCTTCAGTATAGTAATTTATATTATTTTTAATAGTTCTTAGCTTTATGGGATTGGCTAGCTCTTTTAAGTAGAGGAAAACAGTATATAGGTTTTTATATTCTATAGCGAACGTATGTGAGAAATCACAGTGAAAATAGAAATTGGAACAATTTCAGATGCGCGCTTTACTGGATAATAATATCTCGTACATCTATTGTACTCGTTACTATGTAGATTAAAAATTCTACGATATGACAGCAATTATTACCAAACGCGCTTTTCCCTTTTTTCTCATTGTGCATTTTACGCCCTGTAGACATTTCACAGATTCAGTGCACGACGGCTTAGCTTGACGTTTACGTTTTCTATCGAGATACGTCACAGGAGCTTACATATATGTGTATATATATATATATGTTGACATAACATATTTATATGTCATATACAGGGTGAGGCATTTATAGTGACCAGGTTGATTTTTTCATAAACGAAGCCAGATATAAAATTTTTTTTCAGAAGGAAGCTGTAAGAAACGATGCATTAAAAATGACTAATGCAGCTTTTTTCATCATCGTTGACCTTTGTTTTTTTTTCGTCAATTTCGTTCCTTATCTATCAATAAATTTGATCCTTGAGAAACGTCAGTTTGACAATCGCTCAATGTTTACGTGAAACAATAGGCACGATGAAGCGTCACTCAAATTTCGATATCGCGATCTCGCAGATCGCAAAGTCATTAGAAAAGCATCCAGCCCCATCCCTGATTTCATTGCTCCTGGACCTCGGCGAAGGACACGTGAATAATTCAATGCACATGAAACGTAGTATAAACCCCAAAAATATTCGTATCGATATCGCTAACTTCTCATATCGTTCTATTTTTTTTCTCTCTCACACCCCTAGTTCTTTATTCTTCCCCATTCAATATAGAACTTCATTATGACCGGTTTTCCGCCATATGAGAAAATTCCCCGAGCAACTTCTCAGCGAATGGACTCCGACGTGTCTTTCACTTTCGAAGGCTCATATCAATGCCGCGTGGGATATTGATTCTTTGGGTGCGTCAATATGTTACCAAAAAAAAAAAGAGAGGACATGACAAGAAAAGAAAGACCGAAGAACCAGAGAGAAAAAATTCCCTAGAAAACCTAATAACATCGCGTGATACGTGCTGACCCTTCTGAGACTTTGGTTTCGTTTTACTGATACTGAATATTATTTTTAGTCCTTCGTAAATACGTAATTTTCATCGTTTACAGCATCAAGTCACTCAGTTTCGGAAAATCTTGGTGCAGTAGCGATAAGATTGAAGTCAAAACTGTTGATCAGCACGCGATTCAGGTCCAGGTGAACGCGAAGGGAGTAAAATGCGCCCCCGTGCAAGATCAGCAAATGTCAGGTAGAGAGAAGGGGTCAGGGGGTCATCAAGTTCAGTGAAGATAAGTCAGTCGGTTGTCGTGGGTCGTGGCGTGAGGGTCAAAGGTGAAGGGAGCTTGATGATGTACCTATAGTGCGAGAGACCGAGTCGATTCGGACCGGTAACCTTGACCGGAAGCCTCCCCGACCTCCTTGAGCATACGACGAAGATGAAGTCATCAGGATGAGTACTTGTTGAGTACTATAGAAACGTACAGCGGGATCTTGGGTCCTTAGTCTCCAGGATGAAGCGTCGTGAAGAGGTAGGCTCACTGCGGACGTGAGGTCCAGGTTGTTCGGTACCTCCAGAGATGGGGCAGATCTGTAGGGTCTGATTCGTTCGCTGAGGTGCTGGGATGATGAACTCTGCAAGTTGGGTTACTGCGATTGCACCATCACAATAGTGGATGGTACCAAGGTGGACCTCACGGACTGGGAACTGCCTAGGTACGAGACCCTTGGAGTTGGGTCTTCAGGAACATGATTCCTGGGTCTCATGCCTCTATAGGTCCTAGATAATCCCGTTCACGACTCGGTCCTCAGGTTGCCAGGTTACTCCACGTTCAGACCTGGTGTAGATCATATATTTTTATGCGTGAAACTACGTACGATTTACTTAAAACTTTTCTCATCTTTGATCCATCAGAATAGGATTCTACTTGAGGACTGACTCCACGTATTTTTAATACTTATGTATTAACCTTTCCGATCCTTTGATAATAATTCTCCTGTGCGATCCAATTCCTTTCAGCGGTAAAACAGAAAAGACGTCCGAGGCAGCCGGTAACGGGGATTCAAAGAGGTAACAGACAGAAAGAAGGCAGAAAATGCAATGGAAAATGGTAGAGAGAAAGAAAGGAGCAAGAATATAGCACGCAAGTGGAAGAGGCGAAACGTGTTCAAAACACTCGCCACTCTCGTGCCTCTCGCGTCGCTCTTGCAACATTGTTCTTCTGCTTTGTGCTGCAAAAATCATGCATGGCAAACCAAGGGGAAAGAGATTTCTCTCTACGTTGCGAAAGCGAACACGCGCCTTAGATACGGTAACACGTATACTGTATGTAGGTATTAATAGTATCGCACATATACACAGCCAGTGAGATCGATTTTTATTATATTTCTTTCTTTCTTTTTTTTTTTTAATTCATTTCGCTATTCCAATACTTTTTCCTCTGTTCTTCCTTCACGTCGTATTTTACGGTTCAAAGAATTCGCTATCATATAGTTGTCATTTCTTTTTATTTCTTTTTCGCTGTTTTTCGTTCATCGAATTTTTCTGTATTTCGTATTCGACATTTTGAAACTGAAATCACAATGAACATGCAAAACTCTCTGACTTACTTTGAAATATTGAAAATTTGCAATCTTTCTGGTGAGTCGTTCAAAATTTTTTTTGACGTGCGAATATATATGTATACGAAACTGTATGCAGTCAAATGGATCGACAAATTTCTGCACTAAATCAGAATGCAGAGGGAGGGCGGGGGGTGGGTGGGTGGGTGGACATCCGGAAATAATACGAAAACGAAAATTAATTAGCGACCGGAATAATTTAGCAAGTAAGTCAAGCGTGGAAAAATCTTATTGAGAAAAAAGTCAAAAAAAAAAGCGATAGAACGGAATAAAAAGTGATGTGAAGGGTAAGAAATTAATTGGATGCACGCTGGGGCGGTAGAACAGTTGAATCGCGAAATGGAAACCAATCGAAACGAAGTTTGGTCGCTCGAGAAATTGCGTAACTCGTTTTCTCGTGATATTATTAACTTTTGAAATTTCTTTCTCGCTCATTATTGCGACAACCTGTTATTCCTCAAAGTTGTCTTAATTATTGCCAATCGATTGAGAATCAATCTTTTTTTTTCTTTTTTTCTATTTTCTGGACACGATGCAAACCAACGGCGATTCTGTTTGCCGCAAATAGAAAGCTAGTAATTCTAGTGAAATTTACGACTTGTAGCTACTAGGGATTTTTAGACTAGCGTGGGTGGGACGTGAAATTAAACGGTGGTATAACTTTATTTTCTCCTTTTCTCCTTTCACGGAGAGACAATTCTTTTTTTTTTTTTCGTCCTTCGACAATTCTAACCGCGAATAAGATTTTTTTTATTTTTATTTTTCCACCGCGAAAACCCTTGAAATTCTCATTCGATTTTAATAGTCCTAACATTGGGTTTCGTCGCTCCTTTTTTTTTTTACTTCATTGCCAAAGTCAAACCCTTGTTTCATAACCTTCCCTCATCTTCTTCATTAATCTTTACAGTCGTACTTGGGCCTCGATATCACACTTTTCATTCGCCAGTCACGAGCAACCTTAGCGCAGAGTCTTGAAGCCAAAACTGGGGGCAGCATAAGGAACAAAAGAAAAGTTTGTATTTAAAGATTTAATCAGTCAGTACCTTTTCTTGTATTGTCTTGCCTTTGTATCTAGTGATATTTATTACGCCAATGGGACACCTCGTAGGAAAATTTTATACTAGATTGTCACTAGACTCAAATTTAATTTGACTATAAAAAATTAATCTCGCAGTCAAAAGTCAATGATCTAAGTAACATTTATTTTTTTATTTTTATATCTTAATTTTTTTTATTTACATATTTTTTTTACTATTGTCATATATCTGTACAGCAGTGACTGTAAATTCGTTCTATATACACTGATTAGAATCGTGACGATGTTTACCATGTAAATTTTCAACAGCTTCGAGTGACGTCACATCCTTCAATTCATTTTGGAAACAAGGCCGCATTATTATTAAACTGCAAAAATAGTTTCGCGCTCCCGTGAAATACCGGGAAAGTGCCGTCACATCTATATCGGGAGCCCCGGCCTAACGGCTACTCCGGATCCCGGTCCTGGTCTTACGTAGTCTGTGTATTTTAGTTTAGAATTTAGATTTGGCGCAATCCCTGAGATCATCTACCTAGTGATATCTCGCACCTACGCACGTTTCATCTTTACTACCGGGTTTCTTGTTCTGATCTAACGGAACGACCTATAAAATTAAATAAGGAACAAGATAACAAGGTAGACTGATTCTCAGTCTCGACTAGCATGATTGACTAACTGAAGAATGACGTATACCGACGTATACAGACAGTGTGACTGCGCATGCGCACGTGTGCTAAAGAAGACAGTAAATAATTGCGAAACCTACTAGAGAACACAGGGTCTCAAAATTTTTTTTTTGAAAAGCACGTGAACTCACTAGACAGCCGACTAAATATATATATATATATATATTCAACCTAGCCGTAATACGTTGTCACGTATCTTTGGGGTAAGTCAGCAAAATAAAGCATCCTATTCAGGATAAAATCGAAATTGTCACCTAAGCATATACGAACTAATTAAATATTTATTTTACCTATAAAAAAATGCTAATCAGGTTGACAAAAGTAGAACATTTTTTTTTTCTTAATTAAATAAAAAATTATTTCCACATTAAAAAATCATATCTATAAAACAGTCCTAATATTCGTCAGGACCCACGAGCAGCCCTCAATACTAATTTGCCCTACTTTGTCGCCATCTACGGTATCTGCACAAAACCAATCACTATCTTTTTATTCCGTCGTTATATTTCTTTGTCTCGGTTACCCTTATCATTATAAGCAAAAAATTTATTATTCCGTCATTTTCAATTATTTACGACAGAAAGTTCCTACATTGATGAATATCATTGATACCACTTGCACGACTAACGTCAATCTCGGACCGGAAACAGTAAAACTACTAAGACTGCCAATGGCACTTGTTTTTCCCGGACACAAGTAAAGGCCATATAAATTCAAACTGACGCGTTATCATCGATCTTAACGGACCACAGTAACTGGTACAAATTTTGTTTTTTCGGATTCCGTCAGTTTCTTGTAGAAAATCGACAAATCGATTCGTCTTGAATATCGTGTCCCCCCTCTCCCAATACCCCTCTCGCCACTATGCGAAACGTCCACGTGTCAATTCAAGTGCACAACATATTGCCTGTCAAATAACCTTTATTCGCGTTTCTATCGTCGTGGCAATCGAGTCATTTCCCACCCATTTTTCAATTGTGATTCGTGACTATATACGTTGCCACCCACACGGAGCACACACGAAAAAGGTGATTTATCCAGAATAAAAATGACGATTTATTGCGTTTATGAAATCTTTTTTTTTTTTTTTTTCTTCTACTTATCTCTCCACCAACCCTCGCGCACCAAATCTCTCCCCACAGCTCGTTTTTAACGCTATTTATTAGCCCAATATTTTTTGACTGCCCGCTTCTACTTTTTTTTCTCTTTACTGATAACCGCCAGAAATCGAAGCCACCCCCACCCATTAATCTCGACTTCCTATACACTGTGGCGAGATAGTTTTTGACGTGTGGCCAACATCTGGAAGAGGGACCGGCTATTTTTTTTTTATATTTTATATACATTTAGTTTAGAAGGACAGATCGATCTGTCAGATTATTTTTCTTTATTCTTCACGCATATTCGATATTTTTCTAAGGCCGAAAATTATTCATGTATAAAGGTTTGATATTATATTTATATCAAAGTTGTTATTTATATCTCATATTTCCTGATATTTTCAAGGCATTTCCGTAATATATTTTCTTCTTTCTAGTCGCTCCTTTTACTCCATTGTTCCACGTGGCTTTGCAGTATTTAACAGTCTCACGTTTCCTCTGGCCCGTTAATAATTCCTGGCGAACTGTCTGACGAGTTTCGAAAAGTTTTCACCGATTCCACTAGAGTTTTCATTCCTTCACGGCTCCTTCGCTGACGACTCCTGTCTCCACGCCCCCCCCCCCTCCCCTCCTCCTCCCGCCCCTGTACAGCTGAACGTTTTACAGCTTTTTCTCAAAGTTTCACGTTTCTTCTTTTGTTACGATTTGTCCAGCGCGCACCTGCCGATTTCGAACTGCTTGGTCCCTTAAGAATTCCACTCGTTACGATTTAATCAGAGGAAATGAAAAAATAAAAAATAAAAGAAAACTTGCCACTCGTAAATCGGCAAGTTCGAATAAAAGACTGTAAAAAGAAAATTTACTGGCAAAGTACCTTGAAGGTAGATTGACGAGTTTTTGAAATTTTTTATCTGTTAATTCATCTGCCGTGGGTCTTCGTATTGTTTGCCGATTTCTCTTAATCTTTTTTGCATGGCTTATCAATTTTCTTAATTCATTTGCATTAATCGTAGCGAATGATGTTCACCATCTGCCGTCGTATCTTGCGTAATGCTTTTCCAAGGGTTGAAAATCGATTGCTCTGTTTTACCGACGTTTTCGTGGAACTGCCATCAGTCGGTATGGTATCCTGTTCTAGTGGTGTTGCAGCACCACCTGCTCTATGGTTACCAAACCATGAAGGCTTTTACGTTACTATGGTAAAGTGTATGGTAAACCATATTTGGGTATGTTGCTGTATGGTGTCGCTGTTTATACTGTTTCTGATCCGGTATTCACAGTCAGTGGTTGAATCTTAAGAACGGAGATCCTGACACATCTCCTCATTGACGGAGGCTGCCATAAAAAAAAAGGAAGGGCGGACATTCCCATAGACGGTCGAAAAAAATGGATAAATTTTGGTAATTTTTATTTCGATAAATAATATATTTATTTAATTTGAACCGATTTTTTAAATTTAATTATATCTGCAGTAAGGAACAGTTAAAAATGTTTTTGCGATCATTTGTCCATTATTACTATTGTTATGATTGTTGACGCTGGCTATGGTTTTCGACGAGAAAATATGCAGGGGATACGATTTGCAATAGCCGGTCGATTTGAAAAAATCCACTGGATTTTTGAAATATAATATATTTAGCTGTTGTTGAATTTTGGAATTTTTTAAATTCCTCGCATTTTTTATATTGAACTTGAATTGAATTGTTGGAAATTTCTTAAAAAAAAAAATGGAACATCAAACGACCACCACAAAAAAAAATAATCTGTGTTCGTCAATCAAACCTAAATATCAAAGGACCCGGTCCAGTCTCGTCACAAGTACAGGCAACCGGCTGTAGAGGGCAGGGGCCGCCGAGACTCTACCTGAGTCAACTCTTATGACCCCTCTTCGAAATGAAATATCTTACGAACTGTTATATATAAGAAAAAATGATTGATACGTTCACTATAAGAATTGAAGGTTCTGAATCGATTGGCACCAAGATCAATACGATTAGCGTACCAGATCGGACCGTATCGCGATGTCTAACCAGATAATTTTATTTCAGTTGCCGTCGTCGTCTTCTTCGCACATCCGTTCACTTTTCTACATAACTTTTCTTTCTATGTTTTGCCCCAAGTACAGGCAACCGGCGCTACAGTCAAGGCGACGAAGCAAGTCATGTAACTGAGCGTCACTAATGGTGTCCTGCTCGAGGACGTCGTGCGGCGAAGTAAGACAGGAGAGTAAACGCTGACTGTTTACGCACCTCTGCCCGTGAGTGCAACAGAGAGAAGCACTACGGTGCGAGCGAGACGCCGAACCTTAACGTCATATTGCCGACCTGTTCGCACTAGTGCTGTGCGAAAAGGACGCAACCAACGACGTGTTGGCCTTTAGCTCACGCTATAGTAACTTCTCTGTTGCGCGCACGGCCTGAGGTGTGTAAATAATTCTGCCCACTCTTGACTCTTTACCGCACGACGTCCACAAGTTGAACACCATTAGTGACGCTCAGTGTATTTGTGCTTCGAATCAAGTAATAGAAAATATATCTATGGTGTCTTTTCGTAAAACGGTACGAATCGAACTCTTAAAAATCTTTTGTGATCGTGAACATTAAAAATTATTTTTAACGTTCGATATGATCGAATTGAAAAAATTCTTTTGTTACGTTAGATTAACTAGGAAAAATATTTTTATGATTTTGGACATGCTTTCGCATCTGAACCACAAAGGGAGATATTTGGGTTCAGTTTTTTGCAGCACGCGTATATTTGTCCGCGTGTCCGCGCTTCAACGTAGTTTTACGTATTTTGTGTGAGGGACTTAAGATCCAGATTGTACTGATGTTTCTCTTTATAGTTAGATCTTAATTTAGGAATATTCACAACAATCCCGTATTTCTTATCTTTCATAATATTGAAAGTAAGTAATGTCGATAGCTATGAATCAATCGCGCATTGGAATGAAAATATGAACAATTTTCAATAAATTCAATTATAACGTTTCGTGTACTATTCACATCGGACATACTAGGTGTATCAATTAGTTATCAGCCCCAAAGTTTAATAAATGACGGCACGTATTTAAATTTTAATTTTTTTCTCGCCATAGAGTAACTTCAAAGCGCCATCCTTAATGAGGTGTACCAGTTGACTGTGTTCCTGATATAACATAAAAAAAAAGCAGTAGTGAAAGCGATGGCATTAAAAAATCAACATTTTAAGCACAGCCTACTTTTTGTATTCCGACCGAAGAAAAATACTGCAGGGGCTGAGGAACTGATTCGTATCGCCATAGGTGAAAATCCTGCGTCTTACAGTGTGCGTAAAAATTGGTCTCAAAGGTTCAAGAATGTAAATTTCAATCTTCAGGAAAAACCACCATTTTTCCGAAACGCGATTCGACAGTTGCTTGAGATATGGGAAAAATATGTAAAAAGTTATGGGGATTGGTTTTAAGGTTAGGCAATTGTCCTTTTTTTTTCCCGTATACAAACAGGAAAATTATGCAAAAAAGTGAAGAATTAATTTATACACCTAATAAATCTACTATCTTGTTATGGATCGCAAGATTTACTTATGCCGGTTCTTATTCGACATCGAATCTCGTATCCCGTCACAAAATTTATTCCGAATAAATCCATTGAAAATGGCTGACAGTAAAAAAAAAAAAAATAAATAACACGAATAATTTGATAAAGCATCAATCGTCATTGTTTGACAATATTAATGAATCAAAAATGAATAAAAAAATTATTTCGCAATCGCGCTTCCATATTACCTTGCGAATTAATTGGACACCGTAAGAACTGATTGAATTCGAATTCGCTCGTTAAATCAAGTATCGCGTAGAACACGGCATCATTGAAAGTTCCCATGGACCATTTGCAAATTACACATAGAGGCCATTAAAATGGATTAATTGGTAAAATTAGGGAAATTGCAATAATTCGCAAATATGCCGATGACAGTTTCATCAAACAATATCCCATTGACAGGTGTACGTTGTATATCAATTTTATGTACTGACAATGACATACGCGTTACGTCACGTTATTATGCGTGCAGGACGTCCTGACGTCATAGCGTCTCGACGCTATGCAAACGTTCGGTTTGTCAGTAACTCAAAACTAGTTAGTATTATTCGCAGGAAGTACGGCGCAGGTTATTGGATGGCAGACAGTCTGGCTCCTATTGTTGTGCGAAGCTAACCAGATATGAAACTGCTGGCAAAGTTTCGGACGAGTTCGAATTTAGAATGGTTTCCGTACTGCGTTGTCAGGGCAGTAAGAAATTTACGTCATTGCGGATATATGTACTTACGTACAGTGACGTAGGAGTCGTGTCACTTAATAAATAGCGGACGTGATATATATATCATTAAAAAAAAATTGATAAGGTATCATCGCTTCTTTGATCAAATTTTTGACCTATTAACCTGGAAACTGATAAATGTAGGGTTGTACAAAATAGTATAATATATATAGATATTATATATATCCTGTCCAAAGAATAATGATTGATGTACCTTTTTTCTTAAATCAAAATATCCATGCAACATGCAATGCATACATATATGTACCTATAGACTAAATAGCCTAAGCTTCGGTACTCTTATATTCCTCTTGAAACTTTGATTTTAAACTTTATTACTGTTCGGTGACTGATTTGGCTGTGAGCAGAAATTTGATTTTTCAAAATGTAAAAAGTGATTCTTCATCGAGAGGCTCATGCGAATATGGGAATGATGAGCAGTGATGCTGGGGAGTGTATCGAATTGGATACGGCTGTCGTATAATTGTCAAAAACAGTAGCAAGGACAGTTGCCTCCGAGGCGTCAGCTGGGACTGACGGATTTCTGACCAATTAGTAGTATTAATTATTTTTCATGCGGCAACGTACATTTATTAATCATTCACGTGAACCAAATATTAAAGAAAACTATGTAATCGTTATAGTATCTAAGTCTTTTTGGATTAAACTCAAAATACAATAGTTACCAGTTTTGGCCTTATATATCAGCTGGATGTATTTTTCAGTTAAACAACGTATGGGAGCATTTATAGACGTCGACTACGTGGTTCGTTCGAAATCGCAGCCGGCTGGTACATTTTTTTCCACTTTTCGAGTAAGTTTTTTATTTATTTGATTTTCGTATCGTGGCTCGTTTATTTCTACTCTTTATTTTTTTTTTATTTTCCACCCGTTAGACTGCCCGTTGACGGATAGCGCGGGGACGATAATAATGCCGAAATTTATCATCCCGCGGAAAAAGCTGAAAGAGAGGGGTTGGGAAGGAGAGAAAAAAGGGGTTGGAAAGATGGGGAAGGGGGTGGCGCAGTGCAAAAATTGTTTAAAAAAGCCTGGGAGATGGGAGGAGCAAGAATACAAAAAAAATTGTAACCATAAAAAAGAATCCTGTGACAAATACGTGAGATTTGCGTCGTCACCAAATTTCAGTTATATCTTCCTTTTTCCTTCTTGCTCCTTTTTGTTTGCTCTGATAAAGCGATTCTCATGTGCAACTTTTCCTTGCCGATTTTTATGTTGAAAATTTAATTTTCTTCGCGGGCACGAAACAAGCCATTCGTGACTTAACGATTACGTAATTTAAAATTTTCGACATATTTATTGCGCTTAGTGTCGTTCATTTCATTAACTTTTTCAAATGACGAGCTTCACAAATAATTAATTTAATTAGTATTTTAAAGAGTCATATGGAAATATTTTGAAATTGCATTGGATCGCCAGTACCTAATGTATTTCATGAAATTAAATTTTGGTTAAATTAAGTTTACACAGTTCATATATATTGTGACGTGATTTTTCGAATCACGGTCACGAGGCGACTCCGGCTGCCGATAAAGAAAACGTTCTCGCTTTCCGGCTCCCTTCGGGTCGCCACTCTGGTCAGAAACTATGTTCTCGGGTTGATTAGTACAGTTACGCCAATGCTCTCGACAGATTTCGTTATGGTTTAGTGGAGGTCGAGGTGCTCGAATCT
>JARQSV010000254.1:568184-595404 GCA_030142285.1 Calameuta idolon | reverse complement strand
TATCTATCTATCTATCTATCTATCTATCTATCTATCTATCTATCTATCTATCTATCTATCTATCTATCTATCTATCTTTCTATCTACCCACCAGGTCTACATATCTATCCACGTACTTGCTTATCCTTGACTACTGGCCTATCTGCTTCCATGTACTTTGTTACTTTCTTATCCCTGACTACTTGCCTATCTCCTTCCATGTACCTTGTGTGTACGAGGTGGCTACCCGATTGGAGGTTAGGTTCGGCGCGTACGCGTACCAGTCGCAGAACCTCGACGTTAACTGGGTTTAGATGCATTTTCTTTTGTCTCTTATTATCATTGTTATACTCAATTGTGCAATAGCCCAATACATCTGCGACGTGGATAATCTGGGGGAAGGACACCACTGACAATTCACAGCTCACAATGGGGCTCGATATCGGCTTGCTGATTCTGTGCTATGTCTGTCTAGATTGTACGTCCTTATACATAACCACCGACGGAGTCAAACGTACGGTTAAAATATGTGTCTAGCCGGCGATGAAAATTCTTTTCGAAATTTTGTCTCTGATTGCGTAATTCTTTTATTGCTGTATTTAAGCCTTTTTTTTTGCTTCTTCCATTGAATTTGAACAGTTTGAACATTTTTAGTTACCCATTAGTTTTTCTTTCGAGGTATACTGAAATCGAATTAGCTTGAGATCCGTGCGCTTTGTGGTCATTGGGGATGAATGGTTTTTTTCTTGAAAATTTTAATGGAGTATATCTGTTACGTCATATGGGGCGATAGATTTTTTTTTTCTTAGCGTTATTTTTATTCTTCACAAAGTACAGTTACTGTTACAAGAGGTCCTTGTGATTTTCGTAAGCTTCACACGATGAATTCGAGGTACGAGTATGTGCGATCGCGATGACGCATTATCGATTTACCGTAATATCTCACTATTAATTCTCTTATCTTGCTGTATCGATTTTACAGAGAGAGAAAAAAAATGACTGATCGTGGGAAAGTGTCGTCAAGTGCTTTTTTATTTCGATAGCGTTTCGAGTACGAGAAAATTATCGTACGGCATTATTATCCATGGCTTTAAAAGCACCAATAATAACTTGCAATCAGTATGCTTCTATATCTACGCAATTCTCGTGACGGACTCCATTGATAAGAATCGCGACGGATAACAACCAGCTATTCATTGCGAGGCGAATCAAGCGGAAAAAGTTTCTCTAGTCATTTTTTTTTTAAATCGTCAAGTGCGTAAATTTCCATTCTACGCCTTTGCTCGTTGCGAAATACGATATTACTTTGAACCTGGAGCCTGGAGGGAACTGTCCAAATTTATGTGAAACGTCAGACCAACAGGCGATGGTGTTTTTACTTAACGATTTTGAGATATTTCACGTTATAGAATTTCCTGACTTGCTATCAGTGCCACTAATATCGTATATCTGATACATAATACTCTGACGTCGAGATATAAAGTATTTATCGTTTATCTAATACGCAATAGGGATCGGGCTATTACGCCGTTTTGAAAATTACTATTGAATAAGCTTTTTCAGAGCCAATGAATGATCTTATATTATTCATTTGATTGCTATGCCTGCAATATTAATTTATTGAAAATCGATGATTGTTCGATGACATGAATATTTAGTAGTGTTGATTGGACGAGTGACGTCACTATGTACTGTTATGATAAAAATTCGATTTTTCCATCAGCATTACATGTACACGAATAATTTTTGTATAATGTGTATTGATTCTTATTATTTGTCAATTTTTATAATTTTCGTTAAAGTCGATATTCACGTTTTGCGATTTCTAAAAAATGCTATTTTATATTTGCAGGTCTATCTCGCTGACTGCGAAGAAGGACAAAACGTGGCGGATTCGGTGACCGCTCAGCTGTGACAACGAGCACAGATAGGGCAAGGAGATGCGCGAATATAAGATAGTAGTGCTGGGCAGCGGAGGTGTCGGCAAGTCTGCCCTTACCGTACAGTTCGTGCAAGGAATATTCGTGGAAAAATATGACCCGACCATCGAGGACAGTTACCGCAAGCAGGTTGAGGTTGATGGTCAGCAATGTATGCTAGAAATATTGGACACAGCTGGCACGGTAAGTAATTCAATGCATATCGAAGAGATGCTAATTCCTCTGAGATTGTATGACTGAGGGTCTATAACAACGGACCATGTTCGATTTTCAGGAACAATTCACAGCTATGAGGGACCTTTATATGAAAAATGGGCAAGGTTTCGTGCTGGTCTATTCGATAACGGCGCAGTCGACGTTCAACGACCTGCAGGACCTGAGGGAGCAAATACTGCGGGTAAAGGATACGGATGACGTACCGATGGTACTGGTGGGCAACAAATGTGACTTGGAGGATGAGAGGGTAGTGGGTAAAGACCAGGGCGTCAATCTTGCCCGGCAATTCAATTGCGCCTTCATGGAGACCTCTGCCAAAGCCAAAATTAATGTTAACGATGTGAGTCAACGTCATCTTTAATTATTGTCAATGTCATTTGCGATTGGGTCGTTCAAAAGGATTGTTGTGCATGATTCATGGATCATTAAGAATAATCCTTCCTTTTACTGGTAGTTGAAATATATTCTTTACGTTCTTACTATTTCAGATCTTTTACGACCTGGTGCGGCAAATAAACAAAAAGTCGCCGGAGAAGAAGACGAAGCAGAAAAAGAAATCGCTGTGTCTACTTCTGTAAACGTGGAACGGCAGTGGCCAGGTTTCCTACAACGTCGAAATCTGAAGACAACCAGTGGTTGGGTGAAGGGATAATGCGACATGGAAATACTAGTGACTAAGAGAGGGCTGATACGACGAAAAAAAATAAATAAATAAATAATAATTGAGGGAAAGAAGAGAAAGAGGTTAAAAAAGGGTCACTGCGAAAATGTAATAAAACGCGGAACACAAGGGTCACGAGAGTGGAATGGAAAAGTGGTCGTGAGAGGAGAGATGAGTGGAATATTGTATATACGTTAGTCCCGGGGCGGCTCGTGTGCACGCGCAACAATGGCGCACAAATGTAGTACGAGACCCCGAGACATCGGTTATCACTGTAGGAGTTTTGCATAACAAAATGATTGGTTAATATTATATATTTAGGAGAAAGAAAAAAAATTGAAATGTTTGGGTGTGCGCGTGCGCAGGCCACCAACCCCCATGCATCGCTCGCCGCGCACCTCTCTTATATAATATAATAATTATACATAGACAGTACATACATTATTAATTAATTATTAATTATTATTATGAAAGCATCAAAATATTCATAAGTTATCAACCGTTTGTTTCTCAAACAATATATGTTTTTCTATATCTCTCCGTATTAAAGCAAATAATAAAAAATTCAATAAATGTTGATCGGTCGAACCCTCCGTAAAGGGATTTCTCAAGCATTCTCTCAGAGCAGGACACTAGAATTCCCGTCAATTTCATCTGCTAATATTCAGACAGACAATCACAATTAATAGAACCCCAAAGACTCCTCGACAGCTACTATCCTTGGGTCTTACGTATTTGCTGCGATGCTGTATTCGCATAACGGCTGAAAATAGCTGTGTAAAATTGGAACGGCGACAATCCTCGGACAATAAATGAGGTATTTAGTGCCAAATGCGTTTTAATGTACTGCGATGATCGTTTATAGTGGTTCCTGTAGAAATGGGTCATTTCAGAGTTACTCAATTTTTTTTATTTATTCGGTTCCCAGTACTTCCAGGTAAAGAAATAATCGAACCGTTATCACCTATTTTGAGTTTTTTATATTTAGTAACAAAACACGCTGAGGATAACAACTAGAAAGATAGGTATTATTACGCTTTTGTCACATTCATCGACCAGATTGTATCTCTATTCGAAGAAAAGATATGGTTTCGCATTCAAAAAATATCCATTACAGTCCTTTCGTCTGATCGAAAAGGAGCTATTGTCAGTATCGTAACAAAAATACTGGTCAGTAAATAAATGTTCTTGAAAGAATAGTGATCGAAGGACATAGATCCCGCAGTCATATTGCAACAGTTATTCATAGCCTCGTCAAGTACCATTGGATAATATTCATTCCAAAAAGCCAAAGCTTTATAATCCACAGAACTTGAGTCACTCATATTAATATTCCTGTTAATGATAAGTATACCAGGATTATCCTCAGTAAAGGGCTCCCACTTGATATTAGGTTGTGACGGGTTACCAAATTTTGCAAAGTTTGCCATCATAGTCATCATCACATCAGCCATCTTCTTGTCAGCTGCATTCCACTGTGTAGTACTACCAACAGTATAAGGAAGTCCCCAAATAAATTGCAATTCAAACATATGAGGTGCACCAGCCCATTCTGGTACGTCTTTCGTAGCTGATACCGTTTTGGGTCTGTAATCAAATCTGTATACAAAAGCCTGTTCTTTCCTTGAGACTTTTTCAGCCATTAGTGTCAATCCCGATGCATAATTCTTCTCTGTTTGAAAATCCAAATATTTATCCCTCAGTATTGCAGGATTTTCATTAGGTGGATGTGGTCGATAAAAGAATAGAACAGCATCTACCGCCAAATGTGGCTTCACTTCACAAGTACTATTCTCATCCGGCATCTGTATGGCGGCTGTTATTTCCTCCTCGATCAGAGATTCGAATTTATCCAAACTAATTCCACCATCACCGCCAATAGCTTGGCTATAAACCAAAGCTTGTTCGTTGTTTGTAAATCCAGTCAACAGCGGTACAGCATTGAAGTTACCACCGTCAAGTATATCCTTAGGATGTTCTGGTAAAAATGGGTCCGATGAATTCGTTGTCTCTGCATCCACGATTGGGCCCCATGTTTCAATATCCGAGGAGACTCGCACCAGAAGTTCCGCACCAGTTCGACGTAGACATTCCATAAGTTTATACGTAGGTCGTCGGATACAACCAAATTTATCTGCGACAAGGTCAACTATCGGTTCCTCAGCTTCCGGTGTACGTACCGAACCTATGGCGTCACCACTTAGAGCTATTGCTTTTGAAAATTTTCCTCTACTCAATGGACTCAACATGTGAAGTCCTACGCTAATGGCTCCTGAACTATGACCGTAGATTACAATGTTTGACGATGACCCTCCGAATATTTCAATGTTCTTGCGGATCCAATCCAGAGCCGCTATCTGATCTAGCATACCATAGTTTCCTGGTGCCGCAGCATCCGTTGTAGTAAAGAAGCCTAGGATATTCAGTCTGTAGGCTACCGTGACGACCAATGTCTGTTAAGAATTCAAAACCAAATTAATTTCTCGATTGTTAATTAATAATGGACGAAGTTCGAAAATCCTTATCTCACTCGCTTTAACCCGGCGTCGTCTACATCGTAAAAAGGAACACCGTCGTCTGCATGGGCCTGTAAGGCTCGACTAGAGATGTAAGTTTTTTTTCATCTAACTAAAATATTGAGGGCTTATCTGAGAATTATCGCATTTAGATACCATTTTACAAGTGGAATATGTTAATAAAACCCATATTTTAAAATGCTCCGAGTTTCAAGGACCCAACGTAGACGCTGCCGGATTAACGTACATGCATGTATTGGGTGAATGTAGATATTCGAAATATCGATTTAACATTGGCATTTCATAAAAAAATAGTGAATTCACGAGATATGACGATTTACCTCTAACCTCCAGTGAAACTGGTTACAGATTCAGATAACAGTTGTGAATTTATAAATCTCTGCGTTTCGTCCAAAGTAAAACTAGAATACCGTAAAATATCAAAAATTGACAAGTCAACCCGTGATCCTTTACGGATGCCAAAAATTATACACTATATTTCCTTATCGCACCTTATCTATCTCCTTTCGGTAACTGACCTTCTGCTTGGTGACGAAAATCGATGCATCCCAAATAGCAGGCGTTCCGGTGTTAAAGTCGCCACCGTGAAACCAGACCATCACGGGCCATCCATCAGGGGGTCGGTTTCCTGCATTAATTGAACCTCTATTATCGATCAAAACTTTAGAGGTTAATTAAAAGGATTTGATCGCTCAGCGATTGTATTTAAAATATTTGTCAAAATTACTATTTACTATATTCCTGCTGATAATGTTATTTGAGATAAATTTTATCCTGATTACAGACACCCAATTTAGATGTGACATCTATTTATATAATTTAGAATCACGGTTTAACGAGGACTCTGTCATGGTCACAAAGGGGAAGTGAAATCTACCAGGGACACGCAACCCCCTGGGTAATATTAGGTAGACGCGTTTGTTAAATATCATCCCTAAACTACTTGACCTCGTCTTGAGGGTAGATACGAAACTTTCTGCGAGTCTAATTTGACTAAAGCTATATAATGATGATGATGATGATTCACCTCAGTGTACAAAGCTCTGAACGAAGTTCTCTATCCCTTACCGTGTTATTTTAACATGGCTAAAAACGGGATAGTTAGTGGTCTCTTAGTTGAGTTTGAGCGTCGTCCAAGAAAATAATGCAAAGGAAAGGTTTCGTGACTGCCTTCGTATCTCGACATCTCTTCGGCCCTAAAAGATCGCGTGCCACTACGTGTACTAGTTATTGTTGTCGTTACTACTTATATCGACCAACAGACTGTGGGGTTCGAATGCTTGATTTAGTTTGAGATTCGATTAAATATGTATTCTTTTTATTGTTCTCAGAGATTATGAAAATTTTAGTTGCCTACGATTATAGATTTCGATAGTCACTGTTATTTTTATTATAGATACATACCTTATAGGGATATAAGCTATACGCAACTCTTTGACTAATCAGAGCGTGACGAATGATTTGATAATTGATCATTAAGACGGTTCAATGCTCTGGCATTAAAGTAATGGAGAATTGTCGTTGGAGATATAAAATTATTGTTACGTCGTCGTTTGCAATTATTTAATTATTCAAAAAACAGAATTCACGGCCCTCCACGTAATTTTTGGTTATGTCTGAAACCTTGTTACCAGTAGCAGTGGAATTTATTACAATTTTCTTTCAGAGAATCGCATGGTACGTGTAACTAACGTTTAATTAAGTACAGTCAAAACAAAGAAAAAATTCAAGGGAAAAAAGTCAATATCTTAAACAATATTATGTATATTACAGAACTCACCATCAGGAACGAAGACGTTGAGGAACAGACAGTCCTCGCTGAATCCAGGATCTGGCTGGTCAGGTGGAAGCAGCTGTATATAATGAAGCTCGTGGAGTTTACGATTGCCGGAAACCTGCTGACAAGATGGTCCAAACTGTGTAGCTGTTCTGTTTCCTGTCCAGGATGGTAACGGGTTGGTAACCGGGGCAGAAAATCGTCCTGGGCCTATTGGTGGTTGAGCATACGGGATACCCAGATACTGCAAAACCCTCTGTGTGCGGGTCAGGAATATCTAAAAATATATCAGGACACACTTGAAATTATATATATACATAGAAAAGAATTTTCACGAAAAAGAAATAACGATAACACATTTTTTAAATTCATTAATTACAACACTTAGTTATTCGACCTCTTTGCCAATCAGAGTTCCTTGTTCAGGTATCTCTACTATTGGGGCCTCACGACTGATTCCTTGTCTCGCATGGGTCCTCTGGGTATAAACCGGCGTAAGGATACCAAGGAAAAGAAACTCCTGGAGAAGCGCCGACAGGAACCACACGCTGTACTTCATTTCGATGACTGACTGAATCAACTCTTAGAATATTCCGTGGGTGGCCGGACCTGGTGCGACGTCTTGCGTGACTCGAGGCATCCAGTTCTCCTACGGGTAGACGTCGGGGCGCACGAGTTTCAGAACTCCAGAAACCTCTATGTACTAGACCTGCGCTGTGAACTACCCTTACGGCTCTTTTTCTTGGCACGATTCATCCCTTACTGTACTGAGCATTGGTTACCCTGTGCATATATAAGCCACAGTACATTAACAGGCGTCGAGCAATTTCGCGAGGAAGTTACATGGGAATTTATCGTTTTACTTCGAACGCTAGACATTTGTATTTCACTAGCGATATTTCTATATGCATTCCATAAAGTGGATTATTATTCGTATACGAAAATTAACCGATTTACTTCGTCCTCGCACGATAACATCGGTCTACCCATGGTAGAATGAGACAAAGCATATTCTGACGCATCTACGTCGCAGAGGACCAATAAGCTGCTGCTCGAAGATTCCGTAACTGTTGCCGCGTAATTTGAAACAAGGCGCAGAGTTTTAACTATTGAAAAATTTCGTAACAAATATTTTTGTTTAATTAAAATTAATTTCATTCGTCCGGATATTTTATAGAGTCCTGAAAAGTGAAATAAATTCTACGTTTATAATTATGGTTATATTTAAATACCGCGAGTCCTTTCCTATTACAACTAAATATAGCATGTTTCATTAAAAAATGATACTCTATGTCGATTCACAGATAAATAATGTATTTAAAAAAATAAATAATGAATTGCCGTCTTTATTATGCACAATAGAAGTCTCACCACGCACTTCACATACGACCAGGATCAGGTTGCGAGGGGTTATGGGATGGGACACATATGACGATATAGACATAGAACACTGAAACATGGCGGAATCTTCGAGATGCGCAGAAGTGGTCGAAAATATGTCCATGAACTGAACATACCTTGTCTCAGTCTACCATGGGTCTACCTGCAGTGGACGCTTTTCATATTAATATTCTATATGACTTATCGTGCGATCTCATGCTCCTTTGACCTGAAAACTCTGCGGCAGTTATTACCAGGTGTGAAGTTCATTTTGACTCGAAATTTTTCATAAATCATTATGCGACTTGACCTGGTAAACTTTTGTGGAACCTGGAGTTTCTTTGAAAATTAATTCAAGGGTCTTTAGCCTCTGTAAATGTAGCAGCGAAGTCTGCACGCTACATCCTTTAGATGGCATCTTTCTACAGTTTATAAGCACTGCGACCTTGAAGGTTTCTCGGAAATATATACAACCGTCGGGTAGTAGATTGGGCGAATAATAAACCAGCCAAGTTTTAGTCGTTCGGGTTGTTACCTGAATTGGAGAAAGACTTTTTGCATCGTGGCCTCGATCTAATTGCATTGGTTGATTAAAGTCTTGCTCGGACTAATTAGACTTTCGATCCGGTCTCCAATTATAGGCGAACGATCGCACGTAAGATAGCTTAACGCTTCTGTGATTAATATGAAATATTTTTTCTAATTTTTTTTTATATCTAAGATTAATTTGAGATTATAATAACACGTCAATGTCACGCTGCACCTATTAAAGGCTGCATTTCCCGCGACCTTTTGATAACGCGAACTTTGCAGCGATCTTATGCAATGCATAATTTATAAATCCTTAAAGTTTTGAATCTGATAAATATATATGGCCTATCGATGATTGATCTATGTACGTCAATGTATACATACGATTTTGAGGAATGGAAAAGTTGCGTGCTAATAAAAACCGAAGTTTTATCAAGCAAATTTGAAAAAAAAATGGTATAAATTAAAGAATTGTAGCTTTTATTGGAAATCCGTCCATAATATTCTTTATTTGTAGAAAATATGAATTTTTCATGTCATCTACATTCCTTATGAATATTTAGTATTTATATACATATATATGTATATTTCATACAGTCTTATTAGACAACATTTTATACAGCTTACAAAGAATTTTTCAATGTTCTCCAGTCAGCAGTTTTATAGCCATTATTGGCAGTCATGCTATTATTGATTTTGGTACCAGGAAGATTTCGATCTTGCTTTACCTTATCCTAATTATTTGGTGCGTCAGTGCATTGAGAAAGGAGTGATAAGCAACCAATAGGGAAAGCCAATGGCCGCCTATAACTGGCAGCAGCAGTAACAATGACCGTAGTGCGCGCGCCCTGCTGATCTGTGCTTTTGTCATCTTTCATTCATTTCATCCACTCGTCCTTTAACATAACCATAAATTGTAATATAATTGTACCTGACATTATAAATCTTTCAAAGCCACGGGAATAAATGAAAATTTTTCTATATAATTTTCCAAAGATATTAAAAAACACGGGTTTCGTTACTGACTCATTTTTATTAGTATTACAAAAACAAATGTCCCACCTGCATTCTGACATCATTCGTTTGTTGAGTCAGAGGATCATCGTGCACCAAAGTTCTTGTACAATGTGGGTGGAGTTAAGCTTATAGAGGATAATTCTTTTTTTTATTAATTAATTCGCGTTGTATCATGTTCGCGTTTTGGATCTCATTAATTCTTGGGTGCCAAGTGTATGCACAAAATTATACTGGATGTCTGTGGGATTCTGTGTTAAATGAGGATATACCATCACCTAGTTTGGGATACACCGATTCTAGCTCTATGTGCATTGAAGAATGTCGCTTTCGTTACTATATGTAAGTTAATAGTTATGATGGTCATGTAATATTATAGTTTCGTTAAAAATTGTTTGGTAATAATGGATATCTTGTAGCGAGAGACCAAGTAGAATATTGGAGGGAAAGTTAATGTTTGAAGTTGGTTCATCGTTAACTTGTTTTCTAGGTTTGCAGGTGTAATGAATGGTCAGCAATGTTATTGTAGCAGTAAATTTCGTCCACACAGTCAATCAGATAATTGTACTGTTATTGAGGTGCACGCTACGGGCCAAAAAGGTATGGGTTTTTTAATTCATTAAATAATTCTGTATCTCCATTGTTTCCTTAACAATGTAGACATAAAGGTATTTAATACTTTTATAGGACCCAGCCCACCAAGAGGAATAAAAATAGATCGTATTAAGCCTGATACTCTTCGGATTACATGGGAACCACCTGATATACCAAATGGAAATCTTACATCGTATACCCTTCATGCAAAGGCTATTAAAACATCATATACGTTTGGTGTACTCCCTACAATCGAGTACAAAGTTCTAGGTGGTTCATCAAACAGTACTACTTTGGGAGGTCTCCAACCTGGAACAAAGTATAATATATCCATCATTGCCTCCAACACCGAAGACAGTGGTAGTCCAGCTTTTGCTATCGCTTGGACTCCAATAGGTCCTCCAAACAAACCAGCAACTCCAAAAGTAGTTGACAAAACCAAAAATACAGTAACTGTTGAACTAACAGAAGGTACTAGCGAATACGGTCCTGTCAGTGCTTATCAGGTAGTCGTAGTACGACCAGGCACTATACCACCGATTGGAAGTGACGTAGTGTATTCAGATTATGACAAATCTAATCGTGATGGCTTAGGTTATTACATAACTGGAGAATTCGAAGCAAGTGATTTTTTCAAATACAAAAGATTTACAGTTGGTAATGGAAAGATGATAGGAGGATACCTCAATGTTCCACTGGAAGCTGACATGCAACTGCCGCAGATAGGATTAGTGGTTGTATCCAGAGTTCGAGATGAGATACAGTACAGTTATTCGAATTTGACAAGTAGTCGGCATCGTCTTCAAAAAGCAGAAGAATCCCAAATGGACAGCACTGCTATTGCATTGTGTGTAGCCATTGCTTTACTAGGAATATTATTGATCGCATCTATACTCGTTTATTTTATACTGAGACGTAGGCATCGTAAGAGACACATGAGAAAGCTACCGGAGCAGCAAGAACTAACATTGCAAGGTCCAGTCTACGAAGTGGACAATATGGCCTATATTCCAGAAGACCTGCCAGAGAGAACAAATCATTATCAGGAACTAAAGAACAAACTATGGAATATACCTAGAAACCTATTAACAATAGATGCCATGGTAATACAAAGAGGCCGTTTTGGTACCGTGCACATGGGAACCGTTCAAAAAGATGGAACCCCGATAAACGTAACAGTTCACAGTATAGCAGACGGTTTGCTTAAATCCTCTGACAAGAAACTCATGCTCCGAGAACTGGACGTCTGCATTCGAGCAGCAAGTACAAAGTATCTGGCTGGTCTCGTTGGAACCTGCGAGATACCAGACACCTTATATGTCGTCATGGAAATGCCACCGCAGACTCTGAAGAATCGACTCCTGGCAGCAAGATCCGGTGACGCATTTCCCGTTGATAAAATGTTACCAATTAGCGCATCTGTGGCTTCCGCGTTACGTCACCTTGAGCACAATAAGATAGTTCACAATCGTCTCTGCGCAAGAAGTGTAGGACTTTGCAGCGATTGGAGTCCTAAGGTCATGGGTCATGGTATAGCGAAGTACGCCCTGGAGGATGTGAAGTACGCGCGATGGACGGCTGTGGAGTGTTTTGAAAATCAAAAGAAGCATCAGCCAGGTGTTGTATGGGCTTTTGGTGTGTTGCTATGGGAAATGCTGTCGATGGGAGGAACGCCCTACGCTAATCTCAACTTGGAGAGTGACGTAGAGGAAGCGATAACACGAGGGGAACGTTTACCACAACTTCCGGATGTACCTGATCCTCTCTACGAAGTGATGCTTTCGTGCTGGCAATGTGATCCTCAAGAACGACCAACGTTTGATGAACTGATTCGATTGGTGAGTTTCTTCGTTGTTTTTTTTTTTGTTCATACAGATCTTGCAATTTTATTGTTATTTTCAGGATACGTTAAGCGTATGTCCTATCAGTTCCATTACTGAACCATACATTCCGGAATTGGAGTTAAATTGACTGCATAAATTCTCAAGAACATAGATCTCCTACTGGATCTCTTTTGCGTGCCAGGGTAAAATTATTTTCGCGCTCACTAAGACGCTCGTACTTACGTAATGTTCTTCAGCGAACATTCACAGAACTGCCTGTGTAAATGAATTTTTTATACATATTTCTAGACGCGATAAAACGCACCATATGCAAAATTATCGGAGTTACGCCTGAACAGCTATCGGATCTGTTTTATCGTATTTTGAATATCAAAGTATTAATTTTATAAGTTATTTTTACATATACTTTATTTCAAGTAGTCATCCCTGTAAGATATATTAACGACACTATTGTACTTTCCGTCCACTTTTTACATGTTAAGGAATAATTTAAAGGTCAAGTAAGGTACGATCAATGACAGCTACTGCATCATTTATAAAAGATATCTTAAATAATTCATCCATTGCGACCAGCATGATTCATTGAATAATTTAAATACATTCCAAACATACATTCCATTTTCTTTTTAAGTATTGTTTTATTGCGTTTGACTTTTTAAATATTTTTATTGTCTCACGTGAGTTTTAAGATGAAAATTGTAAAAAAGAAGGCGAGTAGAAATATGTACATTTCTTTGCGTAAATAATGTATCAGCTTTGTAGATGATATTACATCTCAGAATTACTTTGGTCCTTGTGGCGGCACTTATTAATTATCAACAAAATTACACTAAGTATTCAAGTACAAACACAAAAATCATTGAGCCTAAGAAAGTGTAAGGATTATATTCTTGGTACACGTTTGTATAGCATTTAAATTAGTTAGTGCAAAATCTTGTGTATGCGAATACTGTAATTTTGATTGATACTCCAAAAACCGCATTGTACCTTTAGTTACGATAACTTTATTATCTAAAGTTATTCTCGTGTACTTTTACGTATTGGACTACATCATTTTATAACGCTGCATATTGTGTTCTTATATTAATGATATATTAAATATTTAACTAACACAATTTCGTCCATTGATATTGTTTCCTTAATTATCTATACATAACATGCACAGACGAATCAAAGTACCATCAATAGACATATTTATGTTGTACTACACTGTCAATCTTATAAAAATGAAATAAGTCAGTTTTAATATAAAATCGGGCTTTCTTAAAATTTTTAAAATTGACTTCTAATTACGTGTGCTCATTACCTGTCACGTTGGTGGCGGCGAGGACATTTTACTGGAATGAGAGTGAGTGGGTTTTGGTAGAACATTTGGTATTTTGCTACTAGCTGGACAAAGTAGTTGTTTGTATGCTTCACGATAAAACTTATTGGTACCAGCATAAATGAACGGATTTATAACAGAAGAGGCCCAAGCAAGTATGGAACTAATGATGTGTAATATGGGAATTTGCATTTTATCATCGACAACATTAACAAGCATGAGCGGCATGAAGCAGAGAAGAAAACATAAAAATATTGTGAGCATCAGTCTGGTCACCCTGGAGTCTTCACGGCGATGAAATCCATTTCGTCGACGATTTCCGCTCCCGTGAGCTTCCAAATTCTTGCGACTCTTGCGTACTCTCCAATAAATACAGAGGTACGAGACAATTATCACCATACAAGGTACAATGAATGCCAATACAAAAAGAAATTTCTTAGGACTTTTTCCATCCTTTTTAAGAATCGTACAAGAGAATGTCGTTCGGTCCAGTCCAAGGGTTCCCCAGACTCCCAGTAATGGTGGAATTAACAAAGAGAAGCTAAAGGTCCAAATGACAACGAGCATTAATATTATACCACGTATAGTATACAGTCTTGCATAACACTCTGCAGATTTTGAGATTAACACGTATCTAAAAAAGAAGAGAAATATATTTTTATCTCTAAACATACAACAGTATCTGTAACCGTTTTAATGTAAAACATACATATAAAATTTTAACGAACCTGTTTATAGTTATGGCGACCATGCTGAGTAAAGAAACAGCAACGTTTCCATAGAAGAATAATGGAAAGATCTGACAGAGCGTCTCACCGAGTATCCAAGCTTCGTTCAAGTATCGGCTGGCTGTCAGTGGTAAATTTATCGCACAGAAAATCAAATCCGAGAAACAAAGACTTATAACGAAAGCAGTGGTCGCGTGTCTTCTTAACCTGGCGTATCTAAGGAGAGCAACGACTGTCGCCAGATTTCCTGAAAGTCAGTATCATCATCGCCATAAAGTTCTTGTAAAAGATTCAAAGAAGAATTTAAGATGTACATATTATGCAATAATAGTCGCACAGCCGAACGGTCTTCTTGTAATAAAATTCCCTACGCGTACGCCAGTCGTGTTAATCGAGTCAGCTGACGAATCGCCTGTGGGTCAAGAGGCGAATACGTGAGCGCGAACGTTTAACGAGAGAAAAAATCGAGAACTGCCAAATGAAAGGACGTAGAGTCTAGTTAAACGTGGCCTTGTTCATTGCTACGCGCGTACTACGAAAAAATTAATAATAAACTCAATTACCATATACTATTATTATCAATGAAGAAACCAATGAATTATTTTCTACCGTATATCTGTAAGCCCCGTAATATTATTTATCACAGTATTTCATACATGCGTAGTCATCTCTATGTATTCTTGCGTGACTTTTCAAAGCATATGTCACGTACTCTTATTAAACATTGTGGTAAACCACGACTGCATTAGATTCCGTTCGGTCTATATTATTTGCATAATATATTTTTCAAGGTCTCGGTGTGAATAATTTATTGATTTAATATTTACGTTATAATATTCCTATCGTAATATTCTTACCCAGTACGCCAACAATGCTGAACACAATTGCACATACTGCTGCGATGATCGTAACAGCCCTTGGGAAGGATCTATCGTATATTTCAGCCTGCGTGGCTCTTAAGATCGATTCGTTTACAGGCAATTTTTCCATTACCCAATCACTCGACACTTTCCATTTTTTTCTTCTATTTTAACCTCCACAAAATGATCTCGTCGGTCTTAACGAAATCGGCCGATTACTCAGCTTCGTAATAAACCAAGGAGCCCAGGGAACCGCGATTGCTGTTGGCTTTTCAGAGACTGAAGACCTCCGTTCTATGCACACTCCTCCGTCGTTCTTACGTTCCGCGTCTTATCTCCACCACTCGAATTAACTCACGCGTCTTTCCCGCCTCCTGTTTCGTTCGGAGATCAAGCTCAGGCACCGCCGAGATCAAACTTAGCTGCAAGAGAGTAGCCCTTTTCGTTGTGTCTAGTAACCACGATAAATGTATCCATCAAGTAAGACAGTCGTTAGATACGAGGAGTCGTTTCAAGTTTTTTTTTTTTTTTATTAGTTTGAGCTTCTTGCAAGATGTACTGACTTTAATTATATTTATTAATCTTTTGTATTGTCTTTGTTGTAGGGCGACGACGAACGTCTACTCGTACTCTTGCTGAGTTCTGCTACTGACTCAGGATCAGAATTTCGTTTTGAATCCACCAGGTAACTGTCGATTGCGTTTTAATACGTGGTGGGTTGACTTGAATGCGACCTCGTGGGTCCAGGTCGCTTATTGGTGGAGACCTGGGGCAGCTGTTGAGTTTCCCCCTTAGAAGGACGACAATCGGTACAAGTTTGTTCAATGGCAAATAGGCTATGGTCCTGGTACGTAAGTCCTATACAAACTCGTGGACCCTTTAAGGATGACTGAGGTAACGGTTTCTACGGTCATTAAATCGTCCTGTTGGATGGGAATTATTTTTGAGGTGCTTTCATCACTGATGATTTACATAGGTGCATCGCTTATGCCAATAATTGAGTGTAACAGTCAATTTTTCTTTTTATGTAATCTATCTCTTTCTGTTCCACTCATTTTATTTGACATTACTGTATTCAATTTTTCATTGCTTTTCATTAGGGAAAGCTGCATCTGCAGGAAGTTTAGGTATGGACCCCGGATGATGTTTATTCTGTAAGATTAGTCCTATCAGTCTAGGTCCATAGTAAATTCCGTTCCTGGAGAAAATTTTTATGCTACGCCTGTTCTTGGTGGCGATAACACTCAATGTCAATGGTGTTCCTCGTGATAATACACAGGATGAGAAAGAGAAACAGAAAAAGAGAAGCATAGTCGTAATCGTAAAGACGGATAACATATGTACAAACACAATTGAACAGACGATTAATAGTCAGCTTCATGTTAGTTCTCAACTGGAACTAGAGCAACGTTCACATAACGCACATAAGAATAAATTCACCAAAGGTACGTTTTTAATTTTACACTGTTTTTGTTCCTCCGAAATTCGCATCGGTACAACAAAAATTTTAACAAATTTTTGTCACCCCCCATTTTCTGGCAGAATTCAATAATTTCTTTACTTATTGTTTAAGTCCCAGTTGTGTTATGGTGCCAGGTTTTTTTTTTCTTTTCAATAATTGTATAGAATTATTCATTCCCACGTCTAGTTTTCATATGACTTTACTTTCCAGAGGCCTTTATGGTTGAGAGCCAATGGTCGGGAGTCTGAATGAGCTCATTGTGCGGACCCTGCGGGATCCATACTTCGGTTGAATTCAACAAAGCTCCCCATTCACGGAATGCCTGCGAGAAGCAGCCTCCGTGAAGGAAGAGGGAGATTTTAGAAACAGCCTTAATGAGGGTGAAAAAAAACTGCGGTCATGTTCTGATATCATTTCTACTGGATAATTATACAATAAGTCAAATTCAGTAAGTATATAAAGATAAAATATTCTTAATCAATGTATTTGTAAGAGTTTGATAAGCGACTTATATTTTACACAAATAAAAAAAAAATTATAAAGGTTTTTTTATAATATTAACGGGTGGTCCATAATCTTTTGTGATACAAAGGAAACGGCAGTGATGACCACGGGGAATTAATGATCCTTCTTTTAAGTCCACTGCGCCAGTATTTTTCATCCAAATGGATTTCGAGTACAATTTTTAGAAACGATTAAGCACAGTTGATTCGGTGACTATTATGTATTGATATTGTTATCTAAATTTGAATGTGTTCTTGTACATAAAGACGATATCGATGCTCGTGTCCTTTCATTCATTTTTCTATAGAATATTCCTTAGCTGTATAATTGCAACAAGATATTAAATATAACGATTACAAGGTTTTGGTTAAAGCATTAAAAAATTGTCATTCTTACACATTAAATGTCCGTCATTATGGAAGAACGATACTAGTCGATTAAAATGCCTTTAAAGACGAAAAGTAAAGAAGCGTTTGAAAATAATTCAGAGAAAAAAGGAAGAAAATAGAAATAGTAAGCCTTTTAACAGAACGTTCGTGGCCCAGATCCTCCATCTCGAAGTCCTAACCTTGGTGATCTAATATTATAATTAAAAAAAAAAAAAAAGAGATGCATTTGGCACGGAACGGACAATCATTATAAACAAGTGAGATGCAGCGTGTAATAATATTTCGTATTTACAGATACACAGTCTCACGATAACGTATAGCCGGTCCTGAACCTCTCGCGCAAGCAGAGTGAATACTGGCCAACGTCGCCATGTTTCCAGAAAAGTGGATTGGTACGCTACCAAATCAGCGAGGTCGACATCCTGAGAGGATCGTAGAAGCCGGAACTTCCCGAAGTAGATTTAATCCTTTTTATTTATTTTTTTTTACAGCAAGCTATATCGTACTTAAGTGGAACACTGTCTGTAGAACCGTGCCTTCTTTTCAATATCCTGAAGATGATTTTCGATTTCAACAGTCAAAGCGTTGACGTCATCCATAAGGTCGGTCAGCATGCGCTCATTGTCCTTATAAACGCCCTCCATGCCATCAAGATCCTTAAACTTAGTGCTGGTGTCAGCTGTGAGTTCAGAAGCCCTTTGTAACAATTGTTTGGCTCTCTGTATGTCGTCTTTGCTTTTGTTCACGCGATGATTTAGAGCATCGCCAGCAATTTGGTACACGGCTCCGAGACGCTTTGTTTTTTCATCGACTGCCCGGGCCTCTTCGGCGACCTTACCAGCCTCCACACCAATTTCCTGATTGACGACAAAGTCATTCTTTAATGATTGCGTCTGGAGATGCTTTAAGCGAGCGTCCAATGCGTCTACAGCTTCGGTAGTGTTGTCTGCCTTCGTTTGGGCCCCCTTGGTCTCCTCAATTATGTCAGTCAGGTCGCGTTCTGATAACTCGATATCGCGCTCGGCTTTGTCAATGGCATCCTGGGCTTGATCCTGGGCCGTTTGCGCGTCAGTAAGCAGAAGTACCACGTTACCAGCTAGCATTTGCTTCTGCGCTGCTATTTCCTTTGCCTCGTTTGCTTCGTCCTTCAAATTATTAGCGAGCTCCAGGTCATATGCCGTCTCGGAGAGAATCAGCCCAGAGTTGGTAAGAGAGCCGACGATGTTTTTAATTTTATCCGCTAAATTCTTTATAGCGTCGGGTCGCAATTTTATGTCCTTATTCAAAACTTCATCTGCCAGGTTGCGCACCATTGTTGGTGTAGACTGGTCTTCGTTCAATGTGCTCCAAACCTTGTCGTTGAGGTCAGTCAAGTTCTTCGTGACGCTGTCAGAGCGGTTTCTGACATCCCAGGCAATGTTGAAGGCATCCTGAGCATTTGACCTTGCAGCGATGGCGTCTTGCTTTGCTTGAATCATCTGTAGAAGAAAAAATATTATTTTAGATAGAGTTTCTCCTGCATCTGCCGTTCTTATCTGTACAAATAGAGGTCCCAAGGTTCTGGGCTCTTAAAATAATTCTCGCAGTAGTTTATTCTATCTGGAAACTGTCTTACGTGTCAAGTACTTGGATGAAAACAGATGGGATATGATTTATTAATTATTCTTATCTTATTCGATTGCCTAGTGTTACTTACGTTTCTTAAAAGCTGCTCCGCCTCATCCTTGTGCTCTTTTATCTTAGTCGCCTGTTTGGTAGCTACGTCCAATGCCTGATTAGCCTTCGGTACTGCACCTGCGTCGCAGGACAGACTGCCGCAAGATCCACATCCGGCACCTCCGCATACGTCACTGCATTCCTTCACCTTCTCACCACACATTTTCAAGTTCAATTCTGGTACAGAGTTTGTGAGTTCGTCCAATTTCTCATTCAATTTGATCAGCGATTCTTTGTTCTTTTCTTGAGCCTCATTCACCAATGAGCTGCTTCTTGCTAGTAGATTCTCGGTATTCTTTCTGTAGCGTTCAGCATCTTTCAAAATGTTAGTAGTAGCGTTAGCCATACGTTCAGAAAGTCTAGATTGTTCAGCCATTTGTTGAGTTACAGTCAATGCGCCCTGAACATTGGCTTCCTGGAGTTTAGTCGCATTGGTACGAAGCTCAATTGCTCCCTGATGAAGATTGTTCGTTCTGTTCTTCATGTTCTTCAAAGCAACGTCATCTAGATTTACTCTTTGACTTATATTTTCCTGTAAATTATCTACTTCATCTAGTAAAGTAGCAGAGGCAGTAACGTTCTTACTAAGCTGTTCAGCTAGGTCGTTGAGATCATCCAAATCCTGACTTCTCACGGAAGTGTTGCTAATCAATCCACGTACCTGATCCAGACTGGTCACCATATTCTCAAATTCTACACTGTACACACCCGTGGTACCAACTTTTTGAATACGTGAAGCCTCACCGATAACGGAATTCGTGTGATTTCTCAGTCCGTCCAAGATGATGTCCCAGTTGTCGAAACATTCACCGCAGGGCATGCAACTAGGTGCGTATCCAACGTAACTGCGATCGCACTGGTCGCATTTTTCACCACCAATACCTTTTCTGCAAATACACTTGCCCGTATGACGGTCACATTGTTGACTAGCGGATCCTGCCCGATCGCAGTCACACGGATAACACTCAATATTAGGATTGCCCCAGTAATTGGTCTGACACTCGTTACAACGACGTCCGCCAAAGCCAGGTCGGCATTCGCAAGTACCGTCGAAGGGATTACACTTGTCAGAGACACTGCCCACAACATCACATTCGCAGGCGTCGCAGCCTTGACCGCTAGCAATTCGCCAGTGATTCTCCTCGCAAGCGTCACAAAGTTGTCCTACCACGCGTGGCAGACATGGACACTGTCCAGTTCGATGATGACAGGATCCAGCATTTCTGTCTGTACCCAGGGCATTACAGCGACAATCCTGACAATCTTGATTCAATGCGTCCCCATAGAAACCAGGCTTGCAGACTTGACAGTTTTGTCCATCCGTATTGTACAGACACTGTAGACAGCGTCCTGTATGAGGATCACAGTTCCCTGGTCTATTAAGATCTGTATTCCCACTACAGTCACATGTTTTACACTCTCCGCCAGGTTGATCAGGATTCCCATAAAAGTTTTCAGCGCAGGTGTCGCAACGTGGTCCAGCGTATCCTTCGTAACATTCGCAAATTACGTCATGAGTTTCTGGATCCAAGGAGCAACTGTCAGCGTAGGAATGACCAGAGTTTATGGTTCCTGGACAAGGACACGCTCTGCAGGGTATATCGACTCCAATACGTGGATCCCCATAGAAGGTCTCGTTACAACGGTCGCAGTTGTGACCGGTTGTATAGTCACGACAATTTATACAGGCACCGGTGCGCGAATCACAGATATCTGCATGACCGTTACATTCGCAGCGCTGACAATGAGGGAAGTTCCAGAAGCCAGGTTCACACTCGCCGCAAGTTCGGCTGTAAGTGTTTGGTCTGCACTTACAGCGACCTGTTTCTACGTCGCAGAAATTGTCCAGCGCTCCGACGCCATCGCAGTCACAGGGAATACAACCTTCCGAACCGAAACCATAAGTTCCTGGGGCGCAACGATCACAACGGCGACCTACCACGTTTGGCTTACATGGACAGACACCGCCGTATTGTTCGCATAGTAAACTGTGAGACCCGGTTGGATTACATTCACAGGCTAGAATGGGACAGAAAATCTGTTAAATTCTTTCAAGGCTTAATTGTACCTTGGTGCTTTTTGTTAAGAGCCTTCACTTACAGTGAGCTCCGTCATAGGCGAAGTATCCAATACTGTTATGATATTTGCCACAGATCTCCATGATATCAGATCTGTAATCACCAACGTCGTTGAAGAGTTCGTTGCAACGGTATCGCTCGTATTCCTGACGGCGTAATTCACCTAGTGGAGAACCGCTGAAGAAGGGTATAGTTTCGATTCTCGGTCTCAGGACAATCTAGGATTAAAATAAGATCGCTCAGTGCTAATGAACATAATTTGTCAAGTAAATAATTTCAAATTAATTACCGAATCCACAAGAATAGAGGCTGTAGGTGTGCTGACGTAATTATTGAACTTTCGGAATTGTAATATAACTTTGTATTTTTTTCTGGCCTCTAAACAAACAGAAGGTACGGCTACGGCGCTCCGAGAATCCTGTGGCAGCTGAACCCAGAGTCTGTCATCTTCTGGTACCCAATTTGCACACTGACCATCTGGATCCACAGGACCATCCCTTTCGATTATAATCTGAACCTCATCCCAAATTCCTGGATGCACGGGTTCATATCTAACTACAATATCGTAGTACATTGACTTCCTGATGTCCCCAACAGTGAAGTTAAGGGTTGAACCTTCTAGAGCTCGCATGAACCCTGTTCCAGTCCAGGTGTTGTTCCGCCCATCACGGTATGGTTCTCTGATGACCACTTGGCAATTCTGGGTTAGAAATGATCGTTGACTTAGACATATAAATTGAAATTCCTATAACCTTTAAGAATGTACACAAGGACACGTACATCTGAGGCACGAGCCAGTTCACCCTCGTAGATGAGGAAGTCCAGGGAACCAGTGTAGTAACTTTGTTCCGGTTGGTCACAAGTTCTGCCACTGACATGAGGTCGACAACGACATTGGCCAGTAACCACGTCACAAGAGTTTTCATAAGAACCACCAGGATCGCAATCGCAAGGTTTACAACCATCCTGATCATCGGACAGACCCCAGTACTCGGGAAGGCACTGATTACAGTCCCGTGTCGTTACATAACGCTTGCACGTACATTCGCCAGTAACCATGTTACAACCCTGATTGCCAATGGTACCCAAAATGTTACAGGTACAGGCTAGAATTCATGAGAGAATTAAGATTAGCTGTAAGTATTTAATTTTCCATTTTTCTTACTAAAAAAAAAAACTGTATTACCTTGACAACCATCAGGATTTTCAATATCAAAGTTCCAGTATCCATTCTTGCACCGATCACATCTGCGACCTTCAACATTTGTCTTACAATGACAACGACCGGATTCGTCCCCACTAAGGGGGTCAGTTCTGGAGTCACAAATTCCGTCATCCAAGGAACCGCTTGGATCGCAATCGCAAGCTGAAATTATTGGACAGATCACAGTAATTGCATTGCTACCATTTAGGCACGACAATAACACTAAATAATGAAATTCACTTACGTTGACATGCATCATGATCCGATATGTCTCTAGTAACATCATGATAGAAGAACGGTTTGCATTGTTCACAATTCTGTCCTCTTGTATTGTGCTGACAGTCGTCACAAACTCCTCCTGAGACTTTACCTGATCTTTCATAGACGGCCTCGTCGAAGTGACAAGAATTTGTATGATTATTACAATTGCATATTCTGCAGGCATTTGTTTGTTTTCCTACGGCAGGCTTCCAGGGTACGTCATTGTAAAAGTCCTCGCAATTTTCACAGTTAAGACCTTTGGTGTTATGGGTGCACTCGCATCTGCCATGAACCATGTCTTCCTCGTGGACAACGCCCGGAAGTGGAAGACAACGGGACGCATGGCCGTAACAGGAACAGGAGCCACGCACAATCATATCCTTGATAGCGTAATAATATTTCTCACGGATTTCAGCCCGATCATCCAGTAAATCATCACCAAGTGTATGTAACCTGGTGAAGTTGATCCTGAGATTCGTCATCTTCAGCAGATTCTGTACCTCCTTCGAATAAGGATTAGCTATTTGCAATTGCGGTGGAAGAACCCTGAAGATTATTTCACCGTTTGTAGAGGGTGCCACGTTCGAGTAACGCCTCTCGCAGATTACGTCAGTCAGTGTCTGCGGTTCTGTCGTCTTCACTCCAGGAAATGATTGTTCACAGTTGTGCGCAAAGTATCGGTAGACCTGCCAGGTTTTCCCAAAGTCATAAGAACGTTCGATCAGCATAGCAGCTGGTCGGAAGGTCTGAAAGCGAATAATGATGTGGGTGAAGTGGAACTCGGCTTCCAGGTCCAATTGCAGTGTCACATTTTCTACTCCGTTCTCAGCCTGCCACCAGGACTCGTGACGTGTCCTGAAAACGTCGTATAAGGATGCTATGATTGTCTGTTAGGATTTTTAATAAGAGCTACGCGGCTACAGAACCTGTTTAATTCATCCTTATTGAATTCTAATTAAAATATTAGAAGCTTAGTTACCCAGGCATATATTTTGTGATAATATTTTCCACATTGTGCTGCTGGGTTGGGTGCGATGCGTCACAGAAGAAACATTTCTTGCGTTCCTTCAAATGAGATACGATACAATATCGTTCTGGTCCACGAAGACCACAGGTAGAGGATGCCGAAAGTCTGTCTTTTCGTCCAATCAGTAAATTTCCTGTTGCTGGGTAACACGAGCTCTGCTCGCAAGGATGTGCGCGTTTGGGATATGAACCTATTAGTAATTAAAGACGCATTACGTTACGTACAATCTTATCCGCTACATAAACCATTATTATTATATACCTTATCACCATGTAAATGAACCATGAATTACATGTAATTTTATTAATTGACAATTTTAGTTAACAAGTGTTAAACCTTAATTGCTAACAATTATCAATACTAACCCAACTACCAGAACACCACAATTATTAGTTGTGCTCAAGTATATTTAGTGTCGTGTGACTACCTGTATTTTTTAAATATCTACATTAAAGAGTGTAACGTCCATTTGTTTATCCTGGAATATCTTGGCATTATTTTTTTTCTTTTGCTTTCTTAGTAAATCTTTACTAATATAATTATTTTCTTTAAAAGCGTTTCTAGGAGATACACAACAATTATTCGCATTGTACAGACAGCGACAAGTGCGAGGTGGACTATGTTAGCGATAGTAAAAAAAATATTTAATTGTAAGTTATTGTCATGGTGCTCGTGTCCGATATTGAATACAAATTAAAAAAAGCCAACTGAGCTACCTCGAAGTTTCGGATAGATCATCGGTATCCGTTGAGGACCTTCAGTCATTACCTCCAAGGGTGATATGTCGCCTCGTCGTATAGATCCTATAAAACCCTCCAAACTTATCTATTGGCTATTTTTTTAACGACGACATATTTTTTCCTCTCCCATTCCGCAGATCCTTAATTTTCGTAATTCAGTTATGTATATCGTTATCAGTAGTACAATTGAAAAATAACGCAGTGACAATTAATAACGGTATATAATTGACATTAATTTTTCTCGCCAATTCTTAAAAATTAATTATCAGGAATTAAATGTAAGTATGAAAAAAAAGAAGAATCACCTCTGACTGGAGGTCTGCGGTCTCTGTCTCTGCCATACTGGGCCTCGGCTGGATCTGTAAAAATTTCAAAGGTTCCTCTCAATTCTTATTTATCATTAATATATAGATTATCAACTGTTAATTTTCCTTTTTTTTTAATAAAAGCGCGTGGATCGATGCCAGAAAACAACACTGGTCAGAGCACAAGGCAACCATATCAGGACACATTGAATTTTAGTGTTGCAGACTATTGCGATAAATGGCCGGAAGTTCATGATAGTGATACACACTGTGTAAAAGACAGGGAGACATTTTTCATCTCGTTCTCAAGGCAAATAAGTTTACAACGATAAAATAATATTTTCTCATAAAGTGCATCGTCAGGAAATATTGTTTTAACGGATTGTATCAATAAAGCATAAGCGTCTATGCTTACGAATATAGGCTCATTTTATCTTGTCCATTCTGCATCTGCCAAATCTGTACTTTTATAGAGAATGGTAAAGATATGAAAGATTTAAAATAAATATGGAAGCACAATCTTTACAATTTTACATACATAAGATTTCTTAGGCAGTCTTTAAAATAGTTTAGATTTCAAGACTAAAATAAAACTTGCTGCGCTCGCCGGAATACAGGGTCGGAGGGTCGAACTAGTATCTAATCAAGTTGGATAAGGACTTCGACATGTCGCGAGGGGAATGAATGAAAACTAGGGTACGTTACTCGTGGAGAATACTGATTTCGTAAGTATCATCTTTCTTTATTCCCCAGATGAATTTTCCTTGCCGCTATTTTATATTCATCTTGATCTATTTCATTATCCGTTACGTATTGACGAATATCAATAATACTCTTATTCGTTGTAAGAGTCGATCATTAGTGGATACGATATAAATTGTAGCTACAATATTTCATGCATCCATTCCTAATTAAAAAATTGTACTTCAAAGAATCCACTCACCGGTAAGATAAATAACGAGAAAGCCGAGGACGAGAGCGGCTATATAATAGTGACTAGAGGGGACCATCCTGAAATTCCACTTCTTTTCTCTACCTCCGGTCCCTTCAGAACGATCTTAACACACCGACTCCATTTGCCTATTTCTTAAAAAGGAAAAAAAAAACGGCTGTAAGCACACCAAAAATATCTTACAATTAGATGTATCTGCCATTGGAATGGCTTAAATGTCTTAAAAATATATTACAACAATTACGAAACACAGCGATCATTGAACTAAACTATCGATTGAATATTAACAACAATAAAATTGCATCAGAGTCTAGAATGCATTCGTATTTATATTTTATGTGTCTTCAATATCAATGTAATTCACTCAGCTATACTCAGCTTTGCCATGGTATACAAGAAAGATATTATAGGTACGTACCTGAGTGGCGATCACGTCGCTCGATCCGGTTTCTTGAGGGTTTTGGATGTGTCTAATAGGTGACGTATGAATAGCGCTTGGTGAGGGAGCCGAGAGTAGTGCACGACTATGAAACACGAAATGAATATTGTAGAGAAAAGGCGAAAAAGAAAAAGGAAAGCCGGTGACGCGTCTTGCCGTGCTTCCAGAGCAGCTGTAGCACTCGGCACTGCTCGTCGAGTTGAGTGCGGTGGTTCGGGGACCGAGGAGATGTGGGAGGGATCGGCTCTTAGGATGGAAACTTGCCTGGAAGTTACCGCCATGGTGGTAATATTACCCGCTTGCTTCTACCAAACGACGTTACCGGTAAAGTACCTTACTGCAAGGCACGAAGCTTCCCCCCCAATAACTATGAAGTAAATCGCACAAGGACTGAACAGATTAGTCCGCCATTTTTAACCTAGCCTATAGGACTGCTTAAGGCTCTCGCACTATACCTGTACTTCGTACTTACTGCGCGTCGCCGTTCGTTTGCGTCCCTTTCAGTTAAGTACTTTTAAATCGGGCAAACTTTTCCCGGAAGAGAATATACTCGAGGGATAAACTTTTTTGGAAAGGTTCTCCTGTGTCCTTTAAATATCTCCGAATAACAGATGTCTCCTTCGCTTCACCAGTGCTTACTTCATTTTCTAGTTTATGCTTGTTTCATGGCAAAACGCAAGATCTGGATTATTTGTAGATGCTAAATGGTTATGGTTAAACGTTTTATTCTTGCATTATATCATACTGGCTATGCACTT